>JACYXH010000764.1:1980000-2345000 GCA_026745465.1 Lota lota
AGTTTACAGAGGACTTGCATAGTTCTGGAGGGGAAATTCCAAGGAGGTTTAATTGCACAACATGACCTTCAACCAAAACAAACACCGTAGAAATCCATCACACGATTGCCAGGCTAACAGATTACAATTTCAAAGAAAAAGATGGAGCGTTGCTTGGGCTTTATCCAATTAAAAGATACTACATATCTGGCTCACCATTTTAATTCTTGTTTATTAAATTTTTTATTTTGAATGATGGAGTTTGACACGTCGGCGTTAAGCAACCCGTTTTCGCCACGAGGATTACCTGTGGCTTAGTGCTGCGTGTGAATAATTAAACCACAATATCAACACCCCAACATCATCCCCAACTGGCCGCAGTTTTCACAGCATTATTTATTTCACTTCGCCTACATAAACACATCACCATAACAAGACATCTTACAGGGTTTCAGTTGCCATGCCCACATTGTTTCATCGTTTACTAGAGATTAGATTTGGCCATTCTGGTTCGCATCTCTTTTGACACACTGATTCTATATATATATATATATAAAGCTGAGCATCATTGTTTTTGGGATAAAACCATTATATATTCAAATACTCATAAATGTCACCGCGATCTCTGCAAACTAAGAACTAGCCTTGGATACAATGCCACCATCCTGCGTGCGCAGCGCTTTTTCGAACTGATTTAGTAACATCCCTAGCTTTTAAAACACGGAAGGCACGCGCCTCGTGGGCCTTATAAATACCAACTGATGCTGCACTGCATGTCACAGAGCCTCTTGGACTGGAAGAAGTGTGTGGCCAAGTCAACAATAAAACCAAATAGTACTCTTTTAGTGGGAGAGACCACGTGATCACGGGTGCCTGCCAACATCTTTAGACTTGTGCACTTTCTATACCCACGACAAACAATAAAAGTCTGCACAATGGGAATGCAAATTGGCCGTCTGGTGTGGTAATTGCAGCAAAGGGTGTGTGTTTTTTTAAACACTGGTCAGAAATAAGGGTAAATCAACCCAATTACAACAGAAAATGAGCTAGTTTACGACATATATATAGAGATATAGATAGAGGAACTTCAACTCACCTTCTTCTCCAAATATTAGGAGAACGCATTCCAGGAAGACAAATCCCAGCAGTACAAGGTTCTTGGTGGTCGGATCCATACCGTCGGCCAGGGAGACGCTACCAGAACCACAGAAACCCTACTGTTTCGGTTGACCTGAAGAGAGAGTCGCCTGGGAAGGGCAGTGCACCCACTGACCAGGCTCCTGTCACCATCTATAGTTCAAATCCTTCTTTCAGTTGTCAAAGCAGAGGTCAGAATTGCATGTCGCTGTGGTTACTCGTTGGCGTATATGTAACGTTAAGTACAAACAGTCAATGTTAACTTTTTTTTCTTCTTTTCGTTAAAACCAAGCAAATCCCCGATGAGAACAACTTCACTGGTTATCCACCTGTGTGCGTCTATGTGGGTTTATCTTCAAGGCGAATAATAGGCTACGAAATCCTTTCAAAACCAGTGAGCCGCATCATCCCGTTAGGTCCGAGTGGTTTGGAGAGTTGCAACTCTGTATCCTTGTCTTTAACGCGCTTTGTTGGCGTGTTTCAGGCGACTTCCCCGAAACGCCTTCCGATCGATCACGAAATTGGTCAAATAGCAAACGAGGACACTTCAATTGAACAGCCCATGGCTAGATAAGTTCCCGAATAACATTAATACAAGCGTTACCCCCGGATTACTCGCAGCTCAATTCAAGTTTTCTTGACGTGAGTCGCTATGACAGCCTCCATGTATGGGGGTGCTGCTTTTAGTCCCCCCCCCCAAAAAAAAATGTTGGCCACGATTCAAGAAAATCCACGTACGACCCCGGTCTCTTTTACCGGTTAGAACGTCAATCCGTCAATCTTCCGATAGATCACTCAACAGAGGGTCATTCAAACTTGCCCTGTTTCTAATCTGTCTAGTAGATGGCAGCTGCGGCGACGTGTGGAGTTTCCACCGTGGACATCTCCGCTCTGAAACCACCGACGAATGGCACCAGCAACCTCCGCTGGCCGCCTACGCTCCTCCCCACTCTCGCTGCTATTGCTAGTAGTGCTCTCCACTCTCACTTTAGAAGGGGTGAACAGTCCCCCACCCTCTCCCTAAGCCTAGCACCCCTCGCCAACAACGGCGCAAACTGCTGCACAGTGCGGCCCTTCGCAACCCCGCCCCCCACCCCCCTCCACCGTGAAACCCGCCACTAGGTGGCAGCAACACCGTTGTTTGAGCTGGAAAGAGGCTACCACCCAAGGTACTGTGTTTGGGCATTTGGAGCCTGGGCCTGGTTCCAACATATACATTTTCCGTTCAGCTTATTTCCACGTCTTCTATTGCCAGATATATTAGGCGTTAATTTATGGAGACACATAACAGCTCTCGCATATTTCAGAGTTGTATTTCCCTGCTATGATGGTGGACCAATGGGGAGCTCTGTGGTGGTCACACTCACAATCAGTGTGTTATAATAAATGTCTGTACGTCTTATGAATTTCCAGTAATATGTACAAGGACAGGACATTGGGCGCCGTGCCAGTGGAAGAAGACGTTTCACTGATTTAAGAGCTAGCACTCTGCGGCAAGAGCGTGCGGGGAACATTATGCACCACCCCACACCAGTTAAACCACTGGTGCTAACACTTCTCTCTGGTAAACTCAGAGCGTGCGGGGAACATGATGCACCACCCCACACCAGTTAAACCACTGGTGCTAACACTTCTCTCTGGTAAACTCAGAGCGCGCGGGGAACATGATGCACTGGTAAACTCTTCGGAGGAGTGCTTTGTTATCGGCCTATTCACCTGTAGCAGCAGCACTGTGCAAATCTAGCACATCCATCGATAACAGCCCAGGTCGCCTTACCTCAGACAGTATGACATTATGTCAGTATGTCATTGAATGGATGCTGTAGGCGAGATACTGTAACAATAAATCATTTGAGATCATTCTTTGGATTCACTGAAAGAATGCCAGCTTTTGTTAAGTCTGAGACCACACACAGATTCTGCATTTTAACGTTTGAATATGTGTCTGGCCCCCTCTCCAGAAGGCCTAAATTGTGTCCGGTTGAAGAAACAGATAAGTTACTATGCTGCAGCCCCACACAAGTGCAGTTTGAAGTCCCACAGAAGAAGATTGCAGGTTTGGGGATGGCTGATAGCGGCACTATGACCACAGATGTTATTGGCTTGGAGTTGTTTAAGTGCCTGTTGTTTTGCAGGAACGCTTGGCTGACTTCCCAGAGCAGCCTAGTTTATTGGCCGTTGCGAGATAGCTTTGATAGAGTCCTCTAATAATTTTCGATAGCTCTTAAACATGTTGTTTCAACCGCCCACCCCTCGTTTTCCCGCACAACTTTTAATCACCAGCAGCGAATTGAAATAAGCCTGAACTCCAAGTAAATTAGAAAAACACAGTTGAGGCTAAACTTTAGTCAGGAATAGTGTGCGTATAGTGTCTGTACATGTAAACCTGGAGTGGGGTGTAAACATGTAAAAGTGTATTGCTAAACGCAAATATGGAAAATAGTTTCCCATTTTATTTTTGTGACAATGTAGGCCTACCCCAGTACTTCATTGCCCAAACATATGGACGAAGGAGATGATTGAGGCACAAGTAACACATATTACTAATTTCTGCATATACAATGGTGATTATTTCATGATAAAATCATGAAAGGAAACAACGATATAGCTGTTAATAAATAATTCTATATTTTAAATTCAGAACAGCATTCCTGATCCTTCTACAAAAACTGGGTCACTTGTTGGTCGCAGCCGACGGATCGGGTAGCAGCCTGGCCTCCCTTTTCTTGCACACATACAGATAGATGATGACTTTAATGATCCCGGTGGAATTTAACCTGGGACAGGCTGGGACCAACATGGAAACCCACAAATACCTGATCATTAAAGGGGTGGCAACGGAAACAGCTTAATAGTAAGGATTCCAGGGAGATCATTTGTCCTCTGAGGAGAAGGGAGGGGGACCGCTGTGAGGGAATTAAAGACGAGTCCTGAGGCTTGCGGCGACGTATGTTAGTCAACGCCTGCGGTGTCTTCAAAACATGGTAGAAGAGCGCCCTCTTCTGGTGGCTCGTCTTTACGTCGTGGTTTCCCAACCTTGAGGTCGCGATCCCGCTTGGGGACGCAGGAGATAGGAGATTGCTGGCTTTCAGTTATTATTTTATGAAAGGGTAAAGGTCCGTTTTATACAAACAGACTGACTAATGGTTGGTATGTTGGCATCCGAAAACTACTGCCAACTACTTTATTGGGACATTGATATAAGCGACAGATGTTGATGAAGGGGTGTGTAAACCGTGGCCTGTGATTGCCTTTGAGACTGTAGCTGTGATTAAGGGCTATACACAACACATTGACTTGACAGGGTTAAAACAATGTGGGGAAGCAGATGCACAACAATGTATGAATGTTCCGCTGTGGATCACTGGTTTATTTAGAGCACATTTCAGAAATTGACTATAAACAGCATTATCATAGCCTGAACCCAATGTTTCCAAACAATGAATGCTAAATAAACAGGGACAAAATAAAACAAGAGTTGCAGAGTCAATTCTCAGAAAGCATTTTTAAATTAATTTTATTAATTTATAGCTAATTTACAACAAGCGATTCACTGAACTGGAACATGTTATTTTGCTTGATATTGTCATTGTTAAATATATTCTTCTGCATCGGTTGACTTTATTGTAACTTTATAATCAATCTTCTCTGTAAAAATTCATATATTTTATAAGGAATATCACACTATGATAAGGATGGCTGAGAGATAATAAGAAATACATTGAACCTTTAAAACAAAGATGTTGAAAGATTTTATATTCATGTACCATGTGATGTGATGCCATCGTTTGTTGGTGGATGTGTCGATATGTGGGAGTGCTTATATGTGTGTGTATGTGCATCTATGTGTATATGTTTGTAGGTGTGTGTGAGTGCTAGTGTATCTATGTGTGTATATTCGATAGGCTGTAGTTTCTGATATGATCTCAACGTCCATCCAGTCAAACTGTGTGCATGGCTAAAAAAGTGTCCCCGCAAGATTTCTAATATTTACAACGGCTCAGGAAACCCTGCCACCCCCCTCCCCCACACAAAGCACCGCCCCCAACACCCCAAAGCCCCACCCCTCCCCCAAAATCAAGACACAAAAATGACACAGGCCCAGAAACTGAATTATCGAAACCAACCTATAAATCAAACAAACCAAGGTTCAACCGTACGTTTCCCCGAGCTCCAGCCGTTCCTTCCCGTAGCGTGGGGGGGGGGGGGATGGGGCTAAAATAAATGGATTGAATAAATAACGAATGCTCACGTCCACAACACACTGTCACTTCCACGCGTGTGTCGTTGTAACTCGAAGCAAATCAAAGTAAAGGCAAACACATGCGATAAAAGAACCCCGGAGACGTCCTTTAGGCGGTCCGTCGCTGCCCTTCGCCCATCCATACCTGTAGCATATTATGCCGTCAGTGCAAACTTGATAAATATACTGATATAATCTTTGCAGATACACACACACACACACAAACGCCCACACAAACACACACACAGATCCACCTTTGTTGCATAACATCAAAACAATATTGCACTAATGTCTCACGTGCACGTTGCTCTCGCTTGCTCTGACACCCGCACTTTTCTATATAGTATAATCGTATATTATGATTGATGAATAAACCAATGTATTCTATTTTCAAATTGTATACATAAATAAAACACATTCACACATATTCAGGCCAATCACACACACACACACACACACACACACACACACACACACACACACACACACACACACACACACACACACACACACACACACACACACACACACACACACACACAGATGCGTTCTACAAATCAGATTCTATTATAACAGACACAAAACATGTCAACTGTCTGTTGTTTCGGAGGTGACATCAACGGTTTCGGCCATTTTCCATTGCCTCGGCGGTCTTTCTCAGCAGTAAAAAGCAACTTAATTCATCAACTGAAACGGCAAGATCACCCAAAGAAATCAATGTCTTTTTTTTTTACCCAGAGGTGTTCCATTTTTACAGTCTAAGACCTGTAAGAAATTCTTATAAAAAAGATATATATATTTATATATATATTCATATATTTATATAGGCCATTGAATTGTTAAACATAACTAAGTGATAATTTGCGTGGACGCAAGAGGGAGAAAGAAGCAGAGAATCGGTGGAAGGGTGGGAAATAAAACGTAATCCTCCCATACGAGGACCACCATGCGCACTCGCACACGCACACACACGCGCACACACACACACACACACAACCACAACAACACACACACACGCAGTGGAAACAGTGTATATGTCACTTGGTGAGGAACCCATGTTGTTGGTCAGTGGGACTGGCTCTGTGCTGAAGCTAAGCTTCCAACTCTATGGTGAGCTGAAGCTAAGCCAACAACACTGTGGTTTGCTGACGCTTAGCTAGCAGCTCTGTAGTGTCGTGAAACTAAACTAACAACACTGTGGTTTGCTGAACCTAACAACACTGCAGCGTTTTGGAGAAGCTAAGCTACCAGCACTGTTGGGTGGAGAACCTAAGCTACCAGCACTGTGGTAAAATCTAAGCAAACAGCACTACAGTGTGTTGAAGTTTAGCTAGCAGCATTGTTGGGTAGTGAAGCTTAACTAACCACACTGTGGGGAAGTTGAGCTCAGAATACTGTTGGATGATGGAGCTAAGCTAACAGCACTGTAGGTGGTGAAGCTAAGCTAACAGCACTGTGGCGTGTTGAAGCTTAGCTCCCAGCACTTCACTGTACTGAAGCTCTGCAAATAATACTGCTGTGAATTTTAGCTAACAGCGCTGTTGGATCTTGAAGCTTTGCTAACAGCACTGTGGTGTGTGAAGTTAAGCTAGCAGGGCTGTGCTGTAGTTAAGCTAGCAGCGCTGTGCTGAAGCTAAGCTTTGTTGGTGTCTAAATGAATAACATTCAACCCAGTGGGTGGTTTGGGGAAGAACAACCAGTCCCCTGGAGAACACTGTGCTAGGGTATAAACTAGCTTCAAACCGACTTTGTGTCTTTGGGGATGTGTGTCTTGCAGCGTGTGCATGATAGCAGATGGATTTTGAGGTTGAATACATGTGCGTACACGCATGTTTGTGTGGTATTTGTGTGTGTTTATATCTGTGAGTGTGGCGAGTGTGTCCATCTCTGTATGCATGTTTTTGTGTGTGTGTTTGTGTGAGTGTGTGTGCGTATATGTGTGTGTGGTTCTGGTTAGAGAACAGAGGGGCTATGCTGCAGGCCAGGGAGTCAGCGGTTGCTCCAGACCGCCACACAGCTGTCTCTCGTTCTTTCTCCCTCTCTGTGAGACTCAACCCGGGGGGATGGGGGTAGAGGAGGAGACCGCAACCCAGTTACTCCCCTGGCCACGTCTCCAACACCCCCCCCCCCCCCCCGTCTCCCAGCGTACCCATCTCTCTTCTGTCGGGAGGCATGCAGAAATTCAGCATACATCTTTACCCCAAATATAATTTCAGCGGTTTTCTTCTTTTTTAAATAGTTCCTTGCAATATTTTGTAAATGAGCATAAATGATTCAAATGGTCAGTCACGGTCGCCACGGTGCGAGTCTGTGGTTTCAGGTTCAGAAAACGCGTCTTTTCGTCCACACAAAGACTTCGGATCCAGACAAACCCCTCAGTCTCTCCTCTCTTGCTCTCCCCACCCCGCCCTGATCTGGAAGAGAGGCTGAGGAGCAGGCGGAGAGGAGGAGGAGGAGATGAGAACGCCAGCCGATGTAGAAAGAGGATGAACAGGGAGGACGTTTTTAAAGCCTATCTGTTGGTCGCAGTCCCGTGCCTGGCGTTGGTGGGCTGGAGGGGTGAGGGGTGTGTTCAGAGAAAAAGAGGCTAGTGGGGGTGAGTATCTAGTGGGAGTCATTGGGGTAGAGGAGGATGGAGAAGGGGGGGGGCGGGGGGTGTCCAGGTCTGAACAATGTGTTCCTGCCCGGGGCGAGGAAGCCACCTTGGATTTGTCCCTCTCCACTTCCTGTCCCAGTACACGTCCCCCTAGTGGGCGTGGAATCCTAATTAGATGTGTCACTCCCTCTTTGTAAGTCTGCACTTATTTTACATATCTTTTGTTCCTCACGTCCTCTCTCTCTCTCACTCTCTTATTCTATGGTTTCAGTACTGCTCCACCCTCCCTGACTCCTCCCCTCTCTCTCCTCTCTCAGGGCTTTCGCTGATCATCTGCATGTGTGGGTCAGGGGCTGGCTGAGAGGAGGTGGGTGGAGGAGGGGTGTTGGTCAAGGTAAGGTGGCGGCTGGGTGGCGGCTGGGTGGGAGGTATCAGTATTGGTGGGCGTTTCGCGGGGCGGATGGTGGAGGTGGAGGGGCATTGTCATCACAGCCTCTCTCGGGTGGGGATCCAGATGTAGGGCCCTGACTGCTCCTCGATCACCGTCTTCACCTTGTGGTAGACCTCCTCAAAGCTGTCCCCGTCCACCACGGCTGGAGGTGGGGTCCATGCGTCACGGAGAGAGAGTGAGGGTGGGGGGAAAATGATGGAGGGATAGACGAAAGAAAAGGATGATTGAGATAATGACAGAATCGAAAAAGGGAGAAATGTCAGATCAAAAAACACAGTTTAGAAGTTCAAAATTGTAAATGCATTGAAGGGATATCCGAGATGAATCGGCTCGTGTTCTGGGGTTTCCAGGGAACCGATTTAGAAGAAACAAAGAAGATGCTGGGTGGATGTTCAGAGTGACAGCCAGAACCAGAAGACCAGATAGTGAGAACAGTGGCGCGCTAGAGGCGTGTGTATATGAAACAATGGGAGCTGTCATATTCTCTCTCGCTTGAGATTGACAAGGGGCTTCTAGGTGGGCTACGAAGCTGCAATACTTGCCAAGTCCTTCTCTATTCTACTACCCCCTCCCACCCTGGTGAAACTATTCCAAACAATGATTTCAAACGGTACCTACACCAACTCATGCATTTGTACACTCACACACACACACACACACACACACACACACACACACACACACACACACACACACGCCATGTCGCTACCATTCACACACTGATGGGGATTCGCCAAAGAACAAGTCATCAACAACATCTCAGGAGACGACATCATTAATTAATCATTATAAAAAATCTAAATGTAAATCATTAATGCATACGAGCACCAGAAACAACAGAATACACAGTGTTTCCTGTTTCTGTCGTAGTTTCTGGATGGAGGAGGAGGGTTTGTGTGTGTGTGTGTGTGTAACTGTGTTGGGGAGGGGTTACCTGAGAAACACTCAAGGAAGTCCTGTTCCAGTTTGAGGGCGCGGTCCATGCCCTTCCTCGCCTGCTCCTCCGTCAGACGAGTGTTGATCTCACTGGGAAAACAACAAACAAATGAGGAGACGACAAACACAAAATCAGTACACACAAGCATTATACTCATCAAATGTAATTGTATTGTCCTAGTAAGATATCAGTGCACACAAGCATTTCATTTTATTTGGGTCATAGGCAAGTTAATGTTGTTGTCGAATGAACCGTCAATGTGCAACCATGTTTAATTCTAGTCAAAGTCATTCATATTCATTTTGTTGTTGTATTAAGTCATTGGTATGCAAACACATTTAATTCTAGTCCTAATCAGCAATATTCCTTTTTTTTGTAGTGTTGTGATTAATATGCACAGATATGTTATTGTAGACAGGCTCATCAAAGTTACTTTTATCTTGGTATAATTCATCAATACACAACCCCGTCACCAATACACACTGTAGTGTAGTCGTATAAATGTATGTCTGGGATTAATAAAGTTGTATTTTATTGTGTTATGTTGCAATAAACAAGCTACCCTTGTTTACTGTCAGGCAGTCTTGCCTGTCTGCCTTCAGATTCAAAATACTTTCTGTCACAATGTCTCTGCTCAAGACAGAAAGAACTATGAAAATATGAAGATATAATAAATATAAGTAATACACAAGCACAAAAATGCATCGTGGTAGTAGAAAGAAAAAGACAAATATAAACATTGGAGACACAAATATATATATACATAAAATATACAACTGTGCCTGTCCTGTTTTACCCTGACCCTTTCTGTTTAGACCTTATTCACCTAGCGGCCATATTGGTTAGATGGGTGGAGAAACCTTCCAGAATTTCTGGGGACACCATGACAACTAAGTGGAAATTGAGTGGTCTAAATGCTTCCGGTGAGGGAAAACAGAATGCAGAACTGAAAACAATGCATTGAGTGTCATGGTTTCCCCGAAGAACCAAGGGTTCCAACCCAACCAACCAATATGAATACATGGTTGGTTGGGTGCAGTTCTTTGACTCAAAGTGTGTACATACAGGACGTTCTCCAGGGACTTGGGCCGGACGAAGATGGCGATGGGGTGGAGCTGGGCGGCCTGCAGCCTGCGCACCGCGTTGGCCGACACGTCCAGGATGCAGTGCTTACCCTGCTGCTCACACACAAACAGAGAACACGATCACCACCGTGCTGATACTGATGTATGTGTGTGTGTGGGTGGGGGGGCAGGATAGTATAGTAGTTAGGGTGTTTGACTGCCAGCTGAAAGGTTCTGGGCTCAAACCCCAATACCCCCAGTCTACCTGTAGGCATCCTTGAGCAAGATGCCCTAAACGCTACCTGCTCATTGAATGAATTGAATGTATCTAATAAAAATGAAAGATCCTTTGCTTTGGATAAAAGCGACCGCTAAACGACTAAAGAGTATAAGTAAATTAAGTAAATTAAGCATGTGCATTTGTTTTATGTGTGTGTGTGTGTGTGTGTGTGTGTGTGTTTGCGTGCTTGTGTGTGTGCGTGCGTAAAAAAAAAACATACGTCTTGTGTTGTCATGTTTCATTGTAAAATTGTGGAGCTTTCTGGGGGATGCTGGGCTGTGGTGCGCTCTATTTGGTCGTGGTGGGTTCTGTAGGGTTCTGGAGGGTTCTGTAGGGTTCTGTAGGGTTCTGGAGGGTTCTGGTGGGTTCTGGTGGGTTCTGGAGGGTTCTGTAGGGTTCTGGAGGGTTCTGGAGGGTTCTGGAGGGTTCTGGAGGGTTCTGGAGGGTTCTGTAGGGTTCTGGAGGGTTCTGGAGGGTTCTGGTGGGTTCTGGAGGGTTCTGGAGGGCTCTGTAGGGTTCTGGTGGGTTCTGGAGGGTTCTGTAGGGTTCTGGTGGGTTCTGGAGGGTTCTGGAGGGCTCTGTAGGGTTCTGGAGGGTTCTGGTGGGTTCTGGAGGGTTCTGGAGGGTTCTGGTGGGTTCTGGTGGGTTCTGGAGGGTTCTGGTGGGTTCTGGAGGGTTGCTGTCTTACCTGCTCGGCCACCTCCCGGACACTCTGGACGCTGGTGCCGTACAGGTGGCTGTTGTACTGTCCGGCCTCGATGAAACGGTGGCTCTGGATGTCCTTCTCCATCTGTTCCCTTGACGACACAAAGTGGTAGTCCCGCCCGTCCACCTCGTACTCCCGCTTGGGCCGCGTGGTGTCTGTGGATCAGGTCAATCAATCAATCAATCAATCAGAAAGTCTGTCAGCCAATCTATCAATTCATTAGAATTCTATCTATCAATCTACTGAAGAACCAATCAATCTAAAGAAGAACCGATCAATCTACTGAAGAACCGATCAATCTATTAAAGAACCGATCACTCTACTGAAGAACCGAGCAATCTATTGAAGCACTGATCAATCTACGGAAGAACCACTGAATCTATTGATCAGATAAATCCATTGAGGTAAGTAAAAGGACGTACGTGGAACACAGGATCCAAACTTGTCGGGAAACTCGGAGAGCAGGTCGTCGTTCACTCGGTCCTTCACCGGGCCCAGAATAATGATGGGCCTCGCGTAATGGACTGAACATGGAGAGACCAGGGACAGAGATGGAAGAAGAGGAAACAAAGAAAACAAGAGATTATGAGGCCATCTGACGGCTACCAACTTACTCACTGCTAGCCCCCACTTCTACACCAGTTGGATGGCTGTATTAACACCGTAAGATAATGAAGGCAACTGCCTAGAACTTAAGACTTTGATCGCTCTTTAAGTGTGCCAGGTAACCAGACAAGCTCACATTCATGATTGAGTTTGAGTTTCATTAGGAATCTACTATTTTCTAATAACTTCATCGTTCTCAACCTTTGTTTTGCGTGATCTGGATTTCGGTCGTTTTTCATTAGTGTTGGGGGGGATGTCGTAGAATGTGGTCTGTGAAGCTTTCAGACTGTAACTGTGATTAAGGGCTGTACAGATCCAATTGACCTTACTTGAAATAAATGAAGAACGGCATGCATACCAGATTATTTATTGGATGTTTACCCAGAGAATGGTCCTATTCAATTTAAACCAGAGTCTTCGAAGGACCTTACCTTCTACTTGTGTGACCGTCTCATAGCTGTGTGCGTTCCCTAGAGAACAAAAAAACAACAACTGTAAACATAGATCTAAAAACATTCACTGCCCAAGATGTGACAATAACAGGTCTTAAAAATGAAGGACATTTTCCTGGTAGACAGGGAAGCAGACATTTTCTTTTGACTTGAGGGAAATAAGTCAACATTGACAACAATCCTCATTTCATCCTCTTTTGTTTGCTTTTGTCAGTTAAATGTTTTAGATGGATGAACTATACAGGACAGCTATGATATGTCAAATCAGCCATTTTGTCATTGTACTGTTTCAATGCAAGCAGCTAGCAATCTTGTAGCATTTTGACTCAGTACAGTACACAATACAGTAACACAGTGAGTTTGTATGGTTCAGCTTCCTGTTCAACTGACCTTGAGAGCCCAGAGTCTCGCGACTATGGTCCTATAATACAAACAACAATGCAAACACAAACAGGTTATTAAACGAGATACAGATAGAGAATTTCTAGAATGAAACTTCTAGATTGGTTAAGATTGTTCAAGGTTGTTAAAGATGCTTACCCTCTCTTTGGTGCGAGACCATTCTTTCCTTTCTACCCTGTGAAAGGGGGAGACATAAAAACTGTTAAGACTACCGAATGGACTCCCTGTGGTCACAAAAAATCCCATGGCCATCTTAAAAAGAGTAGGAGTGCCAACTAGGCTACTTAATCATTCCCTGCTCTCTATTACTGTATTGTTTCATTCCTCACCTCTCCTACTGTGAAAGCCAGTGCGTGGTGAGTGTTCTGGCACAAACTTGCATCAGCCAGGTGGTTGCTATACACTGGTGGTGGATGAGGTGTCATATCCCCACCCATGGGGAGAGGACGACTAGGAGAATACTTTAAGCTATAAAGCAACTCCAATACCAGAGCCAGTTTCTCTCCTACAAATAGGCCACACAACAGACAGCACAGCAGAAAGTGGGCGTCCCAACCACCTGTGTTAGCTGGGGATGAAGCCCCAGACCCACCTGTGTTTTCTAGGGATGAAGCCCCAGACCCACCTGTGTTTTCTAGGGATGAAGCCCCAGACCCACCTGTGTTTTCTAGGGATGAAGCCCCAGACCCACCTGTGTTAGCTGGGGATGAAGCCCCAGACCCACCTGTGTTTTCTAGGGATGAAGCCCCAGACCCACCTGTGTTTTCTAGGGATGAAGCCCCAGACCCACCTGTGTTTTCTAGGGATGAAGCCCCAGACCCACCTGTGTTTTCTAGGGATGAAGCCCCAGACCCACCTGTGTTTTCTAGGGATGAAGCCCCAGACCCACCTGTGTTTTCTAGGGATGAAGCCCCAGACCCACCTGTGTTAGCTGGGGATGAAGCCCCAGACCCACCTGTGTTTTCTAGGGATGAAGCCCCAGACCCACCTGTGTTTGCTGGGGATGAAGCCCATCTCCTCTGCCTCGTTGGGGGTGGTGACCCTGCGGGCCTGCCACCACTCCTCGTCCCCACAGTCGATGACGTGGAGCACGTCCCCGAAGTGGAAGCCCAGCGCCTGGCTGAGGAAGCCGCAGTCTGCCGTCTTGTCGTAGTCAAAAAGAGCCCTGGGGAGAACAGCAGGTACAGGTACGTTTACAAAAAAGAAGCCACATAAAATGGGGAAAAGCCAGCACTGACGTCTGTGAGTGTGCGAGTGAGTGAGTTAGTTAGTAAAGTGAAGTACCTAAGGTAGAATTCTCTCTTGGTGTTGCTTCATAGCGTGGTGGTTAGTTAGTTAGTTACCTTAAGTAGAATCCTCTCTTGGTGTTGCTTCGTAGCGTGGTGGTTAGTTAGTTAGTTAGTTACCTTAAGTAGAATCCTCTCTTGGTGTTGCTTCGTAGCGTGGTCGTTCCAGATCCCATACTGCTGTTCATCAGCTGCTCTCTCAGATCGTGGATCTTCGCCTCAAAACGGCTGTACTCTGAGAACACACAGACACACGCGCGCACACTATTATTCCACCAGGGAGGATCTGCGCTCCCTAATCATTTCCTGAACGTGTGGGTATCACAGCTGAAAAAAAAACCAGCCCCCGGAGACGGTAACTGTGATTAAGGTCTACACAAATAAATTGGACTTGACAACCTAATAGCTGTTATTTTCACACTGAACACAGTTTTTTTTTCAAGTATTATTTTAACCTATTGTACGTCTAGCTAAAAAAAGAAATAATTTGGGACAGGTATTGACAAAATAAAAAGCGAACAGATTTGAATCAGCACAAAAGCGCGGTATTCATGTGCGGAGAACTACGGTAAGGTTCTGGGTCAATCCCGATGCAAGATACCCTGTGTGCGTGTGGCCGTGTGCGTATTCCCGCTGCTTGTGTTTGTCTCACCGTCAGGCCGGTACTGAGCGATGATGGTGACGGTCTGACCCGCGTTTTTCAGCGCCGCAGCCGCCTGCTCGTGTGTTGCCATTCGCAGGTCCACGCCGTTCACCTGTTAGACACCACCGCCGTTACACACTATGTATCACTATCTATCACTATCACTATCAGCTTTACACACTATCACTATCACTACTACTTCCCTTCTCGTTCACCAGTTAGACGGCATCACTATTACACACAGTTTATCACTATCAGCATTACAAACGATCACTATCTAACTCAACCACTACTACAGTACACACCGTTCACCTGTTAGGCAGCTCCGTTAAACCCTATCGAGCCCCCCTGCAGTATCTATCACTATCAGTGTTCAAAATGACACTATTAAACACGACTCTTCACCATCACAATGGACGGAATCCAGATGACGGTATGCTGGTGATCTTACACTGATGATCTGGTCTCCCTTGTGCAGCTCTCCACTCAAGTCAGCCGGGCCCCCGGCCAGGATGAAGGAGATGAAGATGCCCTCCCCGTCCTCTCCTCCCACGATGTTGAAGCCCAGCCCCGTGGACCCCCGGTGGATCAGCACTCTCCTTGGGTCCCTGGGGGGTGGGACAGACCATAATACTCCGAATAGTGCTAAATGGTTTTCATAGAGTCTCAAGTAGATCTCTTATCTCTGCTGTTTATTCCTTTAGTTGGGTAACTAAAGGACTGGGGACAGTGAGATAGATCCTATAACTACCAGTAGAACTACAATAAACTAAGAGATTGATACAAACTACTTAAACAGACCATAATACTCAGAAGAGTGAATGCAGAATGCAGAAGAATGATATGCATGGAGTCACAAGGAGTTCCCTTATCTCACTCTTTCTTTTGTACCTCAAGTTGGGCAAATGACTATGTTTAGGGCAAACATTGTGATAGATGGTATAATTTGCACTAGAACTACAATAAATAAAAAAACAGAAATAAACTGAAACTACTGAAACAAACCATAATACTCAGAGGACAAAGACCTAAATACTTTTAATCTCACTGCCTCTCAAAGTTCAATACATCTTGCTCAATGCCTCCAGATAGACTGTGGACATTAGGAATCGAACCCAGTACCTTTCAGCTGGGAGTAGTACATCCTCACCACTACACTCTCCCGCTGATCACTAAAACTGAAGTTAATATACTTAGCACAGCTACAACAGGACAGTACACTACTAGTTAAACGTTGGGTTTCTGTATTACGGTTGGTCTGAATGTGGAAAGGGGAAGAAGTGATCTTGTGAAGTCAGCCATGACTCAGAGGTCTGGGAGAACATTCCAAAGGCCTGGAGGCAAGTCACATGACCACTGAGGTGTGAAGTGAATGTTTGTGGCCATATAAGGGATTCCTGGTTCCATCTACTAGCCACACTAATGAGAAAATCCACGGGGTATAAAATAATTACTGATTAATACATCAAACTCCAACACTGTGGATTTAGCCCCCAAAACATCAATTTATTATGCATTTTTAACTAAAGTATATAACAGTTTTTCAAGCTTCAGTTAAAAAGTATATAAATTGCTAACATTATATAGCCTTTCTGCAAAGAGTAAACAGACTGAATTTATATGGGAACTTTCTCACCTCTGTGGTCACCTGCAGCACTTTGAAGATTAATACCAAACATTCACACACCTAAGGCAACGTCAACCAACATCAACCAATCCAAAGCAACCGCCCATAACCTGTACTTCCCGCGAGGAACAGACACAGTTATGAGTTACGTTTCTTAATTGTACGTTTCTTGCTCACATGGACTTTGGGAGTTAGCAGTAGAGAGGTGAATCTAAGGAAACGAACCAGCCACCTTTCCGAATCCGACCGTGTTTGTGTTCCCTGAATTACCTGGGCAGGTCTTCATCTCCCATCATGCCGTGCAGCACAGGTGAGAACCGGCTGGGCGAGGTGGGAGTGAGGGCTTGTGGGTAATCCGAGCCAAGGTAGTTGGGGTGGCTGAGGTCTGTGTCCATATGAGAATATGCTGCAAATGACACACGGAACAATTATTTCAGCATCATGTCAGTAACAAACCAGTTACTGCATAGCATATAAATATACCATTTACATAAATTTGTAGTTTTCAATTTGTATCTATTTTATTTTCTACTCAATGTCTGGTATTTCCCGTCAGGAATCAATAAAGTAAATAAATATCTTATCTTATACAACATACAGATATGAGATACCAGGTTGGACAAAAAGAGTTTGAGCACATCAATTTAAAAATTATATTAAAAAAATGATATCTATTTTTCTAGATGTAGGATTATAGCTTGTCTCATTTCATGTAATGCAATAACATGACGTTATTTCTGGTAAGACAAAGGTTCGTAAATCATTATAACAAAAGGATAAGGCTGGAGCCCATCATTTCTGTTAGCAGGGTTCTAATTTTCTTTTTGAATGTGTCATTTTCAAATCAATTTGCTACAAACACTCCCCACACATTAATGAACCTGCTAGCTTCTCTTTCAGGGTTCTGCGTAGGCTCTGCGTTGCTGCATCACTAAAACAGATGTCTTCACCACATCCTTTTCTAAAAATCCCTGCAGCATGAACACATTCCTATCAAACACCTGGTTTCACTTCTCCCCGAAGTCTTAGATGTGTGATCAACGTATCTGTTTTTACCATTTCGCTTTTCCTATCCTCCAAAAAATCCTGACACATCACTTTTAGGGTATATCTGTGAAACACCTGGGGGACTATTTTGACGTAAAACACCTTCCCGGTATTCATAGATATAAATGCAGCCCAGGTTGTGCTTTTGAAGGAAGAGACTAAACAGACACTGCCGGAAGCGATTATGACAAGCGCTGGGATCCTAACCACACAAAATACTGTAACCTAGCCATTTCTGACCTAATACCTCAACATACTTTAACAAAATCACCTTTAACCTAATACCGAAAATGTAGCCATCTCTAACCTCAAAATACAGAAAACGTAGACACCCCTAACCTTAAACTTAGGAATTTCCACTGCATACCTCAGCTTAACCATCTCTTACCCTAACTTTAACCATGTCAAACTTATACCTAAATGTAACCATCCGTAATTGTAATGATAAACACAAACTCTCTAGCTAGAAACATTTTAAAAATACTTGGTAAAAGGTCACAAAAGATAATTGCTTCACCACTGTGCAACAATAACTTTACAAAGTCACGGGAGCCACGTATCGTTATAATGTGTCAATCACTGAAGCTTAGGGACCTGTACTCATGTGCATTCGCAGCAGTACAACAACTTTTCTCCCGGCTGTTACACCATCAACCTTGAAACTCTAATGCTGTACCACACTGGAAGGGCAAGGAGAGAGAGGGAGGGAGAGAGGGAGAAAGAGAGAGAGAGAGAGAGAGAGCGAGAGAGAGAGAGACAGACAGACAGACAGACAGATAGACAGACAGAGAGACAGAGAGAGAGAGAGAGAGAGAGAGAGAGAGGTAGCCTTAGTGGTGGTGAGGCCTGGCGGGTAGAGAGCGATAGGTATATGAGAGAGAGAACATTGTTATTGTTCTTTGCTTCATATTTAAACTGCACAAGGTATACTTACTGCTGGTGAGGTCTGGGGGGTTGTAGGAGTTGGTCAGGTACAGGTTGTTGGGCTTGGCCACGCGCAGGTACACCACCTCGGCCGTGTTCTTCAGCGCGCCCACTGCGTCCTCGTGCATCACGTCCTCCAAACACACACTGTTCACCTGTACCAGCACAGTTAGCATTAGCATGTAGCATGATGTTCAACTGCACCAGGTAAGTTAACATTAGCATGTATCGTGCTGTTCAACTGTACCAGTAAAGTAAGTATTAGCATGTAGCGCGCTGCTAGTTAACACAGTCAGCATGCTGTTGACTATCCTTTCCCCCCGCATGTAGCACACTGTATCCCAACAGTCCAGTCTGGATCTCTGGGATTCCAAAAAAGTGACTGATTTAGAATAGCTTTATTAATAGATTGAACATATTGTCAGATCTGATGTAAACTACTAAGACATCATTTGGTAAAAACTATTTTTAAAATTATTTTCAGTTTGCTAATCACAGGCTAACTGGAGTTCCAGTTTTGTCCATCGGGTGGCAGTAAGGTAACAGGGAAATAATGGGCTTTAAGCCCCCATCCTACGCATTGTTAACCATATTTATGAATGTCAGATACAAATTACAGCTGTACGTTTTTTCTCTCCAAATCATTAATACACCATTGTGTGTTGTAGCACACACAGCATGATTGTCTTTGTTTGTGGATGTTTTAGTTGTCGGTGTAAACCTTATCATGTGGGACCATAAGTCCCACACACCCAAATCTTTAAACAGACATTTTTAGCTCAGCTTTCTTCTTATCGAGTTGTGTGCAATATCTTTTTGTTGAAATCTACTTGTCAAATGTATCTCTGTGATTCTCCGATTTTTTCAATGCTAAATTTCTAAACTGCTGGTGAACTACTTCTTGTTGTTGTTTCCTTGTTAAGCACTTTGTGTTTCAGTCTTGCAGGAAAAGCCTGATATAAATAAAGTTTGATTGACTGAATAGAGTCAATTTCCATGAAGAGAACGGCGATCCCCACAGTGTGTATTGTAGGGGGGGGGGGGGGGGGGGGGGGGGCTTCATACGTAACAAAAGGAAGGGGGGCTCACTGCCAGTATCTTGTCCCCGATCTGCAGGCGGCCATCTTTGTGGGCGGCCCCGCCCTCGATGATCTTGGTGACATAGATGCTGTTGTCTCCTGGTATATGCTGGTTCCCAACCCCTCCAGCGATGCTGAAACCCAACCCTGGAAGATATGAGAGCGAAAGGTTGAGAGAGAGGGAGGGAGAGAGAGAGAGAGTGTGAGAGACAGAGAGAGCGTGAGAGAGAGAGCGTGAGAGAGAGAGAGCGTGAGAGAGAGCGTGAGAGAGAGAGAGAGAGCGTGAAAGAGACACAGAGGGGAAAAGAGTGTTGAGTCGAGTTAAAATAACTTCAAGATGCAAATAAAGAACATAATGACAGATGTAGGTGTAACAGTTGGTGTTTGCCATTGTATTACACACACAAACATACACACACACCTTTGGGTCCCTTGATGAGTTTGATCTCGGTGACTTTCTCGGCCGCGGGCTTCCTTCGCAGGACGTAGAGGCGAACGATGGCCCCGGCCTCCTTCAGCGCCTCCACCGCCTGGCTGTGGGTCACCTCCCTCACGTCCACGTCGTTCACAAACAGGATGCAGTCATTCACGCTGAGGACGGAACAGAAGGGGACAAGTTCAGTTAAGGTTAATGTCCACCACTACGCCGGCTGAATGTAAAAACTGTTTTTCCTGTCAAAGGTTTATTGTCCATACGAATGATTTCAATAAAGCTCTCCATAGGAACTTAAACAGTGCTTTCCCCATTTCAGTTCATGCCTTCTCACATGCGCTCAACCACTTCAACTAAAGCTCTGTTATATCGCAAGACCATAACAGAGAAAACAAAGATACCTTTTTCAAATACACCCTCATTAGTGTGGACAGACAGGGGCCTTAAAGTTAAAGTGATCATAAAGTCTAACGGTGTATCATCACCACCCAGGGGGTAAGATGTAGTCCATGTCTAATTTTATCCAAAGTTGCTTATGCTGAACCAATCTAAAAATAGATTCTCACATCTCTCGCCCCTGCTATATCTGAGGTGTGAGTCATGTGATGGCAAAAAAGACATCAGCATGTAGGGACCAGGGAGCAGTGAAGCATTTTCTCTCAAAAGACCATTCTTCTTTGGATCCATTTAGTATTTACTACTTCTATTTAGGGAATGTGTTTATCTAAATTGACTTACAGTGAATACAGAGACAGGTCATTAAGGAGCAGGTAGGGGATTAGGCAGTGAATACAGAGACAGGTCATTAAGGAGCAGGTAGGGGATTAGGCAGTGAATACAGAGACAGGGCATTAAGGAGCAGGTAGGGGATTAGGCAGTGAATACAGAGACAGGGCATTAAGGAGCAGGTAGGGGATTAGGCAGTGAATACAGAGACAGGGCATTAAGGAGCAGGTAGGGGATTAGGCAGTGAATACAGAGACAGGGCATTAAGGAGCAGGTAGGGGGTTAGACAGTGAATACAGAGACAGGGCATTAAGGAGCAGGTAGGCGATTAGGCAGTGAATACAGAGACGGGGCATTAAGGAGCAGGTAGGGGATTAGGCAGTGAATACAGAGACAGGGCATTAAGGAGCAGGTAGGGGGTTAGACAGTGAATACAGAGACAGGGCATTAAGGAGCAGGTAGGGGGTTAGACAGTGAATACAGAGACGGGGCATTAAGGAGCAGGTAGGGGATTAGGCAGTGAATACAGAGACAGGGCATTAAGGAGCAGGTAGGGGATTAGACAGTGAATACAGAGACAGGGCATTAAGGAGCAGGTAGGGGGTTAGACAGTCCAGAGACAGGTCATTAAGGAGCAGGTAGGGGTCAGACAGTTAATACAGAGACAGGAATTCAAGTAGCAGGTAGAGTTTAGACATCTTGCTCAAGGATTGCTAGAGATTTTCTGCAGACATTGGGGATCGAGCCCAGTACCTTTTGGATTGGGGCCACTATTCTGCCTCCTATCATTTAAAAAAAAAACTTGCCGGCTGGGATTTGCTGGGAGATAATGATTGTTCTGATACAAGAACTACCATTACATATGTGGGGCATACATGCACACAGCATGTATGCAAACAGCACCATGCACACACAATTTCTGCCTAACGTTGAATGTCTTCTTTCACTGTCTTTTGTTTAGTTTGTTTCATGTTGTTCAAACCATTGTGACTATTACTTATTTAATATTTTATGTCCATTGAGCGCTTGTAAACCAGAGTACAATCTGTCACCTTGATGGATAATGACTAATCATGGCTTACCTCCAACATTAAAGGTATGACTTTAACTTAAATGTTGAAATATGACCTGAGAGCTAAAAGAGTTAACTTATCACCGAATAGTGATAGCATATTTTTTGTATACATGCATGTCTCTCTGAGAGGGAATCCAGAAGACCCACTCACACTCCACCATTGGCAATTAGAGTTACCAGGTGTACACAGCATTTATATCCCTTTTGTCCCACATATTGATTGGCTCTAGTATTCAAAAGTCAACCCACTGCAGGACGGACGCTTTTCTAATATCTGGTATTTCTACAATGCCTGTAAAGAAAGCACCAAAGGCTGTCGTCATGGGGCTGTGTTTGAGGTCAATCAAACTGTGCACACACGTGGGTCAAGTACAGGTTAACCTGTCTTCTTTGCTGCCTGCTACGCCCAACCCTGAAAATTGTGAGTCACCACAAAGTCATAAGCTATGCAGATTTAGGCGGAATATGATGGAAAATACCACAAAGAAAAGGAAATGCAGCTACAACAAAGACTGTGAAATTACTGATAACTGGGTGAAGACGGTGCAAGGCGATTCTCAGAGGACGTGAGAATGTTTATTTTTTAAATTAGAAAGACATATAACATTTTTAGACTACCTCTCAGCATTGGTAACGTTTCCCACATTGTCCCACAAAAACATATTCTTTGTCCCACATTTGGTTTGTTGGGATCTGGTCACCCTATTGGCAATTCATATTCCTTAATAAACTGAGATCCCCCAGATTATTTCCCTCAGCACAGAAAATTTGCATTTTTAAAGTTCACATTTTTAAACCTTGTGTGGCTCAGTAGCCTATTTTCTCTGAGCATCGAAGTATGAAAGATGCAACACATGTAAGATCTATTTATAAATACAGTAGGTACCTCACCACATCTGCAAACATACAGCCATACCATCCCTGATATTTCCCAGTGCATGTTAATATCGTGTTCTACATTCAGGAGGAGAACAGGAAGTCAGGCTTTTGCGATGGTTTTCAGAGGAAAGAAGTGTCCCATGTGTAGAGAACCAGTGGAACTGCGCATGGAAGCAGAGCAGCTGCTGACACAAGCCAAATAATTCATGGATGTTGGTGATGCAAAACATATAATATGGATCATAAACATGGCCGTGAGATCATACATACTTTTTCTATTTCATATTTTTCTATTTTGTTATTTTGTTATTTAGCAGATAGTTATATACGGAGTGACTTAGAGTGCATTTATACATTTATGTCTTTAAGGAGCAGATAGTGGTTAGGAATTTTGCGTAAGGATGCATATAGGTAGACTGGAGAATTGGGTTTGAACCGAGAACATTTCAGCAGGTAGACAAAACCCTAACCACGACACTATCCTGTTTTAACATCAAGAGCATCACAGGTTATGAACACTATTCATGTGATGTGTGCTCTATACATGTGACATGTGCAAGCACACTATCGCAATGGAAAAGCTAATTATTACAATGCTATCCTGTTCTGGCTGCTAGATAATGAAGAATTTAAAATGTAGAATAAAGAATGTGAAAGTGTAGAATGTAAGAATTAGAATGCAGAATGTAAAAATATAGTGTAGAGTATAAATGTGTTTCTTAAGTTCCTCTAATTACCTTTAATCACGCATAGTCTAGACAGAGGAAGAGGTTAGGGTTAGGTTCTGGCTAAGATCAGGGTATAAGGTTCTCAGCCTGAGAGCAATGCATTGTGGGTCTTACCTCAAACGGCCGTCCTGGGCAGCCGCGCCGCCAGGGATGATTTTGGTGATGAAGATGCTGGGGTCGTCGCCCACGTGGGGGTTGTCGGTTCCCCCGGCGATGCTGAACCCCAGACCTGAGTTCCCCTGGGGTGAGACACACATAACACCAACAGTGAGCTAGGCGGCTAGCAGTAAAGTAGGTCAAAGTAAGTCACCAATAACATACTAATTACTATTTAGTTGTTCAGGAGATGATTTTTATCCAATGAAATGTACAGCGACTATGTTATTAAGGAGCAGGTTAGGGCATCTTGCTCATGGGCTTGATCTCTGATATCCATAGCCTACCAGTAGGCAGACTGTGGACATTAGTGATCGGACACAGAATACCCCAGCCACTATTACCCTGCCCTTAGCCATCATTCATGATAACATTAGCTCAAGAACTATCTTAAGCGGCTTTGGTTTTTTATGCTAGGCTATATACGTATTGGAAATATAACTCCATAATCAATAGCATCACAATTGTGTGGCTAAAAAAGATGAGCCTGTGCAAATAATTAGAGAGGCTAAGGTTCAGGTGTCAAGGTTCAAGGTGAGGAACTCACTCGCTCCAATGTGATCTCTTCATATTCGATTTCCCCTTCTGTTCCATTTACCTGCGCAGATGATGATTATACACATACTGGTCAATTGATTAAAGTAAAAAGAATTATTACACATAAGTTACTGTTGAACATTTTTTTTGTCATTTTTACATTTTATTATGATAAACAAGTGACCATCAACTCTTCACTGTTTCTGCAAAAAAATGTAGTGGACATGTTTTTTTTAGCCGTTTGCTCCTGTGTGTTGCAAATAAAACAATGTTATTGCCGAGGGAGTTTTGAAAAAGAAAATAACGACACTGTGTGTTACCCATACACCATGAAGGAAATATGTATTCAGAACTAGTCCTGTACTTGGCTTGTACCTGATAATGAACACCACTTCTACAGCCCAGTTCGCCTTCTGGCTAAACAAGTAAGTGACACACAAGCTACATGGCGGAAATTAAGCCAATCCCAGAAGAGGGATAGAATTATGAAACTTGTTATGGTCTCTGACCTAGAAAACATGGTTAACAGCATTGTGGTGTCAGAGATGTAACAGAGGGAGATGTGCCCATGGTTATAGGAGTGGCTTTCTGTTTGGTCAAATTTAAGATGGAATTTTACAAAAACAAATGCTTTTTGTGATGTAGTCAGAACATATGCATAACACGTTTTAATTCACCAACTAAGTAGTATGTTGATCTGTAACTGGCATGTAAGTGACAAAATGACCCCAAAATCCATCCCAAAAAACTCTAATCTATAAACCACAAATGTGATGTGATTTTATTGTACAATCTCAAGGTGTTTTTAATGAAGAGGATTCAACAGAACTCTTACGTATGGCGAGCCGTCGAGTGTGTCAGTGTTCACGACCATTGGGGGAGAATTTCCCTGTTGGAAGAAAAAAAACGGTTAGAAATCTTGTAAGGCAATTTGAGCAGCTAACTAGCTAGATCTCCCAGTTCAACAATGTTGCATCCGATGATTGACATGGAAACATGAATGCCTGTTTTCTCAGTCTCTCCGTCAGTGAGTTAGCAGAGAGCTAAGGTAGTTGGTGGATTGGTGAATTCACAAGATGACAACACACAACATTCCCAAGAGGACACAAAGCAATGAATGACAAGGTTATCAACTTTGAAACACCTTTATTCAAATAATGTCCCGGGAACTCTGCCATTGGGATTTGCCTGTAAAGACCCAATACACATGAATAAAGTTATGGTTACTAGTGTCCTCATAAACATGTGGCTCAGTGATGAAGTGGTACATTGTGAAATCTGAGTTATAGACAGGTGATGCAGTGAATGACAGGACTATAGGTCAATGGAATTACAGGTTCAAGTGGTGTATTTTTACCTGCAGTCTCTTTCTTTCATGCTCACCTCTCTCTCTCTCTCTCTCTCTTAGACACACACACACACACACACACACACACACACACACACACACACACACACACACACACACACACACACTAACAACATTTTTGTAGAGGACATATTGGTTTGTTCTGAGTTGTTGTTGTTGTTCAGACCTAAAGCCCGCTGCCCCCCCTTAGTAATCCAGAACATTCCAGAACCAGGTCCATATCCTCAGTCTTTAACTGTGTCCAATGGCAGGTGCTAGGACAGAATATTACGTCAAAATGTCCCTCATCTGCAGACGGATAGAACGGGTAGAGCAGGCAGAAATTTGAGCCCAGCGCTTTCTCTATGGGGAATCTCAATCTCTCTCTCTATCACTCTCTTTCGCTCTCTCTATCTATTTCTATCGCTCTCTCTTTATATATATACTATTTATATATCCATCTGTCTGTCTCTACCTGTCTTTCCAGCCCTATGTCCGTCTTTATCTAGCTCTCTTGCTCTCTCTCTGTCTCTCTCTCTCTCTCCCCATACATATATCTCTGTCTCTCTCTTTGTCTTTCTAGCTAGCTCTCTGTTTCTCTCTCTTTTCCCATCTCTGTCTGTCTGTTATTCTCTCTTTCTTCTCTGTCCGGAATACAAATGGTTTGGAAGTCTCCATTTTTACCAAACTGCAACTTCTCAATAACCATAATCCTTGCATACCAGTACTAGCGTCACAAAGTATTTGTGTGTGAGCTGTAGGAAATGAACACAGTAAAACGCTGCATACATGTTATGCCCCCTTTATGTGTACATCCTCTGTACACATATAGGGGATATACTATACAAATATATATTATTAACCATGGATACAAAGTATGACATATGTATAAATATTTATTTATTTATATATAAATAGTTACTACCTATCCCTTATTTCCAATGTATAGGAGGTAAGGATTGGCAATACAATTATGGATCCTTTTTTATTAAGCTGTGATTACTACCTAATATGTTGGTTGGATTATGTGTAGTAAAAACATACAACATAATGCATTGAATTGATATTGAAACATGCATGGGTGTCCCCGAAGAGAAGATCCCCAGGAGGAGTCCTCCAATAAAAAACCACAACAAAACCAGTAACTTGTGGTGAATCACATCCAGTGTAAATTGCAATGTCAGAACGTATCCCAGTGGTTATCTGAACATGGAGGCGCGTGGGTTGGACAGAGAGGGCGGCTCTGCGGCTAAGCTACATGAGCTACATGAAAAGGCTTTCTCCTGCCATCCTGAACACAGAGCGCGCTCCTGTCAGAGATGAAGAGAGGATGAAAGAGAGAGAACGAAGTGGTTAGAAAGCGGGAGGAAAAGAAGGGCCTTAAAGGGGGAGACTATTAAAGAGACAGTGAGATCTGGATAGACGGACAGAGACAAAAAGAAAGCTTGCTTCTGTCAGTGACCAAGATGAAACAATGAAGATAGAGGGGAGTAAGAAGACTGAGACAAAGCAGGGGATGAAAGGAAGAGAGGTCATTGAAGAAACATAGTGAGATATAGACAGGCCATCAGTGATAGACAGACAGACAAATTGAAAGACAGACAAAAAGAAAGGAAGACCGAAATACTGGAAGACAGAAAGAAAGAGAGTAAGAAAGAAAGAGGGCCACTGTAAATAAATAAATACAGATAAATGTGCTGAAATAAAATTATCCAGACCTTAGGGTAGTGCAGCCCTAATTAAATGTCTTTGCTCGTGGATATTGATGTCTTGTAGTCTGAAGTTTGGTGTCTTCTAGTATCATTGGGTTAGGTCTTGAAAATGAATAGCACATTTGAATCTATCTAAGTCTGATCATATGTGCATTCAGTCTCCCTGTTTCTTATTAGTTGAGCAGTATTGGTTTGTGTTGTTTGTGAGTGAAAATATATTGGTGATATTCAGCCAATATCAACAACACACAAAATGGTTTAGATGTATGATTTCACATTAAGGTTAAAAGCAAAAATGTCAATGCACCTCCAATGGCATTATATATTTTTTCTGTATTCAATTTTAAATCATAAACATAGCAGTAATAGTTAAAACACGCCAAACCAAAACAATGTTAAGCGCTAGTTTGTTTAAAACAATACCAACATAATCCACGGGGCTCCTACCATTAGGCGTTGATGCTGACTCCTGGCTTTACGCACGTTGTTGATAAAACGAGAGGCCATCTTTTTGGCGTACCACACCGACATGAACATGACTGGTAAAAAACTGGTTGATATCTCCGGTGGAGGATTTGGCAACCGCCGTCGTTTATATCCCAACAACACAGCAGTTGGTATGCTAGCTATTCTAGTAGCGTATTCTCTCAAAAAATGTCCCAGTATTGAAGTTCCGTTGCGAATTTACCTCTTTAAGCTAGGAGTCACGACATCATGGCTTACTTAAACAGTTGATATGAATCCAAATAACTGGCTCTAAATAAAATAACACTCAAAGTATAATAACGATTGGAGTGTTGCAACTATTTACCTTTTACTCAGTTTGTAAACATAGGTTTAGACGACATCAAGTCAAACATTTGGCGCACCACAGTAAGAAACAAAACCACACTTCTTTTTTTTATCTCCACAATATACTGTGTTATACTGTAATAAGAGAGCATTGCACTATACTCCTAGTGGGACAAATCCAAAATACTCATGTCAGAAAGTATTCCTGTCACCCGGTATAACACTATACTGCTAGTGGAAGGTAGTGGAAGGTATTCCTGTATACTAGTAGTACTAGCAGTATAAAGTTTTATACTATAATCTGAGCAGTATTACACCATAGTGCTAGTGGAAGGTATTCCAGCAGTATAAAGTATTATGGTATGATCTCTTTACTGCTTGTGGAAGGTATTCCAGTATACTCGCAGTATAAAGTATTGTACTAGAATCTTAGCAGTATTACACTATACTTCTAGTGGAAGGTATTCCAGTATACTCGTCGCAGTTTAAAGTATTGAACTATGATCTGAGCAGTATTACACTAGAGGAAGGTATTCCAGTATACTCCTCGCAGTATAAAGTATTGAACTATGATCTGAGCAGTATTACACTATATTGCTAGTGGAAGGTATTCCAGTATATTCCTCGCAGTATAAAGTATTGAACTATGATCTGAGCATTATTACACTAGAGGAAGGTATTCCAGTATACTCGTCGCAGTTTAAAGTATTGAACTATGATCTGAGCAGTATTACACTAGAGGAAGGTATTCCAGTATACTTGCACAGTTTAAACTATTGAACTATGATCTAAGCAGTATTACACTATACTGCTAGTGGAAGGTATTCCAGTATACTTGCGCAGTTTAAAGTATTATGCTGGTTGCAGTTTTGAGGGGATCCCAGTGTTCTCCGGCTCGGCTGGAGAATCCCTCGGAGGAACAACCTCGTTCCAAAACAACGCGCCCAAAATAAATTGTTGCCTTCTCCTCCTCTTCATCAGAGATCTTTCTCAAGGAAGAAAAAATAATCTCCCCACAAACGACCAAAAAGCAGACGTAGAAACACACAAAGGTCCTGCGTATTCCACCCTGGATGGCTGCATAACAGTCCCGCTATCTCTCCTGCTCTTCCTCGCACTCCTCTTCCTCTCCAAGCTCTCTAATTTTCTCTCTCTCTCACTCTACCTCCAGTTCTCTCTCTCTACCTCTAGTCCTGTCTCTTTCTTTCTGTCGCTCTCTTTGTATCTCAAGTTCTCACTCTCTCCCAGCATGTCTCTCTATATAGCTTTCTGTCTATACCCTGCCTCTCTGTCTTGATTTCTATCTTTCAATTTATATATAAATGTATCCCATTCTCTCTCTCTTTATTTCTATATTTACAGATATATGTATATATTCCTGTCTCTTTCTCTTTCCCTCTCTCTACATCTCTATGTTCTCTCTCTCCCTCCTTCTTTCTCGCTTTCTCCCTCCCTCTCAGCATGACTCTCTCTCCCTCCCTGTCTTCCACGAGAGTGCACTACACATCCACTCTCTCGTCTCCAGTTCTCGAGGGAGAGAGCAGGAGGAGGAAAGTTGGACGGCAATTACTCGGCTGTCTCTCCGCGTGTGTGTCACGCTGGAGAGCCTGATGTGGACTTCTACACTTCAGCCCAACCTAGGACAGTGGCTCACACACACACACAAACACACACACACACACACACACACACACACACACACATGTACATAGACTCACACAAGAGTGCCCACACACACACACACACACACACTTGCAGACTCACACAGGCGCACACACACACAGATTTGCACACAAACACACAGACGTGCATTCGCACACACAAATATTAATCCCACCTCGTCACTTTACCATCAATCAGAACCAAGCATAGCCCAGATCACCGTTACTACGACGACGGTAGAGTGACAGCAGTATGGACCGTCTCTGCCATTATGTTTAAACAATGAGATCATTATATTTTGCAATGTTCGTTTTTTTTTTTTTTTTGACGTGTTGGATAGCATAGGAAGCAGACGAAAGCTCCACATTTCTTGCAAATTCAGCAGTTCAAGTTCAGTACCTTTATTGCCATATCAACAGAAATTGATAGGAACTTGTTCTGGTGCTGTTCAATTAAAACAACACACATACTCACACACACACACACACACACACACACACACAAAGGCACGCATACACTCTCACACATACACGTGCACATAGTGTATTATATAGAATAGGCACAGAAGCACATACATGCATACAAAACCACAGCACACAGGAGCCCTGCCTTAAGTTAATTTCCACAATGTAAAATAAATCATTAACACTGGAAAAGTTAGTAAATAAATAGCACTATAATCTAATATAAAATATTTAATTATTTATATATATATATATACAGTATACTGTATATATATACTCTAAGTGGTCACAGCCTCAGGAAAGGTGTGGCCAATGATATGAGAAGCTGTACTCTCGATACCGACGTCATATTTCAGAAATATTCCACTTGTGACCTCACAAGTGGGAGTGTCCACTGAGATATATGATGGACAGATAAATTCCAGTCTTTGATTTTGATAGAGTCCACCAATCAACTCATTATAGTCGGACGGACGCCCCCACATTGTGATGTCACAAAGGGATAGATTCTGAAATAGATAGGACAAGGAGAGTCATGATGATGACATAATACATACAAATCTCCCAACTAAATGAAAGGCAGGACAGTGTGATGACAGGGTGTTCGACTCCAAGCCGAAAGGTTTGGATTGATTGAAGTCACTGTGGAAATAAGCATCCATCACAAAAAATTATCAGTTCAAAAGCTAATTCATACGTGCTCAATGTTTCCTAAATGCAAGCAGAGGAAAAACAAATACTATACATGTTCCTAAAAAAATGCTCTACATCACAAATTGACCAAGTGGCTCAAGCTCTCTGTTCACTCCTCCTGTTTATCCATCATGCAGTGCATCAGCACCATGGACAGAGACCTATACTCAAGAGATAATTACCTGGTTTGGGCTGGGGGTGGGTCTAGGATAGATTTATGGAACTAATTGTATGATGTGATACATCACCGGGCGTTAATATCACTACAACAATATTTCACAGTTTAGCTATAATGGCGCCTCAAATTGCTAAGGAGAGCAAACAGTTAACTGAGAAATCCACTTCTTTTTAGATGGATAGAACAACACGCACTGTCCTTAACAGCCTTGCATCCCATAATACACAGAATACAGTCTGCAGTCACTCCCAAATACACCCTGAGCAGAGCTATGAAAAGCCATGGTGAAGGTAGACCTGTCAACTAACTTATTTTCCTAAACAATCTAAACAATACTCTCTCTCACATACTCTCTATTTCTCTCCCTCCTCTCTCCCCTTTCTCTATGTCTCTCGCTCTACCTGTCCAATAAATACTATTACCAATTGCAGTTCCCTCTCGCCTCCATGTATGAGGGACCGGTGCTTTTTTTCTCATTCATTTGGCTACTGCCTCCCTCTCTCTCTCTCTCTTTCTCTCTCTCCCCTCATCTCTCTGTTTCCCCCCAGGTCTCTCTCTTTCTCTCTCTCACTAGGTCTCTCTCTCTTTTTCTCTCTCTCCCCTCATCTGTTTCCCCCAAGGTCTCTCTCTCTCTCTTTGTCTCTCCCAAGGTCTCTCTCTCTCTGTGTCTCTCCCTAGGTCTCTCTCTCTCTCTTTGTCTCTCCCTAGGTCTCTCTCTCTTTTTCTCTCTCTCCCCTCATCTGTTTCCCCCAAGGTCTCTCTCTCTCTCTTTGTCTCTCCCAAGGTCTCTCTCTCTCTCTCTCTCTTTGTCTCTCCCTAGGTCTCTCTCTCTCTCTCTCTTTGTCTCTCCCTAGGTCTCTCTCTTTTTCTCTCTCTCCCCTCATCTGTTTCCCCCAAGGTCTCTCTCTCTCTCTTTGTCTCTCTCTCTCTCTCTCTCTCTTTGTCTCTCCCTAGGTCTCTCTCTCCCCCTCCCTCTATGTCTCTTTCCCAGCGGACCTGCTCTGCAGCTGTAGCAGTAATTACAGAGGAGCTGCGGGGATGGGTTTATACATTTATTAAAGAAAGAAGAAAGGAGGAGGACGCTGTGAATAAAGATGGAGACCAGATCCTAGGGAGGAGTTGAGGGAGTCCCTGCAGTCGAGAAATGGGGGGAAAGCTGTTATAGAATCTCTATCTATTAACACAAATAACAAATTTTGGCAACCAATTCCTTTCAGTGTTGAGAACTGGGGTGGAGGAGGAGGTGGAGTAGGTGGAGTATGAGATGTTTAGGAAGGGGAGAGGAGGGGGACGGTGGTGGAGGAGGAGGTGGAGTAGGTGGAGTATGAGAGAGATGTTTAGGAAGGGGAGAGGAGGGGGACGGTGGTGGAGGAGGAGGTGGAGTAGGTGGAGTATGAGATGTTTAGGAAGGGGAGAGGAGGGGGACGGTGGTGGAGGAGGAGGAGTAGGTGGAGTATGAGATGTTTAGGAAGGGGAGAGGAGGGGGACGGTGGTGGAGGAGGAGGTGGAGTAGGTGGAGTATGAGATGTTTAGGAAGGGGAGAGGAGGGGGACGGTGGTGGAGGAGGAGGTGGAGTAGGTGGAGTATGAGAGAGATGTTTAGGAAGGGGAGAAGAGGGGGACGGTGGTGGAGGAGGATGAAAGGGAGGACAAGGAGGAGAGAGGAGGAGGAAGGAGAGAGGAGGTGGATGAGGAGGAAGGTGGTGGGGGAAGGAGTGAGGAGGAGGAAGAAAGGAGGACAAAGTAAGGGAGGAAGGAGGAAAAGAGGGAGGAGGAAGAGTAGAAAGGCGGAGGACGAAAGGAAGGTGGAGGAGGCCGATGAGGAGCGGTAGGAGGCGGAGAGTAGGTTTGTCTGGCAGGGTTATTTTTAGCAGGGAGGTGAGGATGAGCAGAGGGCAGAGTGGACCTTGTTTGTGTGACAAAGCAGGGTGCACCCACCTATAGGGTGCTGGACCACTTCCAAAGATCACACGCACAAGACCTTATTATACACTATGTATCACACATCCAACTTGTGATGTTACCACAGGGTACACGTGGTGAAAAAATGAATGTTGTTGAAATGGCTATTCAACAGCACACCTGGCGGTTAAACAGGAAGTCAAGCGTAGTTTAAATAGCATCAGTTAACCTTATCTCACATTACGATCAAATCAGCACATCGAGAGACTAAGAGTGCAGATCCTTTCAAAACTGCTCCCCCATTTTCATCTCTGAAATCTTTCTGACTCCTCGGTACGATGTAAAACATTTACGATATTTCTAATGGACTTTAGGATTTCACTTTTTGATCAAACAGTTTTTGGCCTATTTGAAAGTCACATTGTTTAATAATAGTGTTTATCCCCAAATCTGTGCACTGAATTATTTATGTAGCCCTTCGAAACCAAACAAAAAACATAATCGGTTACCCCTCCCCAAATTGTAAGGAAAGGACAGCCATAGATTTAGAGATAAACAAAGTAGAAGCCAAATAAAATACATTTATTATGTATTGGGTTTATAACTTTGCGGTTAGATAAAGAATTCTGGCTTTGTACTTCTGCTCAGTTTCATTCCTGGTTCTTATGCTCCATTGTTATTGTTGAAACCATGGACCACTAAGATATGTTCCATATGTAGTATAGAATTGTATAATGTTAAATGTATAATGTATGCTGTTTTGTATGATTTACCTTGTATCTTCCTAGACCACTTGTCACAATACGTACGACAATACATATTTCATATTTTGTATTGAAGGCACATGGAAATAAATGTCTTATAACATATGATAAGACATATATTATATTGTTGTATTTTAAAATAATATTGTGGAGTGTCATCCTAGAGAGGCTTCTGATGTATTTAATGAAGATCAAACTTGGGCCAGAATTATTTGAGTATGTAGCATCTACTTTGCAGTATTGGATTAATACATCAACTGAGTTTAAGAGCATCATAAGAGCATTTGAAGGTTATGAATGTCATTCTCAACAGTTCAGCACTGACACCTACAGGCCACCGTCCTCCCCTGCACAATACACCATTCATCTTTCCAAATGATTATCAGCATAACAAAGCACAAAAAGAATACTGCCTCACAGGAAGTGATCAACATCGATACCAAAAGCTAAACGACATTCTCGCTTTCAGTAACATGATCCATTTCCCAGTCAAACTGGATAATAGAGCGCCGGCCTCAACGTGAGAAGGAACGAGGGAGAGAATGCGTATCGATCCACCAGGAGGATTTATCTGACGATAGTGAGTGTACTTAGGGACAACACCCTCACAGAGTTATCAATATCTTGGGTAGGAGCGCTGTTCTAGCCGGCTCAGGCTACACTAGCAGAGTTATCAATTACCTGGGTAGGAATGCTGTGCTAGCTAGCTCAGACTACACTAGCTCAAACATAGATTTATCAATATTATGCTGGTAAGAGCGCTGTGCTAGCTAGCTCAGGCTACACTAGCACACACATGTATCAATGTTATCCTGTAGGAGTGCTGTGCTAGCTAGCTCAGGCTACACTAGCACACACATGTATCAATGTTATCCTGTAGGAGTGCTGTGCTAGCTAGCTCAGGCTACACTAGCGCAAACATAGGGTTATCAATATTTTTCTGTAGGAGTGCTGTGCTAGTTAGCTCAGGCTACATTAGCACAAACACATTTATCAATGTTATCCTGTAGTAGTGCTGTGCTAGCTAGCTCAGGCTAAACGCTACACTAGTACGAACACATTTATCAATATTATCCAGTAGGAGAGTTATGCTAGCTCAGGCTAAGCTACCACAAACATAGATAAATACAATGTACTGTACAAATTACCATCTCTTTAAACAACATTCTGTCAAACTCGCAAAAGCACATACACGCGCGCGCACACACAGACACAGACACACAGGCCACAACTACATGTTACAGATTAATTCAGATACTTCACATTTCACATCATAAGGCAGTTTGTTCAGATGTTCAGATTAATGAATGCTAATGGTGAGTAGAAGCACATGAAACACTGTGAACCAAAGTAAAAGGAGGATGTAAAATTCTAAAATTTTAACTGGCAATGTTACAAAACAACAAAATCAGCCTTCTTCGTCGCAAACTAGTTTAACAGATAACCACAGCTAACTATCACTAACTGTACAGCTCTATCCCCTAAACCCCCCTCCCTCTCTCCCTTCTGCTCCCTCTCTCTCCCTCCCCATCCCATCTCGCCCTGCGATGCTTAAAATATTTATCTTTTTCAAAATGGTGGCTATGGCATGGAGTACGGGTCACTTCCTGTGTGTTTCATCCTCCTTTAAATGGGTCATAAAGCGTAATGGGGATCATGGTGGGTGACGATTCCAAATGGCGTGACCGGTGGCGACGATGCGAGCGACAGCGCTGGAAGCGCTACACCAAAGCTCTTACCAGCGTGGAAACGGCGGAGGTGTACATTGGCGTGTGTCCCGAGGACATCAACACAGGCTGGGAAGACAACAAGAAGGAAGAAGAAGAAGAAGGGTCATTGTGTACCACAATCAAGATGGCCGCTTGGTGGTGATGAGGGACAGACGCCATTTTTAATTATTCTTTGTTCATTAGGTTGAGTTGGAGGCATATTCGTTTTTGGGATATCCTGTTATTGTGGGATATCTCAATTTCAGGCATGGGAGACCCGGTAAGCCGCGACCACAAAATAGTTTTATTGTAAAATTGTATAGAACGTTTTATGGAAACCAAAGGCAACTTATAAAGTGAGGTTACCGGCTGGAGGTGACATCTTTAGAGAACATAAACAGACAACGAGTGAGGAGGAGGACAAGGACAAGGTTATGGTCTGATGGACAATTTCAGGGGTTCCTCTCTCATATACACACATACAAACACACACACGCTTGTTCCACCTAAGATATACACAAGGTTATCTTAACTAATACCTGAAAAGGGGTCATTTTCACTTTAGCTCCTCAGCGGAGCCTTTACTAGGATGACAACTACAATGTTTACAAAAGGTCAATGTACCAAATGTAATTACTCTTATTATAAAATTAGACCTGATGAACTGCTGCAATCAAAACATCTGTATGTCATTATTTTATATTTATTTTATATTTATTTTATGCTCTATGTGTCTGTTTTAATATGTCTGAGCTAAGGCCGAAAGCAAATTTCCAGCACATGCTGGCCAATAAAGTCGTATTCCATTTTATTATATTCTTTCAGTGACATCCACTACTATTTGAGCTGGGCATACTTAAAATGTGTGGTACACTGTGTCAAATAGGTCACATGGCACAGATATTAAGGTGACATCACTGTGCAGCAAGCAGTGTGGGACAAAGGGAAGAGAAATGTGAGACAACGATGTCAGATAATGGATGCTCAATCCTGGAATGCGCTCAGGAGATCAAGTGAAGACAGGCAAGCCGACATCATTGACCTCATTGCAACCTAGTGGTGACTCAACAATGACATCGTAATAACCGTGATGTCACAAAGACTTCATTATAACATCATAATCATTTAATCATAATAAAACAATATTAACCTCATAATAACATCACAAAGAACCATTTATATCATCATGAACGATGACCTTGTAATGACATGAGGATACAGTTATAATCATAATGGTGAGACAGTGTAAGGTTCCCTCCCTCTATCAGTGCACCTGCTCTAGTGGAATCGCACACTTTCAAAACCACTGACAATGGCAAACATAAAAAAAATATATATATATTTTACTAAATGGACAATATAGCGCAAAACACTGAAACAATGTATAATGCTTTAGCCTTCAGCCTCTATCGAAAATATCACACAGCACGATTTTCCTTTTACACATTTGCTCTCACTTTCTTTTTATGGCATACATTTTTTAGGTTGCATAGATTCAAAAACAATAATTAATAATTGATTAAACTTCACAAGAAGAAGAAGAATGAGAGTTGAGAATTTATGTCTCTAAACGGAGGAAGCTAAGCAAAGACAGGTGCTTCGTATTAGTTATTATTCTGCAGCGACCGCCATCTTGGAGGTTGTAGTTACAGTAAACATCCATTAACGCGGTCAGGTTGAAGAGAGACTGTGATCACGTTACTACTGACAACACCTGTTTCTCCTTGTACAGCCATTAGCTGCTGTCTGGTCCAGTGTCCTCGTCTCCTCCTTTAGCACTGGCTCATTCTCTCTCTCTCTTGCATTCTCTCTATCTATATATCTCTCACTTTGTATCTCTCCATCTCTCTTCTTCACTGTTATGATGTATAATGGTGAAATATAAATACAGCTAAATATAAAAATTTAATATGCAAAATACTGTTTTATATGAGCAATACCCTATTAGTTTGCAATTATGTTTATTAACCGAGTGAATCACCCACAAATATTGAAATGAAATAACAATCATCATCGAAGACAATCGACTGGCTTGATCATCTGAAAGCTGAGACATATAGATGTTTATGTTTCTATAGACTGATCTGATCCCGAGAATGAACACATGCAGCACTTGAAGAAGGGCGTTGGGTGTTTGTGTGTCTGCACATCGGCATGGCGTTGGGTTACAGGAGAGAGCGTGATGCGAGTGTGTGTCTGGTGTGTGTGTGTCCATGGGACTTAATCCACACATTTCCTGCGTTGCCTGGAGAGATATGTGTTGGTTTGACGATACTTGTTAGGACTATCTCTTGAAAGTCCAGTCCGACCTTTTGGGTCCTCACAAGTTTAGTACAATTTGTATGCGTGTCTCTGGTTTGTCTGTCCAGTCCTGCATTCACTGGAGTGGTGTGTGTGTTTGTTTCTGTGTGTGTGTGTGTGTGTGTGTGTATCCATTGGCATCCTACCTTCAAGAGTGACAAGAGTTTTATTTTATTTAATCTATATTTGTGTTTATGTCCCTCATGTGTGCGTGAGGGTCCTACCTTAACAGAAGAGATGTTTGTGTGTGTGTGTGTGTGTGTGTGCGAGGGTCCTACCTTAACAGAAGAGATGTTTGTGTGTGTGTGTAGGTCCTACCTTAACAGGAGAGATCTTTGTGTGTGTGTGTGTGTGTGTGTGTGTGTGTGTGTGTGTGTGTGTGTGGGGGGGTCCTACCTTAACAGGAGAGGTTTGTGTGTGTGTGTGTGGGGGGGGGGGGGGTCCTACCTTAACAGGAGAAAGGTGTGTATGTGTGTGTGTGTGTGGGTCCTACCTTAACAGGAGAGATGTTTGTATGTGTGTGTGTGTGTGTGTGTGTGTGTGTGTGTGTGTGTGTGTGTGTGTGTGTGTGTGTGTGTGTGTGTGTGTGTGTGTGTGTGTGTGTGTGTGTGTGTGTGTGTGTGTGTGTGTGTGTGTGTGGGTCCTACCTTAACAGGAGAGATGTTTGTGTGTGTGTCTGTGTGTGTGGGTCCTACCTTAACAGGAGAGATGTGTGTGTGTGGTGTGTATCCGTGCAGGGCCTCCATGGCAGCCAGGTTCTTGTCGCTCATGTGCAGCATCTCGGCGCTCTTCCCTGGGGCCAGGTGGGATGGACTGTGCTCCAGGGGGGGCGTCTCCTCATCTTGGTACCTGTACTTCTGTTAGGGACACACACACACACAGGCAGGGGGTTCAGGTAGGGGTACATAACACGCGACTCAACCAGGTACCTGTACTTCTTTAAGGGACACACACACACCATCACACACAACCACACACACACACACACACACACACACACACACACACACACACACACACACACACACACACACACACATCACACACACACTAGGGGTCATCCGATTATAGGTCCGGCCGATTATCGGATTTTGATATCCAGCATTTGTACGATTATCTGAATCTATATTTTTTCATCAGATTTCGATATGACTTATAGTACGCTACTTTGGCTTGGACGCAGCCTCCCGTCTCTGAGGTCTCGAGCAAAATCTTAGTTTCTGATTGGCAACACGTCAAGAGTAAAAACCTATCTACGCTGAATGCTACTGTGCCACTTAGCTATCTCCGACCTGGACTTACTCAACACAATTGTCTGCTTTTGTTTTCCACAAAAGTAATTATTCAGGACCTCCGACATAATCTGTGACGGGTTTCAGTACTTATGACACCATGTAACATGATATATTCCTGTATCGTAATGATCAAACAGACGGGAGACACCAGGGTAGCCTTGTTGTATATATTTTAACTAACTCTTCAAGGAGTCGCTCTCACTATATATTCAACAAATCCATACACTCTAACACACAAACATAACACTACACCGCAGACGGGCACATAGGAACGCATTTGCCGACTGGAGCAGCTCCGGTGAGCGAGCCAAGCTTTGTTTCGAAGGTAAGGCAGCAGATATTGCCGAATTTGCAATAAACATCACAATCCGTTACGCTGATGTTGCAAAAACACAACAATCTTACAATCTATTTATATGATGACAGGCATGCCCAGTTTCCCAGTTAAACCTCTGAAAATGCCCGAATAATTAACTTTGTTGCAGTGAATACAGTTAGCCAAACCGACATAATAATTTATTTATGTAGTATAAGCTATATCTTTGAGTAACGTTGCTGCAAATGCAACGGAAACTTATTTTAACAACCACATTGCGAACGTAACATTACTCGCCTGTATAAGTCTGTGTTTTTACATGTTATAGGCAGCCCATGGTCAAAAGAAGCTAGTAAGCTAATGCTGAGTCTCGTAGAGCTAATTTGAATGCGATAGAATTTAAGCTATCGCATTCAAATGACTAGTTACTTCAATGAAAAGTGTCCTAAAGCGGTCGCTGACTCTCTTTCTTGTGAAGAGGTGAAGGACATTGTTGTTAGATTACATTTTTACTGTAAATGTAATTCCTTGAAAAAAACACATTGGTCGACCACACACACACACACACACACACACACACACACACACACACACACACACACACACACACACACACACACACACACACACACACACACTAAATATATACATATGTTTCACAAACCAAAGCGTCTATGAGTTTAACCCAGTGGAAAAACATACCTTGATAATGAACATATAAACCACAGTGTATAATAAGAAATAGTTACTATTAGTCTACAAACACACACAAACTTACAAACACACTATATACATATTGTATAATATAATCATCGTTTTTTAACAACCAGCCTACACATGTCACATGAGAATACACATTTTATGTACAACATATAGATGCTATATGTTGTAGCATATGTGCTTTTGTGGATTCCATGTCAAACACGAATCAAACCTAACCATGGCCCATGCCGCTACCCACACATGCAAAACCATGGCCGCTTCTTCATGGGAACCCCCCCATCCACCCCATAATAACGCGGCCACACCTGCACGCCGTGCCAAAAGCCCACTGCGCGAGTCACACATGGTAGGTCACACATCACGACTAGATATCACAGAATGTGCACACACACACACACACACACACACACACACACACACACAGAATTTTCCACTACAAACATGAGAGGAGGGGGGTTGTGGGGGTGGGGGGGGGGTGAGGAGGGGTGAGTAGGGGGTGTTCTGGTGTCATTGGACGCAGTGCCAAAGCAAGGTTCTGTCTCTGAAGTGAAGCCATGCGGAAAATGTCCACCCGTAGTAACCACACGAGTTAGATGGTAATGGTTGTACAGAAGTAGCACAATGGAAGTACAGTCCCAGTAGTACAGTCATAGTACAGTGGACGTACAGTCCCAATAGTACAATTAGTAGTACAGTGGTAGTAGTCCCAGTAGTACAGTGGTAGTACAGTGGTAGTACAGTCCCAGTAGTACAGCGGTAGTACAGTGGAAGTAAAGTCCCAGTAGTACAGTCATAGCACAGTGGTAGTAGTCCCAGTAGTACAGTCCCAGTAGTACAGCGGTAGTACAGTGGAAGTAAAGTCCCAGTAGTACAGTCATAGCACAGTGGTAGTAGTCCCAGTAGTACAGTGGTAGTAGTCCCAGTAGTACAGCGGTAGTACAGTGGTAGTACAGTGGAAGTAAAGTCCCAGTAGTACAGTCATAGCACAGTGGTAGTAGTCCCAGTAGTACAGTGGTAGTAAAGTAGAAATCTAGTGGTAGAACAGTCCCAGTAGTACAGTTGATGTACAGTGGAAGTACAGTCATAGTAGTGCAGTGGTAGTACATCCATAGTACAGTACATTCACAGTGGTAGTACATTTATAGTATTATAATCAAAGTGCAGTAGTCGTAGAACAGTTGTGAGTAGTGGTAGTACAATCAGAGCATTGTAGTCAAAGAACAGTAATGGTACAGTCATGGCGTTTATAGCCTTTTATTGGACAGAGTCTTAAAGACTTTGTCCCACTCTTAATAAGAAAGAGAAAGGTCAAGCTGTGTGTGTAATTACCTCTGTCCAACAACCACAAGGTGAAATCCTCTACTGTTCTAAAGGTTGGGATTTGTACTTTTTTTCTTCTTCCTCTAATAACCTAAACTCCAATATTTACAGCGTCGCCAATCGATAACGCCAAGCTGCTCAAGAGCACTACAGATGTGAAGCAGATTGCGTGCACGCACAGTCTATCAGGGGGATCATGGCCATGTCACTCTCACCCCTGCACCTCTTTTTCACTTTTTAGGAGACGGACGCAGTGGAACCAGGAGGAGAAGGAGGAGGAGGACAGGGGAGGAGGCCGCCCGTCTCCAGGACCAGCTGCCTAGCAACCGTCGCCGAGTAGCGATTGTGGCTCGGTGGCAGAGACAATGGTGGCCGGCTCACATTACACCGAGAGAGAGAGAGAGAGAGAGAGAGAGAGAGAGAGAGAGAGAGAGAGAGAGAGAGAGAGAGAGAGAGAGAGAGAGAGAGAGAGAGAGAGAGAGAGAGAGAGAGAGAGAGAGAGAGAGAGAGAGAGAGAGAGAGAGAGAGAGAGAGAGAGAGAGAGAGAGAGAGAGAGAGAGAGAGAGAGAGAGAGAGAGAGATGGAGAGAGAGATGGAGAGAAAGAATATAGGAAGACAGGAAAATGGCAGCAGAGGATGGGGGGCGGGGGGATATCTTTTTTTGAGAGCAACCTTCTGAAATAACAAGTTAGAAGACAGATAAAAATAAAATACAGACACCTCTCTAGAAACAACTGGTAGTGTGGCTGTTTTCTTGGGAATGTAACTTCCAGCATTGTGTTGTCCAGTATCTGGGTGTATTGGTGACCATTTGTTTAGGTTTGTGTTTCACTAACTGGTAGCTACATATGCGTAGGTAGATAGTCAAATCAAACGCCTAGAAGGGGGGAATTATCTGTTGCTGTTGTTAAATAGCAATGATAATAGAGTAGTGCACAAATAACAGCGGTTTAAGAAAGCGGTAAGGATAATTTTGTTAATTACATCAGAGGAGAACCCACAACCATGTTCCAATGTTGGTCATTCCCAACCTTGTGAGAGATTTAAATAGCTTCTAAATAGTATTTTGCTTTTAAAGATTTGAAGTGTAAGTATTATTTCCTGTGAAGGAACTGTCAGCTGTGGTGTCTGGAGGGAGAATGCATGTGTTTAATTTGATACTGACAATGGATGTGAACTAAACTACAGCCTATAGCATCCACTGCAGTATGTCATAGCCAAAACGTTTGCCGGATACACACTTCCATAGTATGGTTTGTGAAGAGCAAGAGGGAATTTAATGGCTTACAATTGGACCAAAGTGTCATAGAACACAACACCTAGCAACTGTGTTAGACACCTATCTTTCCATCTAAACCACGCATGTTCTACATGCTATGTTCTAAGATCTACATTCTGCGTTCTATGTTAACAGTGTGAGCAGTTGTAAATCAATTTTAAAACCATCATATGTAATTGGTACCAAAGAAACTCTTCATAATCCTCATCCAAAGCCTCATCTTAATACTAGGGGTGTGAATATTTCGGTATCTCACGCTTCCATTTGATTTCGATTCTTGGGGTCATGATCTGATTCCTGATTAAAAAGCGTCTCGATTCAGTACATAGGGGTGCTCATTTCAGGATCTACTCCAGTCCGCTGTGCGCTAAGAAAGGCGGTGGGGCAAAATATGGCATAAAAGTCTATCCAGATGGACCTTACTCTTTGAACGCCTCACAAAAAAACATTCTTACACCCCTAGCAATTACTACTCCAAAGTATAACTGCAGGGGTATTCATTGTGTATTATTTTGTGAGAAACAGCATGGTCATGTAAAAACATGAGATGAAAGAAAAGCCTAAGACCTATCGTTTTGCAGATTTGCACTGTCGCCCCAATGACAAAGACTCAAACAACTCAAAGACAGAGTTGCTAGGTGGTGGAAAGCAGCACCCTGTATATACATCCAGATAAACATCCATAAGCAGCAGAAGTCTAGCCGGTATCCCCCCTCTTCCTTCCAGGTGCTTCTGAAATCAGCACACAGCTGAAATCTAATCAAATATTTTCCCAGGCAGGAGACTCACAGCAAGAGCGGGAGAGAGCACTAGCACATTAACGGTTTGTTTCAGCATTCAAAGGGATCGATGTGGGGCTCGGAAATTATGCCAAATAATTAGATTTGATTGCAAAAGAGGGGGAAAAAACAACATGTGGAATGGAAGCCCCTTGATTGGGTCCTGCACTGTTCTCATCCAGCTTGTGTGGAGTTGAGTGAAATCGCTCTCGTGTAACACATTCATGTTCTATTGAAATCAAATTGTTTCTTATTTATTGTTTTTATGCCGTTCTAGGATACATTATTTTGTAATGAACAAACACAACAGAAAACAAAAGGAAATATAATTATTCCCTTTTTCTAATACTACAAGAAGCATTTTCCACACACACACACAACTAACTCTTTGGACGCAAACTGTCAAAGGTCATTTTACATCAGGCGCATAGCGAATAAACGACGCGAAAAGCAAAACAAACACTGTCAGAATTGTCACGTCAAAACTATTTAAATCAGCAGCAACGGCATTTTCCAATAATAATTGCACTGGTGAAAAAGACTGATGGATTCAACGCTCAACCTACAAAGCCTAGTGAAGACGTACTCAGGCTCCATCCTTTTACCAAAATATCCTATGTATTTAATTATAATGTAGTTTCATTTTTTAATCAGTCCGCGGATGAGGGGGATTATGATAAGTGGGTCTGCATTCTTTAATACATCCAAGTTTCCCTGTTTGATAACAAAAAGTATTTACCAACTCTTTTGGAGAAAGTTGGTATCCAAAACAAAACTGTTGAAGATACAACTGCACACGTCATGTTTTCAAAAGCAAGCTATATTCATGAACTGCATTGCAAGTTAACACTGGCATTTAGCGCCGACTGCTTTCGTGATTAATGATCTATGCAAATAACAGATAGGTAGACCTACCTCCGCCATGTCCTACAACATGTACAGTGACCATGGTGACTACGACAAAGATACTTGATCGTGATTTAACAGATTTATTCGCAACTACAGACGTAAAAAATCGACTGTGGTGCGAATAAGTGTACAGTCCCATTCAGCTCCATGATTTGTAATTATTTTATTGACATTCAATGTAAAAGGACCATAACTGTCTAATGACATTTGTTCTGCATCCAACCACATACATTTTTTATCCATTGCAATGTGTTCTATGTTTTTGCTTTGCTGTCTTTCATACGAGGTTCACATTGCTACATACTTTGCTAAAATAATACATCCCTCAAACCTTCTGCAGTACAGAGGGAGAGGGAAAACGACCGGCTGCTGGAAAGCAGTATAATAGTCTGTCTCTATGTTTGATAGAACCCCCAGGCTCTTATGAACACATTCTGGGGGTAATAGGAGGAGTGCCTGGGCTGGTTCTTGCTAGAATGTATTTAATGGAGTCCCAGGGGATCATGCTGGTGGACAGGCCTGTTTCCCTGCTCTAGTCCTGAGTTGGGTACAGCTTGGACGACACAGCACCACCCTGATCCCTCTTAACCAGAGCATCTTGCTTTGTTCATACAGTTCACAGACTTTTTCACAAAATAAGTGAAAGGACATTTGTAAATGAGGTAGGTAAATATGCAAATTGGTCACGTAGAATTGAATAGTAACGTTTTCCTTTTGCTCTCTCTCTCACACACACACAAACACACACGCTCACATACACAAACACACGCAGATTCACACATGCTGGCATACACACTGACACTCACTGGGACATAATTAAGTTTGTGAGACTCACGTAGTGATAGAATTACAATATCTGAGACGTGGTATAATAGCGGGCTTAGGTCCTATATTTTCAAAAGATAAAGAGGAGTGGAGGAGGGAGGAAGCGGGTGAGGGGCTGATGGGGTCTTTTCCATACGAAGCAGATTTTTGCGCACAGCGTGGACCTGGATGCGTCTCAGAGTGCACACACAGCAGAATAATAAGCCTGCGCGAGCCCAGAGCTTTACAAGATAGCGTTACATCCCGTCGGGCTCTGTCATAGTTCACAGCGAGGGCAGATCAATTCCCAATAAGCATCGATGTCCTCTATAATGTTACACTCCACCCGCTACACAAACCCTCTTTTTGCCTCCTTTAGGCCTCCGTAAAATACTTTGCTGATACTAATGCTTTATGGAAATAGATTGGTTTTAGGAGAGGTTTTGGGAGAGCATGAACCAGGTCTAACTGGTTCAAAACTTGTGGTTCAAAAAATGTGAGAGACCAACACATTTTTCAAACAGATTTTAACAGGATCTCCACACAGTTTCAACAACATTGTTATTGGGAACATTAACTATTTTCACAAAGCCTAAAAAGAGCAGTACACAGATGTCAGCACCAGACTCAGTTATGTAAAGAAACATTAATAATTTGCGTATACAGCCTAAACTGTATGTTTCTCGTTGTCAGCACTTCTCTGTCTTGAAAACAGCCCGTTAAAACGAGTAAATCTCACACACAGCTCCAGCTCCTATACAGTTATACAGTATTACATAATGGAGCATAATAATAAGAGAATCACATGGAGGTGAGGTACATTTCCCAGACCAAGAAATTTGGAATATTTCACTCTCTGCATAATAGCATCTATTTCTGTTACAGTTAATGCTTGTATTTCTAGCTTGTTCGTCCATACTTAACACTCAAAAATATGTCGTTATCAGTATGATGATGAAAATGGGGCTGCGAATATGTCCATACAGCGAGTGCTACGAACATGAAAGGCCACACAAGGGCTTCTTCATGTGAGAGCCGGTATCTAAAAATACCCGACTGCGGGCTACGATGAACTCCAGGCTGTGTTCTCGATTAGTTTCTCCACACTGTTACTATAGATCACCTGGATAGTTACTTAGCGATGACTGACAAATTGTCTTCAGACTCCTATGAATAGGACAGCAACCAAAAGGTCTTCACATCGCTGTCTTCCTCAACCGGTAGAGCATGGCATTAACTACCTCCAGGGTTAGGGGCTCCATTCCCACTGCGACCCACCCATACTTACGGCATAGACCTTATTCAACTAGCGGCCATATTGGTTGGTTGGGTGGGGAAACCTTTTAGTATCTTTGGGGAAACCATGACAACTCAATGCATTGATTTTAGTTATGCATTCCAATTCCCCACCCCAATAGCATTTCCAATGCATTTCCATTTAGTTTTCATTTCCATTTAGCCTGTCCCAAAAGATTCAAGAAGGTTTCCCCACCCAATTAAACAATATGGTGGCTAGGTGAATAAGGCCTATTGTAAGACGTTTTGGATAAAAGCAGTCCCACAAAATGTAATATATATAAAAGGACGGCAACATGGAGGCCTCATAATGCTATGGAACAGACCTCATGTTCCTAGCAATGAGATGGTCACTGCTCACTCTTCCGGTAAATGGGTAAGCAATGACCTCCCCAGGGAAGCTGATCATTGATCAGAATATTAGGTTGAAGCGTTATCGATCAGCACCTCATAAATCCTTAATTGGAAACTGCATTGTTTGAAACTCAGATGGCTGCCAAGATACTTAGCTAAATATATAAATCTCACAACATGACACTTTTTACTGCGCTACAATATCTGCCTAAATAAAAAGAACAACCAGTACACCTACTGCTGGACAAAGATTTTCTGATACCAGAATCCCCCCCAAAATAGTACAATAACCTGGGTGCTTATTGTACTATTGTTTAATGTATTATATTAATTTATTATTACCCAAATGCAACTGAACAATAAATGCTGAACTTGAATATTGCCCATTATGCCCAACGTCAAGATACACTGAGTACATGAAGACGAAAAAAATGTATGGTGTATTACAATGCAAGTACAGTGAGAATGAAATTAAGTTTGGCATCCATCCAGATAGAGGTAAAGTACTGGCCTTTAGACGGGTGTCTGGGCAACGTCACAGTAGATAGGGGCGCACAACCAGGGGACACAGACAAAAGATAGACAAGCCGTCAAGATCGCAAGGATTTGTTGGGCCGTTAACTGCGCTAATCACAAAAGCCAGGGATAGAAAATGTTTAATATACCATGGGGTTCCCTCTCCTAAATAAAAACAGAAGACAATTATGGATGGATTACTTAATTTGTTATTGTTCTTGTATTGATGCTGCTATGTGACTGTTACTCTTGCGTACTTGTACGTTAAGATACAACGGTAATAAAAGCAACTCTGATTCTGATTCTGATGCATGTTTTCAAAGTTGGATGGGATTCATAATCGAATGATTTGCACGCACGTAGATTTTCTTTAGTATATAGGCTTTTCTATCAGATACGTGAGGCTATAATATCTTATATCGGGCTATATTACCCCTCCCCCCAAATCGCAGCCTCTCCCGGTTCGCTCCAGTTGCCCCCTCCATCATCTCTAAACTCATCAGCTCAAACAAACCCACAACCTGCTCCCTTGACCCCTTCCCCACCCTTTGCTGAAGTCTTGCCTCCCTGTCCTATGCCCCTACCTCACTAACCTTTTAAACTCCTCACTGTCCTATGGAATGTTCCCTCCGCCTTCGAAACTGCCGCTGTCAACTCAATCCCCCAAAACCTGGTTTTGATCCTTCCTGCCTGAACCACTATTGGCCAATCTCCAATTCCTCTCAAAAACCCTGGAACGCCTTGTCGCCACACAACTCCAAACCCACTTGCACTCCAATAACCTATTTGAACCCCTCCAGTCTGGATTTCGCCCTCTCCACAGCACAGAAACCACACTCCTCAAAGTACTCAATGACCTGCTCACTTCCGCTGACACCGGTGCCCTTAACATCATCATCGTTCTCGACCTGAGTGCAGCCTTCGATACCGTGAGCCACAACATCTTGCTCACTAGACTTGAAGACCTCGGTATTGAAGGCACTGCACTCAGCTGACTCCGGTCCTACCTCTTTTACAGATCACACTTAATCTCTATTCATTACCACTCCTCTGTCTCATCCACAGTCACACAAGGCAATCCCCAAGGCTCTGTACTTGGCCCACTCCTCATTTACATCCTCCTTCTCGGACAGATTCTCCACTATTTCAACCTGGACTTCCACTGCTATGCCGATGACACTTAGATATACCTCAGCACCAAATCCCACCACAACCCACCCCTCTCTCACATTGACCCTGCCTGTTTGCAATAAAAGACTGGATACAACAAAAATTCCTTAAACTCAACAGTGACAAAACTGAACTCCTACTCATTGGCTCCAAGTCCTCCCTCAGCAGAATAAACAACCCCACATTCACCATTGATGGCACTACTGTCTCCCCTTCCTCCCAGGCACGCAACCTTCGTGTGATCCTTGATCCCACCCTCTCCCTCGAACCTCTTATCTGCCAAGTTGTCAAAACCCATTTTTACCACCTTCTCAATATTGCAAAGATCAGGCCGTCCCTTGCACGCCCTGCTGCTGAGACACTGATCTAGGCCTTCATCTCCTCCCATCTTGACTATTGCAACTCACTCCTCTACTGCATCAAGTTCCATCAATAAACTCCAACTGGTCCAAAGTGCATCTGCCCGATTCCTAACCACATCACCCCTGTCCTAAAGGACCTCCATTGGCTTCCTGTCTCCCACCGAATCAACGTCAAGATCCTGGTCCTCACCTACAATTCCCTTCACCAACTGGCTCCCCCATATCTCACTGACCTCCTCTCCCCCTTTTAACCCTCTCGGTCCCTCAGATCCACCTCAGCCGACCATCTCTCCACCCCCAAGTCCAAACGTCGCAGTTTTGGGGACAGAGCCTTCTCCAGGGCAGCTCCCAGGCTCTGGAACTCCCTCCCCCAAGACATCAGAGACTCAGAGTCCCACCCAGTTTTCAAATCCAGCCTCACCCGTCTATTCTCTACTGCCTTCTCTTAGCCCCCCACTCCCCCCATACACCCCTGTGTGTTTGTGCTGTCTGCCTGTTGTCTGTTTCACAACCACCACCCCTCAGTGTAAAGTGTCTTATAGTCTTGGAAAAGCGCTATATAAGTCTAATTTATTATTATTATTATTATTATTATTATTATTATTATTATTACTATACTATACTATGGTTGGCCATTTGGACATAGGCTATCCAATATCCAATCATTTTCAGGAATAACATAAGGATCCGGTAATGTTTCCCCATTAGTGAGAACTATTCTGTTTCTGCAATAACAAGAAGGAGGACTTCAATGTCAGTGACGACACCTGCCAAATCTTGCCACATACCAATCCCCTCCCATTAGGATTACAAAACTGCATTTATAGATTTTCCAATCTATATAACTAGAGGAGATATGATGTCTATATCTTATTTTCCGAAACAAATAGAACATCTATAAATGCACTATTATATGGAGGGGATAGGCTATGACCAAAATAGTGGTGAAATGTGCATGGTACATGATGTTGTTGGAATGAGGGAAACAAACACCTCAATACTCCTCAGGTTTGTACAGGAAGGTGTTGAAGGTATCATGAAGGATTTTCGTCAACCCTAAAAAAAAGTGCCGATAAATAATAAAGGCTGCATGAACATGTACGTATACACATGTGATATATGTACATATATACATATCACATGTACGATAATGATGATCATGGGTATTTTACACAATATTATTAATTATACATCACAATAATCGTATTCATCCAAATAATTACTAAACTACAACTTATAAACAGTACAGTACAACTGAGGCCTGAGGACCATTACATTTAGCAATACCATTATTTAAGGAATGCTATCGGTCAAATTGTTATATTCTAATATTTGGATCATTTTAAGAGCATATCTTCTCACCATAATACATTTAGATTGTTAGGACCGGGGTAATGTCCTAAGTCGATTAGGTTGTTATTTCATATACAATACCACTCAGATGATAGATGATACTTATCTAATCATCTTGTGCACATACAGGGGGATGTGGGCCTATCGAGTGTTAATGCAGGTGTCCCTGAGGGATAAAGGCTGGCTGGCTGTGGGTCGTGGGCTGTATTATGGAGAATTCAGAGCAGTAGTGCTGAAGGTTTGGTTGATTTACTAATAATCCCGAACCTCTTCTTATCTCAAAGATGATTGATAAGCCTCGGTAGGATATTGGAGTAACAAGCAACAAACTGTATTCCCCAAGGTCACAAAATGATACAACTCGGTTTGCTGAGATGCAAAGCATAACGTCAATATCTCAAATCAGATTACTTCAATGCGATTAGACAAAACGAGCGTGAAACTTGTGACGCGGGCAGCACAAATGGCTGAAAATGTATCTCTTTTAGGCTTGTAGGCATGTAGGCATGTATGTGTGTATGTCTCAACGAGCTGACGGTTGTAGTAGTTATGGCCTTTAGAAATAGGTCATGTCTATATCAGCATTCACAAGGAGAACGGGGATGGCAGTGTCAAATACAGTGAGAGAATGAGTGCATACGCAAATCGGTAAGTAGCCTTTAGCAGCCGGCTGATCACTGATCACAATGATAACTGATGGGGAAGCCAGTGATCGCACGGTACTGGAAAAAAAACTAACAACACCCGAATAGCTTACAAATCTCGTAAACACGCTGTTTTCTTTCATGGACCTTTGTTTCACTGCGACTCATCTACACAATTGTATTTCACAAACTACCGTTGTCCACTGGCACACGAATAAGCATGACCACCACCACTGCTGTTGAACACGCCGTACACTATTGAAAACGCCGACCGGCTGTCGTGTAAAGCTTACCTTGCACCCGAACATGAGCGAGAGGGTTCGGTTGCTGCAGATGACCTTACACTGGCACATAACGGGCGAAAGACACTTTAAATTCCTCAGAGGTAGCGACGACATCAGTCCACAGACCATGGAGCAGAAGAGCTCACCCGCGCGCCACCAGAGCCAGGATGGAAGAAGCGGGAAACGAGAGGGCTCGTGAACCGCGGGCTGGTGCCACTACGTGGCACACGGAGAAACCCGTTGGTGCTTCTTGACCGTAACTAGCGTATTCTCACGAAACTTCTTCAATTCAATGACGTCTTTAAAGTTGACACAGGTCTGATGGCACGTGGAGAATTATGTTTGTTCTCATGGTGAGCGGAGTGAACGTAAGCCGACACAACACAATCACTACTTGTGAAATGCCCGGGTCTCCCTCTCTGTGTTTCTTTCTCTCCCCCATCCCTTTCTCTTCTTTTCTTCCTCGCTCCCTCTCTGATTTGATTGACCGTAAAGTGTGTAACCTATGCGCAGCTGGAATGATCGGAAACCAATCAATTAAGTCCATTTACGACGTGTTCAAATAACCTCTTTCTATTTCAAAGAAGTGGAATAAAATGAATAATAGATTAACTAACAAAAGAAAATCAAATATCTGATTGTAAAATGATGTCTAGTCGTTGCACGGCAACAAAATGACTTACAGTGAAGCATTGTATTGTGAAACAGCGTCCCCTCTCGGACTGAGTAAGTACATGGAGGACCTGTCCATGGTTCTGAAAAGTAATCATAGCAGTCTCGTTCAATATTAACTGACTCCAAAATATCAGGAAATATGAAATATAATACAAAATCTTAACCATCATCCATCCATATTTCCAGTTAATCAATTGAAGCACACACACACACACACACACACACACACACACACACACACACACACACACACACACACACACACATAAACACGCACGACAGACAGACACCCACACACGCACGCACACACGCACACGTACACACAGACACAGCAATTCTGAATTTGTGTAGGCTTATACGCAATTCTGTATTTGTGTAGGCTTATACACAAATATATATAAAGTATAGAATGATACATGAATAAATAGCTACTTATTGCTTAAAGAAACAGCCTTTTGAGTCATAACTGAGCATGATGACATAACTTCCACCATATTCATCGGTACCTCATTTTGAATCGATTCTCTCGGCGTGTGACGACAGAATGCGCCACCAGGGGGCGAGAGAGCACCAGGTGGCCGCTATTTAAATATTGTGCATTCATCTCAGGACCGACTGCGGAGTCGGGCACAGCGCACTTGGGTGACGTCAGCGCTCTGATCGATCCGCCGGAACCACTCGGAACCCACACACATACACACACACATGCATACACATATACGTAAATACACACACACATACATACACACACACACACATAGACATGCACATACATACACACACACACACACACACACACACACACACACACACACACACACACACACACACACACACACACACACCAATATGATGCTCATATACTTATTGAAGAACGATTCAAACCACCATCACACTAGAAGAGTAGGGACACACATCCAGTATCCAGTGTGTCAAACTTAAATTTAAATAAACAGTGTAATGATATTTAATAAAGTAAACTACAGGTAGGCTTAATCATGATAGGCTAGAGTTGTGAACTAGAAAATATATTGTTTTAAAGTACATAATGATGGACAGTGTGTGTGTGTGTGTGTGTGTGTGTGTGTGTGTGTGTGTGTGTGTGTGTGTGTGTGTGTGTGTGTGTGTGTGTGTGTGTGTGTATGTGTGTGTGTATTTCAGTGGTTCCAACACCAGTTGATCACACATTCACACTAGTGTTGTTAGGCAGACACTCGCCCAGCAAGATTATGTCACTGTCTATCTCTCTGAACAGCCCAAATCATCCCCAATTATACATCCAGCTGTATATCTATTGCTTGGATTTGGAGCCAGAAATAGCGTTTGCAAATGACCACTGATGAATCACTGTCTGCTGATAGTGGGCCTTGGGGCTTGAATATCAGTCTCATAAATCCCCATTCTCAATTATACATCAATACTATGTTGAAGTACTTAAGTACACTCAGACAAATGGCTGGAATCATGATCATTTAAAGAATATACTATTTTAGCACACATCCATGTGCAGATGTACAGTATTGATTGATCAAAGGTCAAGGAGAGACTAGCTACTTAAGCTAGTGTTTAATTATATATAATAGCATAGTATTTTGTAACCAAAAAGAGTATTGTGTGTGTATTTGTGTGTGCGTGTGTGTGTATGTGTTTGTTGTTGTTTGTAACAAGAACTATTGTATGTATCTAGTGGTACATGAAAAGTACCCATGTGTATGACACCCGGTGGATACGTGAAATATTGCAGTATGCAAACAAAGGGGATACGGCAAAACTGTTTTTGAGGCAAAAAATAAGTGATTATTAATGATAGACTAACATAACACTCATTAGCCTCAGAGCTATATCCATATTTACCTGAACTAACAGGAACAGAAAGACCAAACTTGTGATGGTGTGTGAGTTGAAGGCCATTCAGCCTAGCATGTGAACATATAAATGTATGTACTTCAAGTTCAGTTTTTCTCTACTGCAGAGAAAGTCTACTGCTAGAAATCACTAAAGCAAATTTCATGAAGGTTGTTTTACAAGTCAAATCTGTTACATTACATTCTTTTGAATGGAAACAACGCTGTGATATTTGCAAAACAAGGTTTTCTCTAGGTATTTCCTGCCTTTATTCGTTTCATGTCCTTTATTCTTCATGTGCCTGATGTAAAAGGACGTTCATTTGCCGAACCTTCCCAGGTCTTTGCACCATGATGGAAACGCAGAACACAAGGGGCTGAAGGAACCTTTTAGTCCCTTGAAATGTAGTTTCTGGGAACACGCAGCTTTAAGCATGTATTGGGATTACACCCCCCAAACACACATACACACACACACACACACACACACACACACACCTTTCCACTGCAGTCATATCCAGCATACAAGCAGCTTTTATTTCACGAATTTCCCCTCACAGAACAGAAAGAGACATTGTTCCCATAGTGAATACAAAGAGCACACACACACACACACACACACACACACACACAAACACACACACACACACACACACACAAACACACACACACACATGCACACACACACACACACACACACACACAAGTTCACATTTCCACTGCAGCAGCACAGGGAGAGAACCCCCCCCCCCAAAAAAAGAACCAGTGTGTTTCCATGACAACATCTGCAAGGGTGGATGGAGGGATGGCGGGGGGGAACCCCCAGAAACATTCCACTCAATCAGCAGGGCACCCTGATCCCTTATCACCACCAATCCCATTTATATAGGAGCCCCTGCTGTTTGTCTTGGTTAAGTCACTATATAGCAGACGCTTCTATCCAATGTGACTTACAGTCAATCCAGATGCTGATGTCGTTTAGGGGAAGGTATAGGGGTCAGAGGTAATCTTGCTCAAGGATACCTATAGCTTCTTAGGCTGTGGACACTGGGGGATCAAACCCGGGACCTTCTGCTTGGAGTTGAACACACCCTGGACCAAATCGTGGTCATTGACTACAACTAAGAACCAGAATGGTCAAAAGAAATGCTGCAAGTCTTAACCACTGAGCAGAAAGAGAGAGAGAGAGAGAGAGAGAGAGAGAGAGAGAGAGGAGAGAGAGAGAGAGAGAGAGAGAGAGAGAGAGAGAGAGAGAGAGAGAGAGAGAGAGAGAGAGAGAGAGAGAGAGAGAGAGAGACAGACAGACAGACAGACAGACAGACAGACAGACAGACAGACAGACAGACAGACAGACAGACAGACAGACAGACAGACAGACAGACAGACAGACAGACAGACAGACAGACAGACAGACAGACAGACAGACAGACAGACAGACAGACAGACAGACAGACAGAAAGAAAGAAAGAAAGAAAGAAAGAAAGAAAGAAAGAAAGAAAGAGAGAAACAGAGAGAGAGGGATCAAAAGAGAGAGAGGGAGCAAGAGAAGGAGGGATGGAGCAAAAGAGAGAGAGAGAGAGAGAGAGAGAGAGGGTAGTGCTGGTTAATCTACCGAGCCTCGTAGGAGGAAGGGGAAATACCTGCAGCTTTAGCTGAGTAAGATGCTCTCTTGTCCCAGTGGAGGAGGAGGGAGAGATATCCACTACACCTTGATTACACCTGCACTCCAGAGCCAAATCTACAGTTATGTTTCAGGGGTACTACACTGTAATACTGTGTAGTACACCACACCCGTCTAGAGTCATGTTTCAGGGGTACTACACTGTAATACTATGAAGTATAACATAAACATCTAGAGTTCAGTTTCATATGTACTAAACTGTTATAATTTATAGCATAACATAAACATCTAGAGTTAGGTTTCACGTGTACTAAACTGTAATACTGTGTAGTATAACATAAATATTTAGAGTTAGGTTTCACATGTACTAATCTGTTATAATGTGTAGTATAATATAAACATATACAGTTAGGTTTCAGACAACTACACTGTAAAACTGTGTAGAATAACATACTAGAGTTATCTTTCAGGTGTACTATACTGTGTAGTATAACATATTTATAGAATTATCATGATATGTACTTATCGTAGAGATACTGTGTCTTATTGTTTATCTAGAATTCAAAATGATGTCGTAGTAGATACATGAATACATCGATAGTGTGGACTATTGTTCACACTGTACTTTGCGCAGTATAGGCAATAGTACAGTGTTGTAAATACTGCACATGTTTAAGACATCTCTTGAGTTATATTTGTTATATACTGTTGCTGTGTGTTCTGAACTATATCTTAAGAACAATAAGAAGAAGAAGAATCATCATGACATAGATTGTCCTACTGTGTAATAAACTACATTTGTAGAAATATGTTTCAGTTGTAAAATACTTGGGATACTTTGTAGGTTACAACATTTCAATTCCATCTTTACCTTACAAATCAAGGATCAGTCATACAGTGGTGTGTCCAGCAGTACCACACAAACCAATAAAATTATTAAAATAACAAATCCCCACTAGCCTTTATAAAGGGTAAGTAAACCCCAAAATCACTTCTTTCAGTTGGAAACAGTAACATTCTAGAAGTCTGCTGCTTCCAGCTAAAATTGCTTTTTGTGGTGGTTTTCTATTGGCTGCCAACTCTGCTCCATTGAGTGTGACTTGGGTTGTGACAATGGTCACACCTCACACTTGCTGCTATTGAACCCAATGTGTCTCCTGCCAAAACGGGGGTTTACCTATTAAGCACAAAATATCAACGTGTTTCTGTTGTAGGAATCATCTCAGTCATAAACACTTGCAGCTCCACCTAAAAAAGCTGCTTCCGTAACTAAAACTACTACATTCTAGATACAGAAACAATCAAGCAACATTGAATGAAGAAGTTCATTAGCTCCATTGTTCCTAGTCTCTACTAAACCTACTAATATTGTTTGTTTTCTGTTTGTATTGATTTATACCATCCACATTCAATTTGACTGTTGCCTTCACAGCTAAACATTAGCTTATTATACAACAACATCAACACGTCTATCTTATATAATATAGTGACTGGTTGCGCCTCTGCTTTAAACCTCTGTATTGTTTCCAAAGTAACAGATAAATGTATTATGAAGAAGTATGCCTCGTTGTATTGTTCGTTGATTTTAAAAGTGTCACACAAAAGATTGAATGAGCAAATCATAAAAAGCTGTAGGAATTAAGATCAAAAGGCTCATTAAAATATACTAATACTACTATAACTATTTAGTAATTAGTAGGCAATTTTATTCAATCTACAAATTTAGATACATGTCATTAAAGAGCAGGTATAGGGATTAGGGGCATCTTGCTCTAAACTGCCAACAGGTAGGCTTCAGACATTGGGGATCGAACCCAGAACCTTTCAGATGGTAGCTAGCGTAGCTACTACACATTACTAATACTGATATTATGATTATTATTATGATTATTATTATTATCAACACTAACACTAACACTAATACAAATATAACACTAATACTACAGTTAATACCAATAGTAATTCCACTACTAAAACTAGCACCAACAACCAATACACTAACACTGATAATGCAGTATATTTATAGGGCACTTTTCAAGTTACAAAGTGGTCTTGGTAGTTGCCATACCAACAGCGAGGCTCGATATTACACAGCCAATCCGGCGTGAATACAGTTGTCATGGCATTCGCTTGTTGCGCTTGGAGTCCGTTTTAGCTCCATATCTAAAAATTACATTTACATATTATTAAGACATTTTGGATGGATCTTCACAGATACTGAAGTGAGAAAGGAGCCGTGTCCTTCTGATAAAATGGCTTTACTCCTCCCTTCTGTCCAACTGTATTTTCTACACAACCTACCAACAGTTTTATTGTTTTTTTGTTTTTTTAAATTAAAAATCCCCTCGTTTAGTGTTGTTCGGGGTTTGTTTATACTCAAATCTCTTAATTTACCGATTATTTACAGCTTAAGTATACTCAGCAGTAGTAAAAAGTAGTAGTTTAGTCATTCTTATACGTGTGTATTCTAAGTGACGGTGACTACAGATCGAGCATTATTTTGAGAAATCAAATAAATGTAATTTGTGGGTGCAACGGGTGCACAGTGGTGAGCTGCCTCACAAGAAAGTCCTGGCTGGAGGACCTTTCTGTGTGGAGTTTCTGTGTTATCAACGTGTTCACTTGGGTTTCTTCCCACACCATAAACACCATAAAGACGTATGTGTCCTGGAGTTGGTTCCCAGGCGTCATAAAAACGGCTACCCACTGCTCCCAGTGCTGTAGCTAGTGATGGGTCAAATGCAGAGAACTAATTATGTTATGCAATGACAATAATAAAGATTATTCTTAAATCAAATGTGTGTCATTGGAAACGTTTAAATCTCATAAAAATACATTCTATTTTCTTTTGTCAATATTTCAATTTTTCTAAGCAGAGGTAGTAGGAGTAGTGGCTTGAAAACGTGAATCATAACCTAGTATGACTCATTTCAACAGCCCTTCATTTGAATTGATGCTTTGTTTTATTAAACTGGCGTAGGATCTACATGGTGAATCAATCCACATGTTACCAACATACAACATTTACATCCCTTTAAAGACACACAAGCCTCTTTTTAATAGGCTAATACAAGAGGTCATGTGACCAATGGCCACACTATAGGAAGGAAAAGTGAGGATGAGTTTAGAAAGCAGCAGAGAGAGAGAGAGAGAGAGAGAGAGAGAGAGAGAGAGAGAGAGAGAGAGAGAGAAAGAGAGAGAGAGAGACCACTCTGCTCCCTACCATTTAATCAATGATTATTTCACAATGAGTGTCTCTATATTCTGGGACATTTCTCTTCCCAGCACAGACACATCTCTCAAAGGTCATAGGTCAGCAATGCATTCGGGCTTTATCATGAATACCTTATTCGCTTAATTCCTTTGCAAAGGTGTTCTTCTCAGACCAATTTCAGCCTGTTAGCTCGACTACTAACCGTGCTGAAATGCTACCTTACTATGGGTCCCTGGAGTGGCCAATTCCTCTACAGATGTATGCTAAAAAAACATGTCCAATTTAGATGCAACCATTTATAGTTATCGATTTCTATAAAAATTATATCACACACAAAGGGTTTATTGCGGCTGCAGAGGGGTGTTGTGGGGTCTTAAGTCATGGCAGGCTGGTAATAACGTCCAGGCAGACCAGAAAAAGCACACATCCTCACAACTACACATCCTCACAACCACACGTCCTCACAACCACACGTCCTCACAACTACACATCATCACAACCACACATCCTCACAACCACACATCCTTAAAACCACACATCCTCACAACCACACATCCTCACAACCACACATCCTCACAACTACACATCCTCACAAACACACATCCTCACAACCAGACATCCTTAAAACCACACATCCTCACAACCACACATCCTCACAACCACACATCCTCACAACCACACATCGTTACAACCACACATCCTCACAAACACACATCCTCACAACCACACATCATCACAACCACACATCGTTACAACCACAAGTCCTCCAAACCACCCATCCTCACAACTACACATCCTCACAACCACACGTCCACACATCCTCACAATTACTGAGGACACATCCTGCACTGGATATCTGGCTGTTGGCCATCCTGCTCACACACATGCACTTGCATGGATTTGTAGATATGAAGACCTACAGGTGTAGACATAAGAGACATATGTGAGAGAGACGTAGTGTCTGTGCACACACACACAAAGACACACACACACACATACACAGAAGGTACGTATACGAGTAAATGGACACACAAATGCTACTCTTTAACATAGATAAAAACATTATATATATAAACTGTTGATACGCTAAAAGTCAGTCCTAGAAATGAAGTTAATTAAAACTGAGAACGTCATCTAAAACGTATTCTTTGAATGTCATAAATCCCTCCCTACAAGCATTTTGGATAAGAAAGAATAAATTAATTCAATAAAAATAAAATACATTACGCACATTTATGAACGCAGTTCATGCAGGCATACATCTTGCTGAGCAAATCTATAGAACCCGAGACCAAAACAAGAACGCATACTTAGAAGCTGCATACAGAGGTGGATTTTCTTTTTTAATCAACAAGTCTTACACCAGTTCTCTGTGCACATACAAACACGCAAGCAGAACACATGAGCAGAACAACGGCACACACACACACCCACATGTGCCAGGCCCCCCCACCCCCTCCACACCTCCAAATGAATAAACATGAACATACAACCCACACGCCAACAGCCACATCTCCATCTCAGAAACCGTGTTCCCAACACGCATACACACAGACACGGACACAGAAATATGTAACAACCGCGTTCGTTTCATACACACACACACACACGGACAGACAGACAGACACCGACACACACACGCACACACGGTACATACACACACAGACATCCCCACCATCAGAGCCTCCAAGCAGACTCGCTCATCATGTCAACACAGCAAGCGGAGGACAGCAGCAGACAGCAGAGCAGGGTACATACAGGTAAAGCCACCTACCACACACGGACAGAGGGAAGGGATGCTACTGCGGCCCTTCATTAGCGAAGAGACGGAGGACAAAAACCCCGGCTCTCAGACACCCGCAGTACAGGAGGAGAGAGAGAGGAGAGAGAGATGAGAGAGAGAGAGAGAGATGTGGGAGGCAGGGGAGGGAGGGGGAGGTAGAGAGGGTGGGGGAGGAGAGGGAGAGAGAGTGGGGATGGAGCGGGGGGATGTCGTAGCAGATATTGAGAGAATTGGACGAGTTTTCTCGTCGCCAGAGTAGGTTTTGGATATTATCTTCGTGTCAAAGGGAATGGTTTTTCAGAGCAGAGAGAGAGAGTGAACGAGAGAGAGAGAGAGAGAGAGAGAGAGAGAGAGAGAGGCTTCCGTGACTCATTGAGAAGGTTTGTCATGGCGGGTGAGGGAGGGAGGGCAAAAGAGGGAGAGAGAGCGAGAACCAGAGAGAGAGAAAGAGAAAGAGAACATAAGAGAGAGAGAGAGACCTGTATGTTTTAAATCTAGAGGCGTGTTTATGACTGCCTCTGTTATGCTTACTTTTCAATACACCCACAGGATACTGAGCGAATATGCCCCACCACACATACATCATGCACCTCCCTCCTAAACACTGTGAAACAACTGCTCCTACACCTGCTCAATACAAGCCATAGAAACATTCTGACTGGCAAATTCTGAATACATGCATTTAGATGCGATGATGTCACACCGGTATGATGAGCAGAACAGCATAGAGATAGAGACGTAAAAATAGAACTACATTTCCCAGAAGTGTACGATTATCTATGAGGATGTTTCCAAAGAGGGGAGAGATAGGCTACAGATTAATGGATTCTAGCAGACAGTGAATCCCAAAGCGTGACTGTTACTCCCAAAACACAGATGCTGCTTTGAAACACCACTGATATTTTAGTCTCTAGCTGTTAAAACAATACACAACAACAATATCTGCAACTACACGACTTATCTTATTTACAGGAAGTCACTCGAGAATAACTTTGCATTGTAATCTGAGATGTGTTTGTTTGTTTCAAGAAACCATTTCAACCAGTTTGTTTTAGTTTTTCTTTTTTTTTTGCCTGGCCTAATGAAGCATTCAATGGAGCTACTGAATAATATATAACATCTATATGAATGCATGTTAAGTGATGATTTGTGTTGGTGCCACATCACGTGGCTCTCCTAACTAATAACAGAGCAGGAGATTTGCTGAATCACTCCACTGCATATTTTGGCAGGGAAACAGAACGGTCCCACATTCTTGCGTGCCTGGAATGTAAAAAAAAAATATTTGGTTGTGGAATGCTGGAAAGTGATGCAAGCCTCGGTAGTTTAAGTAAAATAAAAAAGTAAGATATTGTAAATAATGTTGATCTAATGCAACAGAAACAGAATATGGGTTTCTTATTGAAATATGACGTGTTATATTTCATTAAGATATATAGCCAGGTTAATAGGACAAACCAAATAAACCAGAATCTAAACATCCCTAACCATGAAACACTAGAACCAGCTTGAACCAGCTTGGACCTGCTTGAACTAACCTGAACCAGCTTGAACCAACTTGAACCAGCTTAAACAAGCTTGGACCCGTTTGGACCTGCTTGACCAAACTTGAACCAGCCTAAACCCGCTTGCACCCTTGTGGATCTGCTAGAACCAACTTGAACCAGCTTAAACCAGCTTGGACCCATATGGACCTGCTTGAACCAACTTGAACAAGCTTGAACAAACTTAGACCCGTTTGGACCTGCTTGAACCAACTTAAACCAGCTTGAACCAGTTTGGAGCCGTGTTGACTTGCTTGAATTAACTTGAACCAGCTTGGACCAAGCACACCTGTTTGAACCCCCTTAGGTCTCATTCACACTGGATCAGGCGTTGCGGCGAAGTGGGAGTGTCACTTCATGGCCCCATTTGTGTGACGTCATGTTGTTAACTTAAACCACTCTTTCATGGCAGGGTTGTTCAGCTTTGGAAAGGACAACATGGCGGCGAACAGTCTCATTTCCATCTTCACAGTTTCTTGGTTAACAGCGGAATGCTACAATGCTAACGTTGCATGGTAAACAATGTTATTCTTCCCGTGGGCGTCTTCTGGTCTGATCGGTGGCTTACGTGATTGGCCACCGCAGCATGACGTCGGGTTGCGTTTCTCCAAATGTTGATTCTGTTTCAACGCTTTGTTTCTTTTTTCACAACCGCATGCGGCCGCCGCCGCAGCTTAAACGCACTGCGCCCATTCAAATGAATGGTTGAACTGGCGTTTTCACCGCAACAACTGATCTAGTGTGACTGCTTGAACCCTGCTGTGAAATGGGTCGCTGGACCGGATGACGGATGGGACTCTAGATCCTGACACCTGTGGACCATCAGAACCCAGAAGTTACAATCCCCCCCCCCCCCCCCCCCCCCCCCAAAAAAAACACACGAACACAGAGGCACTGAAGCTTGTCTCTGGTACTGCATAGATCTCCGTAAGATCCCCCGCACGTCGTTGTCGTGACAACTCCATCCACAGAATCATCTGTGTTTCTCTGTCATAATGTGATGTAACGGTGGCTCCAGTGACGTAAGGAGGAAAGACTGTTTCAGCCTCTCTCTATCTGTCTGTCTCACTCTGTCTGTCTCTCTCTCTCTCTCTCTCTCGCTCTCTCTCTCTCTCTCTCTCTCTCTCTCTCTCTCTCTCTCTCTCTCTCTCTCTCTCTCTCTCTCTCTCTCTCTCTCTCTCTCTCTCTCTCTCTCTCTCTCTCTCTCTCTCTCTCTCTCTCTCTCTCTCTCTCTCTCTCTCTCTCTCTCTGCATTCATGAGGAATCTCACTGTCACCAGCCCACACAGAGGTCACCCTCCCACCTACACAGTGTGGGTTTCGCTTCACGCGCACCCTTCAATGGCCTCGCTCTATCTTTCTGTCTATTACTCTCTCTCCCCCTCATTCTCTCTCTCTCTCTTTTTTTACTCTCTCCCCTCGTTCTCGCTCTCTCCTTTTCCCTGTCATTCTCTCTCACCCCTTGTTCTCTCTCTTTCTCCCTCCCTCATTCTCTCTTTCTTGCTCTCTCTCTATTACTGTGCCTCGTCGTTCTCGCTCTCTCCCCCTCATTCTGTCTCTCCCTCATTCTCTGTCCAACTCTTTTTCTCTCTGTCTCTCTCTTACTCTCTCTTTCCATGGCTCTCTGTCTTTATCTCTCCCTCTCTCTCTCCCTCCGTCTCTCCCTCCTTTCATCTCTATTCTCTCCATGATGACACCCCTTGCCATGTTGCCATAGCAACAATCGGAGCCCCGATTGCTGGGTTGCTAGGCAACTGACATCACCTCTGAAGAAGAACATGGAGATACAAAAGGCAAGAGACACAGGCAACAAAACCGGACAGAATAAGTATGCGCATGTGTGTTCTTGGTAAGCACTCTGTCGCGCAGTTACACCTGTTAAGTGTGTGTGTTGTTAACAACACTACTGTGTCTATTCTTCTCAGGGTTTTGTTAAGCAGTGCATTATGGGAACTGGTAGCATTTAAGGAAGAGATGATTGGCATATGATCGTTCCTTTCTTGGGCAACAAAGAAGGTTTTAAACATATCCGTGTTGTTTAGAAGACCAGAATCTGACCTTACAACGCCACTAATACCCCAGTATCAGAGTACTTTAGTAGGGACAACTATAATGAATACATACACACACACATGGACAAACACACACACACACACACACACACACACAAACACTGTATGTATGCAGTATGAATAGGGTATTACATCTTTGTATTCACTGTCTATCAGTGATTGTAAGTGATTTCTAATAATCAAATTAACGTACACAGGCTGATTTTGACAGCAGTCAGTGTTGTAATCGCGCCACTAGATGTCACTGCACTACATGGACCGTACTGTTCACAGGGGCGCTCGACTGTCACGTTGTAATATCTGATCTCATTCCAAGGGCAATGCCAATACTATTAATAATGGTCTCATATCTACTCCATGCTCCCAGTTGTCTCCACTTGGTTTTTATTGCTTTTTCTGTTTTCTCCTTCCCTTCATCTGCACACAACACCACACACACACACACACACACACACACACACACACACACACACACACACACACACACACACACACATTCAGACACACATTCAGACACACACACACTCAGACACACACACACAGACACACACACACACACACTTATTTAATTTAGCAAACTGCTTTATGTGTTCATAAAGTTGTATGTAGAAAGTCAACTGATGCCAGTGTTTCTACCTCTAGTACCTCTAGTGGTCTGAATCAATTCCTTTTGATTTAAACTTTATTGGGTACTAAACCCAAAGGTTATCTACCAGTCAGCACATTCATAATGCCTCTAAAATAGACTGTCACTCACAATTCTGCATGTCACCAAGTCAGTAGTAGGTAGAAGGCTCAGAATGTGTTGCCACCTACACAGCCTACCTCTATCTGTCTAACCCTTACCTGCCTCTTAATGATCTGTCTTCGTATTAACTGTCTAACCCCTACCTGCTCCTTAATGACCTGTCTCTGTATTCTACCTGCTTTTTAATGACCGGTCTCTGTATTCATTGTCAAACCCCTACCTGCTTTGTAATGACCTGCCTCTGTATTTACTGTCTAACCCCTACCTGCTTTTTAATGACATGTCTCTGGATTCACTGTCTAACCCCTACCTGCTCCTTAATGACCTGTCTCTGTATTCACTGTCAAACCCCTACCTGCTTTTTTAATGACCTGTCTCTGTATTCACTGTCTAACCCCCTACCTGCTTCTTTACGAAACATCTCTGTATACACTACACTGTAAGTCAGTTTGAATAAAAGCGTCTGCTGAATGACTGACTGGAGGTGACAAACTCCCCAGCCGTAGCGTCCGTGGATGGATCCAAACTGTCATCCGTCATGCGGACAGTTTAAGGCCATCACGTCAGTGGAGCTGACCATCGGGGTTAGTGATGCTCTGAACACCAGCTGACACGGCCATTTACTGTGGCGACGCACAAGGGCACTCTGTAATATCATTCACTATAAATCATAATTAACCGATATTCTCTTGGATTGACAAAAAGTTGCTTATAATGTTTTGTTTTGTAATAAAACAATGAAGAGGAAGAAATGTGGTTAATAAACCAAAAAGTATGAATCGTAACTTGCACTCTGTTTTGTTGGTTGAAGATTGTCCTGTCTATAGTTACTGTCCAATGTCCTGTATGTCTGATCGTAAGGGCAATAACGAGTTCTGTGTTCAGTGAACAGATTGTGAATGGTGCTTTAAGTGTTCACACATTCCCCATAGTATGAATGCATCCAGATGCAGGCCTGTAGGCTATTGGTTTACATCTAGTACACTCCAAGGCAGCAGTAAGCAGCAGTAAAACTATGCTACTACTCTTAATGAATGCAGGAGAGTGAAATGGTAGCGAGAGAGATACAGATCGACTAAGTTATACAGACGGTTCACGCATGCACATTGCATAGTGAACACTGTGCAATGTGCATGTGTGAACTGTGCACACACGATCAAAGAGAGTTGCAACTGTTAACTTTGAATTGCGCTTTGCACTAAATATACACCCTCTACACTCAGTTTTTAGACAATTAAAATTATTTATGTACCTAACACCAGAGATAAAAAGCAAGAGAGATAGGGAGAGAGGAGGGGGTGATGCATTATCTCTAGAAAGAGCAGGGTCAGCATCATGCAAATCTATACAGTTGAAGCAAAACAAAAGTGAATTCACGAAGTCTACTCAAGTTTAATGTATCTACCAATGTCCACAGTCTACCAGTACGTATTCTCACAAATCAGATTTAAGATTAAGATCTAAAGTCATATTTAACTTCATAATAGTTTTGACCAATCATGTTGCTGGAGCAGGAATCTGCAAACGCATAATTGGCAAACACAAGCTTGGCCCGCAACGACGTTGCCAGATGTACGATAATTATCATATTTGTATGATCGTTTTGCCCTTTGTTAGATCAATTATGCCAAAACTCCCATAATGCACGATTATTTTATCATTTTGCGACAATGATTATATATTATTATTGCTATCAGCAACTGTTTAATATATATTTTTAACAATGTGGCTAGATTTGTAGGCAGTGTCAAAAAGTTGTTTGTCTTTGTCTAACTCTGCCCCTTGCAGTTTTTTTTGTTCCTGTCCAGGGTCTGTGCCCCCCCCCCCCCCCGAGAAGTTATGCTATAACATATAAATAAATAATAATTCACTGCAAATAAATCTACAAATAATTCACTGAAAATCACTACAGATAGACTTATAGCACTGAAACAGTTCTATTAATAGTACTAATTCAATATTCAGATTGACAAGATGTGAAGTTGTTACTGCCTCAGGAATTGAACACCTCCATACCGTAATGTATCGTTGTTTAGCTTACTACTGCAGTTTTGAAACATGATAACATTTATAAAACTGAAAATGTACAACACTGACAGCGGTCACACTGTGGCTGCAATCTACAACATGGTCAGGATTTACAAGCCAATGTGTGTGTGTGTGTGTGTGTGTGTGTGTGTGTGTGTGTGTGTGTGTGTGTGTGTGTGTGTGTGTGTGTGTGTGTGTGTGTGTGTGTTAGTGTGTCCGTGTGTGTGTTGCATCAGAGTTGTGGTTGAACGTGTGGGTGAGTGGCAGAGGTTGTGCATGAAGCCTAAGACAATCGATAGATGGCAACGTGCACTCACACATGGTTGGAGCATGTGCTGTGTGGAAGGGAGGTGGTGGGAGATGCATGTATAATATAGGAAGGATGTATGACGTAAAAAGTCAAAGACAACGTGAAACAAATAGTCTCTTTGTACTATGAGAGAAATGTACCGTAGGTTTAAAGGAAGTATAATCACTATCTTCCAATACGAATGAAATAAGTGTGGAAAAAGAACAGTCAACGAAGCACTACATTCTCAGTGACATCCACATGTGGGACTTATTCACACCTTCTGCTGCCACTGAGATGAGCCTTGTTTACTTAGCTGACTTCAAGGGGATCCCTAAAACTGTAAATCTCTCGATATCTGGTTCACCCCATCCTGAGAGGAAAAGATGGGGAGGGCTTTATGACATTTACATGTATGACCCATTCACACCTTCTGCTGCCCCTGAGATTAACCGTGTTTGCTTCGCTGACTCCAAGTTGTCCCCTAAAGTTGTAAACCTCTCTGTATCTGGCTCACCACATCCTGACAGGAATAAACGGGGAGGGCTTTATGACTGCTACAAAGATGAAAGGAGACCCCTGTATTCTTTCTCTCACTGTACTTATACTGAATTACATGTTAAAGTTAACTAGTTAATGTTACAGTCTAAGTTAAACATTGTCTGCTTTATTAATGTATTCCAGAATCACATACGGTGGTATTGTTGTCAATTGGTTGAAGGTATGCTTTACTGTCTGAGTAGAAGTGATTTACATTGTGCTCATCCAAGTCACATCTTTATTTGAACTTATATATGTGGTATAGGCATTTGTTTTCTTTGATAAGACTTACTTTACTCAAGAATGTTTTTGTCACACATGTAAACTACCTCAAGCCAGCGATCATTGGCAGACAATTTCCTCTCATAAGTACATGTGGGTTATTATCTATGTTTTATATCAGTTAAATTAATAAGGTGACAAGTGAATTTACATGCCTTACATCTGATATAACAGTCATGTTTAAGATGTCAATTCTTTACGTTGTAATCTACTGAGAATCTGGAGAAGGAGGATAAGTGTATGTTCAGTTAATGGGGAACTGGGGTTGGAGACACAGGGGAGGGGCCTAATTTCACCCTTTCTAGGGTGTTGTGATTGGTCAGTGCAGGTAGGAGGAATCCACACATTTTGGGAATATAACATGAAGCCTGATTCCAGAACAGGAGTTCTTTGAAAACCAACTCAGGTTTTGTTGTTACTTGTTACAAGTGATAATAAAGTCTTTATCTTTCAAACTTCGGCTTTCTCGACCTCTCTTAGTTTGTTAAAGTGTTGTGTTTTATCCACGACAGTACCTTGTAAAATTGGGCATTTACAATCACAGGCATTTTGTGATTTCATCGTAAAGAAGGTGGCAGGCACCGCATTCTGACCAATCAAAGCACCACACAGCTCCAGGCGTCTTTGAAAGAGAGCAGCATTATCTCCCTGTCAAATTTGTACAAAACAATCATATGCCTTCAACAACACTTCCCACCGGTTTCACTTAGAAAGAATACATCACATTATGAAAGTTATATGATCTTCAGGAAGCAAGCGAATGCTCTTGAAACACTGACCTGATACCGGTATATAGGACGAGATACAGGGACTTGATACATGCATATACTTGATACATGTATAGCTTTGATACATGTATCAGACTAGATACGGGGACTTGATACATGTATATACTTGATACATGTATAAGTTCTTGATAAAACAAACCAGTAAGCTTTGAACAAATAATTTAAAAGAAATCCATATTTAAGCATATTCCAACTAAATCAGTATATGAGATGACGCCAAAAGAATGGATTCAGACAAAGATAGGATTCTATTATATAGAACCCTATCTCAGTGATTTGACCAAATGATCTGACCGATGTTACCATGCAGAAGGAAGCTTTGAAATAGTTAAAATAACTTAGTCTGTGAATACGTTGTCGACAATCAAGCAGTGTCCGACCCAAGTTGGGATTTTCAATGCATGGAAATTCTTAACAGTGGCCAGGACATTTTCAAAAAGTATGAATTAAAAAGTCCAGGAATAAATGTAAAACATTCACTATGTTGCAGGGTAGTGCAGAACACATCGAGAAGCAGAGAACATCTCAGCGAGCCCTTGCAGTCCCTCCCTCTGTCACTGAAGTGCTGTTTAGCTCCGTGAAGGGGGCAGCTACTAATTAATTTGAAATCTCACTACTGATGTTGCATGTTATCCTTTTTCTCCTCCTGCTTATTCTGAACTTGTAAGAGATGAGGATGATGTTTTGGATTGGAATTTTGCAGTCAGAAGGAAAAAGGTTAACAGATGATAAAGTTAAATCTTTTCCAAGGAAAATTCCTACATTAAACTTTCCGAGAGAAATAAAGAGTTGCAAGTGTGTGGCTGTTGATTCAATTCTGAGACAACTTTTAAAGTGGAAAGAAAATATTTTGGTGACTGGAATAGTATTGTTGCAGGACAGATCCTGCAACAATACCTAATACTATGCAACAATACTACGCGAGTGTGTGATGGCTGAGTTTAAGAGGATTTTAAACCTAAAAAGGAGAGTTTGAGCCTTCTAGAAGATTTATTGAAATCCTCTGTGCTGTACTTAAAGAGTTTGAAACTGATAAGGAATAAGAATCGAATTTGCAGAGAAAATCACCAAAACAGATGTGCAGGGGTCCATGTCAAACATTTCACCCTCTAAAGTGGCATTCATTAACCAGAAGGTTAGACAAATAATAGAAGAGAAAACAATGGATAAGGTAGATGCAGAGGAAATAATTAAAATACAAATTTCACAGAGAGAAGAGGAAAATCTACAACTTAATTTACAGCTTGTAGTAATTGGATAATGGTAAGTAATGGATAAGTCATTAACATAGCTGAAATTGCATGCATTACAAAGGATGCACAACAACCTTTAGTAAATCCTCAGGGAATTTCAAATTGGTGGACTTCCACTTGAATGCATGGTTCAATGTCTTTAATGCATGGTTCAATGTCAGGAAAAGATGTGCATTACATTTTGTAACAACAGTTATGTCAATGAGCTCTAATGTCGAGCTTGACAATTTGATTGAGAAATGGGAAACTCTTGATTATGAACATTATGGTCCCATTGCAGGTGAGATAGAACTAGAGAAGGGTCTTTCCTTTTAAGCTGATTTGATATATAGATAAGATTTATATGAAGAATTGTCACACTTGCAACACCTTGTGTAATGATTTGCATGACTGTTTGGTTTACCTTATGTGTTAATGTGGATGTGTAGTACAAGGCAAGCGATGAAATTGATAATGTTCTTTTATTTAAAATTTCAGGAATTTTCTGATTTGATTTTTAATACATAAATATATATAATGCGAAGGACTACCAGAAATCATGTACTATGTTTCAATATATTTAAATTTATACTGACATATAATAACATAATTATAATTACAATGAGTACCTTTGGTACTCATTAGACATGACAGAAAGATAGATAGCCATTGAATAACATTCATATGTTCTCAAGTATAAATAACCCTTGTGTAGGATAGTTCAGGGATCAGTCTTACTCTGCCGCTCTGGGAGTCTGCCTGTACCAAATTTCGTATTCAACCGCTTGAACGACAAATCTGCTTGTTGCTGCGAGTTCTTAGTCAGAGACTTCCACCTCATTCAAACAGAGCAGAAAACAACCCTTTTAGACATGATACATGTATCAGACTACACATAGGGACTTTATCCTTGTATATACTTGATAAATGTATAGACTTGATACACGTATCAGACTAGATACAGGGACATGATAAATGTATCATACTTGATACATGTATCAGATATGATACATGAAACAGACTAGATATGGGAACTTGATACATGTATAGGCTTGATACATGTATCAGACTTGATACATGTATAGACATTTATACATGTAACATACTAGACACAGGGACATACATTCTACATCTGGATACATGCATCAGACTTAGTATAGGGACATGGTACATTGCCTTGATACATGTATCAGACTAGATATATGGACTTTACACATGTACCAGTTCTGATACATTGACTCGATACATGTATCAGACTTGAACAGGGCTTTGATACTAGGACTTGACAGATGTATCAGACTTGCAATATGAATCAGACTTCAGCAGGTACTTGATACACTAACTTAACACAAAAAAACATGTATTAGATTTGGATACATTGATTAGAAACACATCAGCCATAATACATTGACTCAAAACACGATACATGTATCAGACCTAAAACATTGACTTGATAGATTCATATATTAGACATGGAACATTGACTTGATACGCTGCTGCACTCTTTGACCAGAGGAAGCCAGGAACAGTAGCTCTACTGCTAAAGAAGGTCTTAAATATCCAGCATGCTCTTGTCCTTCAGTGGGGGTGATATTAACTTTCCTCAAAAGAAGAAACCATGAATAAAATCATTGCTGATTTATTTCAACTTCGTGCTTCTGCCTGTCGGTAGTTCTACGAACCAAGCAGGTAGCACGAATGGTTCCCTGTCTGTCTCTCTATCTCCATCTGTATGTCTGTCTCACAGTCTCTATTAGTATTCTCTAAACACTCTTAATACAATCTTTAACAATCGCACAAACAAGCACACACACACATATTCACACACACACGCACAGATTTAGGGTTAGGCTGGGCAGGTTTGCAGTCTAGCTGAATGCATAATGAGTTGGCTCTGTTTGATTCCAGATGAGAGGAAGGTTGACAGCTTAACTCTGTCTTGCGAGCGCTCCGCGATATTTTGTATTTACATATATGAGGCACAGACTACCCATCCCTGTCCTCCCATCCCATGCTATCTCTATCTAACACACATGCACACACTCAGAACCACACACCCACAAATAAATATAAACTAAGCATAGTAATTAGAGACGCTGACAATGTGCTCATGATGGAGGCAGCACAGATACAGAGACAAGTGACACTAGGGGCTATAGAGACAGGCTAGGCTATAGAGACCAGTTGGCTAAAGAGACTAGCTAAGCTATTGAGACAAGCTAGGCAATAGAGTCCAACTAGCCTATAGAGACCGGCTAGGTTATAGAGACCAGCTAGGCTGTAGATTCTAGCTAGGCTATAGAGACTAGCTAGGCTATAGAGACCAGCTAGGCTATAGAGATCAGCTAGGCTAGAATGACTAGCTAGGCTGTGGTGACCAGCTAGGATATAGAGACCAACTAGGCTACAGAGACCGGCTGAGACCGGCTAGGCAATAGAGACTAACTAGGCTATAGAGACCAGCTAAGCTATAGAGACCAGCTAGGCTGTAGAGAACAGCTTTGTTATAGAGACTAGCTTTGCTACAGCACTGCACAGTCAGAACGCAGCATCTGACCTGATGTACATCCCACTCAAATATATCATTAATCTGCAAATGTACTAACGAGGGAAGCCTAGAAAGAAGAGAAGAGAAAAGACAGGAGGTAGAGGATTGAGGAGGAGGAGAGCGAAAGGTAGAGAGGGAGAGAAGTGGATAGAGAGGAGAAAATATGTTTAAGCATAAGAGGAAAGGGAGGTTAAATGGGAGAAGGAAAAAGATGAGGGTCCGCTAAACGGAGGAATTCAGAGGTGACGGAGAGAGAGGGCAGCAATGGATAAGAGATTAAGGAGGCCATGATGGGAGCATGGCAGTAGAGTGGGAAACCAGGGATAGACCAAAGCATAAAGATAAGATAATAATCCATATAACTGGGTTTGGGTTAGACCAAAGCAATAGAGAGAATAATCCACAGAACTATGGTTGGGGCAGACTGAAAAGAGAGAGAGAGAGAAAGAGAGAGAGAGAGAGTGAGAGAGAGAGAGAGAGAGAGAGATGGGAGAGAGAGAGACATACAGATAGACAGACAGACAGACAGAGAGAGAGAGAAAATAGTCCATAGAGCTGGAACCTGGGGAAGGATGGTAATGGGTAGGGTGTTCAACTCCCAACCGAAAGGTACTGTATTCGATCCCCAATGTCCACAGCCAGATCCCCTAACCCCTATCTGCTCTTTAATGTCATCAAAGAGCAGGTCATTTTGGATTAAAATGTGTGCTAAATGAATAAATAATAACTGGTTACTGGGGTAAGGGTAAAGCAATAGAGAGAGGAGGGCATCAAGCAAAGAACTCACTAGTAAAAGTTTATTTGATCAACCATATGCGCCTCTTAAACTGAAATACAAATTAAACAAATGTAATGATTGCAGCAGCATCACATTAAACTGTGTAATACACCTTGGTCTTCCTGAATATCTCCCTGCAGCTAAACCTGATCTCTCTGTCTATTTCTGTCGTCTTACTATTCCACAGGAACAGGATGCAGAACCATCTGTACCAGAACAACCAAATATGTGTTCTATGCCACCTAACAGAAGGTATTCTGTAAGACATCCATGTGATCCATGTGTATTTCTCTATACAATGATCATTTGTTTCAATGATCAATACAATTTGACATGTGAATCAGTATTTTATAGCCTTATCATAACTACTCCATTATTCTATGAATAGGCTTCATAGAGGGTCAGTGCTGCTGTAAGAAATTTGAACATCATGATTTAAATTTAAATTTCCATTTTTAGACTCACTGCTAGTCTCTAGAAAATATGACTGGGATATGACTGGGATTTCACAAAACACAATCACCCCGATAAACACAACAACTCCTGTTGAATGACCTGACACGGAGGGAATACTTTGTAAGAGTAGTACTTTTATTTTAACACAACGGTAAGTCCTAGACCAACATTACGTTACTACCAGAATACCTAGAGGGGCGCACCCACCACCACGCATACTCAGTCAAGTACGGTGGCTGCCATAGGAGCACATTCGAACGGCACATTGCGAATGCTCTACAACTCCTTTAATATTCAAACCATCCAATGAGCAGTTTTTCACGCTGTGCTGCTCCAATGACGCGTGGACCAACACCTCCCATAAAACTCTTCAACTTGTACCTGTCATCGTGATGAGAGAAACACCTCAAACCTCTTAGCAAGGCAGCCTACTGCTAAGCGGTGCGTCTGCGTTAGCATTCCTACTGAGAGGGTTCTTTTGCGCATTAAGCCACAGTGAGGGGAAGAGAGCGAAACACAGGCAAACTGTCATTCACATCGCCAGGAGTGTGTGGGTGTGTTGGGCCAGCTCACTGCTCAATGCTCACCTGCTGCAGGAAGCCCAAGCAGGAATTTGCATTCTTTACCTGCAGTACGGCCAGTTACAACCTGATGTTAGCGCGAGACACGGTGTTAAAGCCGCACAACTACTGCTTTTCACACAACATGGAAATCACAACGCTTTGATGGTGTGTAAAAGCCCAGCGCGTCGTTTGAATTCACGTTGTGATTTTTAGATAGTGTTACAGTGTTCAAAATATGTGTTGGCCATTTTACTGATCTGTGTTTATTTGATTTATGTGCGGCAATTATTACAAGAGAACAACAAGCTTCTGGATTACATTGGAGCTTGCTAAATGCCAAACACATTATCTTCCGCGATTAATATTGCTAAATATCTTTATGTAAGATCTCACGTTGACGGTTTTTAAGATGTGGGAAACAGTGACAGTCGTTTTATTTTTTAAAAATCAAAGAAAAGGATCACATCATCTTTGTTTAAAAAACTATTTATAGTCAAAGGTTCTTTTTTGTGTGATTCCTTGGGGCAAGAGTGAAAAATCGTATAAATCGATAAATAATAAGTGTGCCCAGGAATAACCCTTATTTAAAATATTTAAATTATTCAATACTTTCTATGTTACAAACTACCTGTCGGGATTGCAGGTATGACATGGAATTAAACTTGTTTACAATGATAAAGATTGAAGACATAAAGTGAAAGTTAAAAAAGGGATCATAATAGTGGATAAAGTGTTTAGTGGATGGCAATTAACTCTTTAGTGGATTAAACAGGCAAACAGGAATATAAACGGAGGAATTGGTCTTCCTAATACAAATGTGATTCTCCACATCCTCCAGTCCATGAAGCTGTCTCCCTACTCATCTCAAAGTTTAGCTTCATCTGTTAGCGACGAGCACTGTTGCCAGGGAAACTGAGAGATTAAGATAAGAGAGAGTGAATGTATGAATCTGTTCTATAGTTAAGAACTCATTTATGTAATCAACCGCAAGAGCCAAACGATAGCTAATGTGTAGTACTATACACACATGCATACATGCAGACACACACACACACACACATAGCACACACATGCAGACACACACGCCAATTCTTCAGGTTATAATAATTCTTTGTTAACTAATGCTTGTGTGCTTGTGTTTGCCTGCATCTGTCTATGTGCATGTCTGTTTTGTATATTGCATTGTGTGTGTTATTGTGTGCTTTTATTTTCTCTGTCGTTTCCATGTGACTGCAGACATGAACATAAACATGTTCTGAGAGAGCTACTCTAGTTAAAATCACCAGGCCTCTCTCACCAGTACATAGGAAAAAATAAGTGTACTAGTATTAGTCTGTTAGTAGTATTAGTACTAGCCTATTAGTAGTGGGTTACTCTGTTAGTAGTATTAGTATTGAGTAAGTATTGGTAGCATTCCATTAGTAGTATTAGTATTCCGTTAGAAGCATTAGTATTCTGTTAGTAGTATTAGGATTTTGTTAGTAGTATTAGGACTCTGTTAGTAGTATTAGTAGCATTATTTTAGTAGCATTAGTATTCTGTTAGTAGCATTAGCATTCAGTTGGTAGTTTTAATAACCTATCGTGTTACAGTTCCCTTAATCAAACCAAACCACGTCTAACCAACCTAAATCCAATCTATACCTAACCTTTCACAATAAGGGCGTTTTAGGAACCTCCATATTTCCAGAGGCTCTCGTGAGGCTGGTCAAGGTTTGGTAGTTTAGCTTAGCTTGAGACCAGTGATTAGCATGCACGGCCAACACCACTGCTGCTCTCTCCCTCTCTCTCTTTATGTCTCTCTTCGCTCTCTTTCCCTGACATGACCGCATGTACAGTGTGACAGAGAGCATGCATCCAGCACGCAAGCGACATTGCTCGTCCCTCCAGTGGCAACGCTGGGGTCAAGTGGCCGGTAGAGTCAGCATGCAAGACCATGGAGAGACAGAGAGAGAGAGAGAGAGAAAGATAGAGTGGGAGAGAGAGAGTGGGAGAGAGAGAGAAAAGTCAGAGAGTGTGTGGGGGAGAGAGCGAGTCATCAAGTGTGAGGTGTTGAGTATAGCCGGGCCGCAGCTCACGATGGAGAACAGCACCTAGCGTTAGCATGCATGCTCTTTAACGCTTTAATTATGCGCCCCCACCCCCACCCCCACCCCCCACCCCCCACCCCCCAGAACACAACTGGAACCGCATGGATGGGTCATCGTCCGTGCACGTGTTTGTCTCCCTGTGTGTTTGAGTGTGTGTGTATGTGTGTGTGCGAAAATGCAGTCTTTTTCCTATAAATGTTTAAAATATTCCACAAAGGTAAATTAAAATGCAGAGAAATCGAAGATCGCAGAAGAAGAGCCTTTCCTCCCATGTTCAGGAAACACTACCTGTCTGATTATTTTATCTCTCTATGTCTCTCCCTCACTCTCACAAACACACGCATACACTCTCTCTATCTCTCTGTCAAACACACACACACTCTCTCTCTCTTTCTCTCTCCCCCCTCTCTCTCTCTCTCTTTCTCTCTCTCTCTCACACACACACACGAGCACTCGTGGTCGCAGAGTAACGGTCGAGCGGAAGAGCCTTACCTTTGTAGTCACAATGCAGAGGCAGTCCATTGTACTGGGAACAGAATATCAGGGTATTTCTCACCCCCCCAACCCCCCACGATAGAGGGCTGAGACCCCTCTGCCCTCTCCCCCGCCTGCCCCACACCTGCTCTCTCTCTCTCTCTCTCTCTCTCTCACACACACTCTCTCTCTCACGTCCTGCCTCTGTCCCCCCTGTTTCTTTCCGACCGCGGATCTCTTTTTTGACTAACTGAAGCAGCCAGAGAGAGAGAGAGAGAGAGAGAGAGAGAGAGAGAGAGAGGACCGAGGGAGGGGGAAGGAGGAAGAAAAAGGGAGGGGAGGGGGAGGGCTACAGGGAGAGAGGGAGAGCGAACGAGAGCGAGAGCAAGAGAGAGAGAGAGCGAGCAGAGGAGAGAGCGAGCGAGAGGGAGCGAGTGAGAGAGAGAACGAGAGGATGATCTCAGAATTAAGTATGGAGGAGAGAGACGAGGGGAGGGTGAGGTTATTTCAGCAGACAAGATAGCACAAAAAGGATGGAAAACAGAACGACAGAGAGGGGTAGAAGGCAAAGGAGAGGAATGAGCGAGTAGGATGGAGGGATGAATGATGGAGGGATGAACGATGGAGGGATGCAAACGGAAAGCGAGGGGTGGGGGAAGAGGGGTAAATTGGCTGGGTTTAAATAAACAGGGAAAAAGAAAGAGAGTGAAAAAGCAGAGGATGGAGAAGTGATGAAGGGGGAGAGGAAGGAGAGAGAGAGATAGAGAGAGTATAAGGCAGAGGGAGAGTGTGTGTGTGTGTGTGTGTGTGTGTGTGTGTGTGTGTGTGTGTGTGTGTGTGTGTGTGTGTGTGTGTGTGTGTGTGTGTGTGTGTGTGTGTGTGTGTGTGTGTGTGTGTGAGGACAGAAGGAATTAGACCGAAAGGGAAATGTGTTGAGGAGGAGAGTGTGAATTACATATGCACCATGAAACAAGGACAACATATAGCAAACATACAAACACACACATATTTATGCGCACATGCACACATATAGACAGAAGACAAACCAGAAAACAACTCGGATTGCCCAATCCCAGTGAAACAATGAAAATCAAAAAGCATGAAGGGCTTCTTCTTCTCTTTTTTTCTTCTTGCTTGTGCTAACACTCTGCAGCTGTTACCCAAGCAATGGTGCAGTTGTTGCCATGGCGATAGCGAGGCTTGTTGTTATCGTGCGGCTGTTGCCGTGGCGCTGATATGTATCTATGGAATCTCACTGCATCCGATGCGCACATTTGATGTTTGTGTGTGTATGTGTGTGTGTGTGCAGCTGTATGGGTGTGAGCGTGAGGAAGATACAGATCAGTGTGTGAGTGTGTTTGTGTGTGTGCGTGTGTTTGTTTGTGTGTACATGGGTGAGAGTGGGAGTAGGCCTGTGTGCATGTGTGTGTGTTTGCATATGTATGTGTGCGTGCTTGTGCGTGTGTGTGTTTGTGGGTGTATGTGTATATGTGCGTGTCCGTTCATTCATTTTGCATTAAGCAATTTGGGGCAAACAGCCAAGCAGCAGTGTGATTTAAATTAGTAATCAAGGGGAATTAAGAAGTGCTATCTGTAAATTTAGACGGTGACTACATCACACCTCTATGTGCTCTTGTCTGAAATAACAACTGAGCGTTCCTATATTCGGCAGGCGTATGAGGAGGAGGAGAAGTGCAACCTGTTTTCTCTTGTTTTAAGCACATTGCAATGAAAAGATGTGATGTGGGTTCAGCTGCACTGTGTCTTTAAGCGTCTGGACTGTACCACTCAGAGTGATGCGTGGGGGGGTGGGGGGGGGGTGGGAGAGGAGGAGGAGGAGGAGGAGGAGGGGGAGGGGGAGGGTTGGAGCATGTGCTTCAGTGTCTTATGGTGTCTTCTTTGCATCATCGGTTCTAAAATTGTCTGAATATGGCCCACCCCTCTACCCCCCCCCCCCCCCCTGCCCGCCCCCACACACACGCGCGTGCACATACACAAACAAACACGCACACATACAGATGCACACACACATCGACCTCACCCCGCACCCTACTATGCAGGGGCAATGGTGCAGCAATAAAGCAATTGTGAGTGATGAACACACACTTATTCCCTGGAGAGACGCTCTAGGAGACAGCCTATTAACAGTGACTTTCAACCAAACACCCATCACTGATCGCCATGGATGTAACTACACCAACACTTGGTGTAGAATAGAAAGATGCAGCTCTGCAAAGCAAACAAGGCCCATTCTCCACTCTTGAAGAGTTGACGGGAGTTTGGGGAGAGTCGTGTGAAATAGAAATGACAACAAGATGGCATGTTTTTTTATCGCAATTATTCTCTCTGATGTCTATGTTAGCATTGACGTTGTGCCAATCGTATGAATACATGAGTCATGATGTTTCTAATCATCCATCTGTATCATCCATCTATCCTCCATCTATTATCCATCCATCCATCATCCACCTCTCATCCATCTATCATCCACCTATCATCTATCTATCATCCATCCATCTATCATCCATCCATCATCCACCTCTCATCCATCTATCATCCATCTATCATCCATCTATCATCTATCTATCATCCATCCATCTATCATCCACCTATCATCTATCTATCATCCATCCATCTATCATCCATCTACCATCCATCTATCATCCATCTATCAACCACCTCTCATCCATCTATCATCCATCTATCATCTATCTATCATCCATCCATCTATCATCCATCCATCTATCATCCAGCCACCCAACTATCAATCTATCATCTATCCCTCTATTATCATCTACCCATCCATCGGTCCATCTATTGATCCACCTTTCATCCATCCATCATCCACCAATCCATCTATCATCCACCTAGAACAGGAAGAAGGCAACAGCACCCATTGGTTAGCCCTGCCACCCCATGTCCAATCAAGAATCAGATTGGGATTATGAACTGACCATTCAATAGCTGCAATTTACATATTTCAAATATAGTAGGGCATGGCTTCAGTCTTTACTTTAGTTTAGTAGATAGAACACAAAACAGAAGAATAAACACATTTACACTTTTTGTATCTTATTTACTAAGATGGGATATAAATAGTCTCACATGGAGGTGTGTGCGGTGAGTCATGAAGACATTTATTTCCATCACTGACACAACTAATTAGTGTCTTGTCATATGAAAAACTCCATGTTGTAATGATGTGTTTTAGTGCTATTTCTTGTGGAAAAATGCTCAGATGAATTGCTTAAAGTATTTTAACATTTGACTTTACATGACGTCAATACAAATTGTTATGTAAATGTTTTATGAATTCAACACTAATGTACAGAAATAATGGTACACATGGTTTAAAGGACATTTTAAACGTAGTCTAGAGTTGAAAATAAAGCCTCTGGAGTCCACTTAGATTGAATGAACTATCAGCAGCAGGTATGGACAGGAAGAGATCTCTTACAGTACATAATGAGGCAGGATGGTCTCGTTGTAAGGCTGTTTGACTCTCGGCCAAAAGGTTCTGGGTTCCAACCCCGTTATCCGCAGTCTACCTGTAGGCATCCATGAGCTAGATGCCTAACTGCTCATTCATGGTGTGTAGCTAAAAATAAAATCACTGTAAGTTGCTTTGGATAAAAGCGCTTAATAAGTATAAATATTCAATAGTATCTATTCTATACAACCCCTCTCACAGTTCTAACAGAGAATACCTGTGATTAGAACCGCAGTCACAACAACTGTTCTATATGTATCTTCCTATGGTCCCTCCTCTTTCTCACAAATAAACACACACACAGACACGAGACACACACACGCACACACACATCCACTCTCACACACACACAAAGACACATATAGACCAGCCGCACACACGGGGCACCATCATTGGTTAAAAATCCCACAGCAGTCATCAATTGAAATAACTATGAATCCACCAAAACTTAGAAACCGGTACAGCTATCATCAATATGCTATCAAACACCTCCCGCTCTCCCTCATAGTTGTACTTAAGAGTTAAAAGTGTTTATAAAAGTGCACTCACCATGAAGTATGCAGTATCCATACTGTTGCCCTGCTTTACCTTAAGAGGAATCAGCTTCACGCAGTGCTAGCGTTGAGCACTGAGCTCAGGAAGTAGGCCAAGGGCACGTGTGCTTGTGGTCCTCTAAAGCAGGGTGAGAGCCAGCCACACAGCACCACTGGCATACACACTCTAAAGAGTAGGCCTATAGTTAAATTGAACACAGGCACACACGCCCAGGACAGCTCCCTGCCATATTCATTATTTAACACTGTAATAATAATTAATATGTTTTGGTAATTAGGTCAGACACTGCTGGCATATAAATAACGATTTGGATATAAACACTGGGGTTTGTCAATGTGTGTGAGAGAGGAGGGAGTTACTTTGTTTAGAGATAGTGTTGGTCAAATATTTGATATGGGGCAATAAGGGGTGCTTAGTAATCATGATGTATTCATTGTATTATACCATTTTAATTAAATATTAAATTAAATGTATTTTATCTGAAATATCACAAAGATTAACCTTTAGATTGGATTAAATTATTTAATGAAAACTTGGTGTTTAAAAAAAGTTTCAATAAGGTTTTGTATTGGAATGTGGGCCAAATGTTTTTTAGTCGACAGAGACTAAATCTACAATGTTGGTGGATCGTTGTATTCTCTGGAGTTGGGCGCCCTCCTCTTGATATATAGTGCAATTACAAGAGCACATCAACATTTCGCGATGTAATTAATCATTTTAATTTCAGCATATATTATCTGTATTAACAGTGTTAGTAGGTATTGTATTGACATTAAAGAATCAGAAAAAAAGTAACAACGAAATAATCAGAAATCATAAACATATAGGCTACATAATTTATAACATTTAATATTATCAACATTTAGAATTAAAATGCTGACCTAGCTGCAGGATAATTCTAAAGATATCGAAAAAATGTATGTTTGTACAACCATGCAAATCAGATCCTTCTTGAAAAATAAATGTATAGCATCAACCTGTGTAAATTAAGGGCAAATATGCCTTAAGATTGAAGATGTGGTAAATAATTTGAAGCTTACCTTTTTCGTTGCGCTTCCTTCTAATCATTTCATGTCCTTAATTCTCCAACTCAAACGTGTATTTGTATCTCATACTGATTAGTTTAACTCATTTCTCATTCCTGTTGTGTCACACACTTTTTGTTGTTTTTCTCGAACTATTGTAACAAACATGTGTTGTTCTTAGTGTGTTGTTTCCTATGTTAAGCACTTACTGTATTGCTGTTTTGCACCAAAAGCACTCTATCAATAAAGTTAGATTTGATTTGATATCTGTCCCAGCATCAATACCAACTTACTCTGACATTTCCTAACCCTTATTACTAGCATTAGTTATATCACTATTGGTTCTATTAGTTCAATCGCTATTACTTAGGGCAGGATAGTTTAGTCAGTCCAGCTGAAAGGTTCTGGGTTCAATTCCCAATGTCTGCAGGCTACCTGTAGGCATCCTTGAGCAAGATTCCCTCACCCCTACCTGCTCCCTAATGACATGCCTCTGTATTCACTGTAAGTCCCTGTAAGTTTAAAAGTGTCTCCGAAATAGTTACCAAATTCTATAATTTCTATTGCTATTTACATGAGCGTACAAGCCTATCGAAGAACAGGAATTTCTGTGCCCTCCAAATCGAGGGCGACTCGGGCAGAAGAATGTGTTGAATTTTGCAAAGATAAAGGAGAATAGGATCTCAAAGAGTTCATATGTTTCTTCCAAATACCATTATGTCATCATCACACTGGCAAATTATCTTTAAGAAAACCATTTTCTCCTACTTTAACTCCTCCCATTTATCAATTATTTAAAGGCTCTTTAAAGCCACCTCATTTATTTATACATTTAACTCCGCGGTAACTCTACCTCATTTACGTATATATTTAACTCATCTATAACTCTACGTCATTTACATATATAGTTAACTCCTCTTTAACTCTACCTCAGTTACATACACATTTAGCTCTTCTTTAACTCTACTTCAGTTACATACACATTTAACTCTTCTTTAACTCTACCTCAGTTACATACACATTTAGCTCTTCTTTAACTCTACCTCAGTTACATACACATTTAGCTCTTCTTTAACTCTACCTCAGTTACATACACATTTAACTCCGCCTCTTTGATTCCTCCTCATTAACATCTAATTAAACTCCTCCTCTTTTTACTACTCCTTGTTAACACGTAATTAAACTCCTCCCCTTTTGACTACTCCTCGTTAACACATAATAAACTCCTCCTCTTTAACTCCTCCTTATTAACATATAACTCATTTTTTACTCATATACATCTGTATTTAACTCTAATTTACATTTCTCTTGAACACCTTCTCGTTCACAATGATAATTTATTTAAAATCCATATGCATTTATTTTACATTTAGGATAAGGTAGTTTGACCATGTAAATTGTGAACCAAAAGATGCAATCAATACAAAATATTGATCATTAAATGATCATCCAAAAATAATAATAAATAATAAAGCAATAATAATACAAATAATAATAATGATAAAACATATTAATAATAATATTAATAATAATAATATTATTATTATTATTATTATTACATTTATGAAAGAAGAATAAATTCTGGACCTTGGTCATAAAAGTTTCAACCTTCAGATATTTTTGGGAAGATATGAAGTTACTGTTCAGTCAAAGAAAGGACATCTTTGAAAGCTGAACGTTTGATAACGTTGTTTTCCGATGATTTAATGAGACTCTTTTATTAGGAGGTTTTTATTGGCCAGGTACATTTAGATTCACATCCTGGCATTTCAGATGTGTTTTATGTTTCCACACACACACACACACACACACACACACACACACACACACACACACACACACACACACACACACACACACACACACACACACACACACACACACACACACACAAATAAATTAAATAATACTATACTTTTTTTTATAAAAAGGCTAATAATTGCAGTCTAGATCAAAGGTTATTTGACATAATAATAGTAATTGTGTCTATTTCAAGAGCGCTAAAAAATCATCTTGTATTTAATTAAACATTGCATTTATTGAAAACAAAGATTAAACCATGAGTTTGAGATAAACAATATAACAGTCATATTTTTTAACAGGTTTTCCTATTTTCACAAGTAGAAAACTATTTATTTAAAATGAATGTGCATGCACACATACATCATGACACAGCACGTAGGCCTACAAGTACTATTATATTGGATGCATAAATATAACATGTCACATTAATATGATATAAAATAGTGTACGACATTACTATGTATTACTATCCTACTAAATAATAATACTTATATATATATATATATATATATATATATATATATATATATATATATATATATATATATATATATATACAGTCCTACTAGCAATAATACAAGATAAATCACTAAGACACAAAAATTACAATTTGAGAACATTGTCTGATTTCTCCCCTTAACTACAGCAACAACAACGAGAAACACAACCCAATTATATGAATATTTTATATTTTAAACTGTTTTGTGTTGTTAGGGTGCTATTAAGGTGACTCGTTCGTCCCTCTACATCCTATGTAACTGCATATTACCGCCCTCTTGTGGTGGCATTTAGAGCTCAAGGGCGCAGAGTGTAGGCCTAGGCCTACATTAGTGGCATAACATTAAACTAGGTATAGAACATTAAATTACACAGTGATACATGTGTTTATCGTATTATAATTTTTGTATATATGTTTAATTTATAGGCCAGTGCTACTTTACAAGAAGGCACAACAGTGGGAAGCAGATTTACACCATAGCTCTGTAAAAGTGCAAATCAAGATAAATAACACTATGAATGGTTTGCATGAAATTTGTGAAAGCACATGACGCTACTGATGTCTTTAATGAACAGCAGGAAGCGCTGTTCCACTGAGGTCATGAGTTCCCTGTTTAAATGCTCCCATTCTCATTAGATACACTCTAAGTCTCTAAGTCTTCTGCTAGGTCCTCAGGCAGCACAATCAAATCTGTACCAAAGAAAAACAAACTCACTTATTTTATTTAGCATAAGTCAAAGATGCCAATTTGGACTAAGGCTGAGGGTGGCATGTAAAGTGTTAGCTGCAACTTTATATTGTTCATATTAGACATTATAATTGTATTACTATTACTTATATTAGCATCAGTTCTATCACTATTAGTTCAATTGATTAAATCACTATTATTACTATTGTAGGGCAGGATAGTTAAGCCCACTCATTACCTATATCTTACTACATGACTTGATTACCGAGTGCTGGTTGAAACTATATAACTCAGCAATTAGTCAACGTGTAAAATATTTCTAGTTATGAATAACAAAAATTAGGATAAGATGCATGTGCTCTGCCTGTTCAGATTAATTGTTATTTTTAAAGTGTGTACTCTGAATGTTTTAATAATTAATTGCCATTAGGTAAATCAAACAATGCCTGTAGGTTGGTGAAGTCCTGCATTAGCAATATGAGGCAAAAAACATCTGTTTTATAATATGGTAATTTTTTGTTCACTGTTAGCTACCTTTTTTAACTAACAGTAAACTGTCACCCTAAATACATGTAACAAACATTTACCCCCACAGGTATGGGCTCCATTGGACTGAATCCATTGGTAAAAATAATAAGAAATAATAATTGCATTTATTATAAACAAAGATTAAGCCATGAATTTGAGATCAACAATAAAACCCTTGTTTTCTTTAATGAGCTTTTATAGTCAGAAGTAGAATGATGTTTATTTTAAATTAATGAGCATGTACACATAAACAACACAGCATACAGTGGGACAACTACTAATATTATATAACATATATTAATATAATATGACACAATAATATAATTTATAATAGGGTACGACATTACTATATATTATTATCCCACTAAATATTTGACTATAGTATTAAAACTACAACCAATCATGCAAGTTATATCAATAAAGATATGGGAGAAATGTACCATAGGTTTAAAGGAAGTATAAGCATTATCTTGCCTACGCGCTATATTAATAAAATAAGTGTGGAGAAAAAACACTTGAGTTACCAAGGTATGACTCTCCCCTAGTACAGATGCTTTGTGCTACCATTGCAGTTCAACTCATTGAACTTATTTTCATAAGAGTCTCAAACTATAGGCCCAGAATAGAACGTTATATTCCAAGAGGTAAATGTATACAGTACCAGGGAGCGGCATATTTCCAAATAAGGAAATATACTGTACCATACAGGGTTAGGGTTAGGGTTAGGGTCTCGGCTCTGACCTCAGAGCCGAGAGAAAAGAAGAGCGAGGGAGCAGCATGTTTCCAAATCAGAAAATTAATGTATGGGATGAGGTAGCAACGTATGGATGCTGGATGTGCAGAATGGAGCATATAGGCTGAATTCTGGGGAGAGGCAAGGTAGTTCTTTGCAAACCAACTCAGGTTTTGTTGTTACTTGTTACAAGACTTTACCTTTCAAACTTCGGCTTTCTCTACCTCTCTTAGTTTGTTAAAGTGTTGTTTATCCTTGACAGAATTTGGCGTCACGAACTGTATTGAAGAAAAAGGACCAACACCAGCTGCTGAGCCGCGGGTCAGGGTTCAGCACGGGTCACACAAAACTGAGTGGCCACCCATTTGACAAGCAACAATCTTACTTATTAGTTAGAACAATTGTGTGATCTGTCCCTACCCGATCCTAACGCTAAGCAGTAAGTAAAGGGTCTCTCCAAATTTACGAACCATTTTATACATAAGGAAAAATGAAAAGAGAGAGGGGAGCTGGGGATGAATGCTGTGCATGCACTAACCATAACGTTCTGTGGTTTACTAAATTGCTGACCATTTTTTTGAAAATTCTGTGGATACTGCTTTAGGGGTACAAATTAGAGGAAAAGTACTGTAAAGGGCTGAACGGGCAGGTCCCTAAGATACCGCCGCAGAGAAGGGTCTCTGGAGGGGCTGAATGGTTAGGGTATTAACTTCTGAGTTACCAGCTCTAGGTCAAAAGTTGTCCTGAGATACCGCTTTAAGGAGATGAGCCTTGATTAAAGATCTGTTTGATCAGAGGTGAAATTCTGATATATCGGTTTAAGAAGATACGTTTTATTAAAGGACTGCTTGGTCAGAAGTGAGCTATTATTCTGAGACACCGCCTCTATTAAAGAGGGACTGCGTGGTCAGAGGAAAGCTCAAGTCTATGATACCGCCTTAAGATAAGGGGCTGCATGGATAGACTGGTTCTGCGATACCACCAAGAGAAAGTGCACTTCTAGAGGGTCTGCTTGGGTAGAACCAAACTCTGTATTCGGTATTAAAAATTGGGAAATTAACTCTGCGGATACCACTTAGCAAATTGCTGTGGTCTGAACGGGTAGAGTACAACATTTTAATAAAAGATAATAATCAAATTCTTAGAGGAGTGTGTTAGAGTAGCCAGTATTTTCGGGTCCTGTAAAAGTGTAGAGAAATGTTTTGTAGCTTAATATACATATGGTTATCCGTTTATGTTTAGAATAAATTAATCAAATTGTTGAGGGTAGGAGCTTAGGGCAAGTGCCAGAAGCAACAGACAGAAGAATAAAAGTATAGGTAGATATTAATTTGACAAACTTGATGCTTAGAATACACTAACTGAGTTCAGTCTTTTTTATAAAATCGATAAATAATGGAAGGTTATGCTACAAATAGTTTAACTAGGGGAATTTATGCTCGATGAAAAACAACAAACATGGGAGGGAACAGATAATCAATTGATTTTCAAGTCATGTTGCACACAGTTAAAAAAGAATAAAGTGTGTCATACAAACATGACAGGTTTTACAAGAAGTGAAAGTAGTCCAGAAACAACAGCAACTAATGACAACAGGAAAGCCACACAACGATAGGCAGATGGAGATGGAGACAGTGATGGCAGCCAGAATACCTGAACAGGTATGGTCAGAATTCGACACAGATGTAGGATTGGTGCATTGTGCTAACCCAGTAATAATCCAGACTAAACAAAATGCTAAACTACCATGGCGAAAACAGTACTACATGAAACCCAAGGCTGAGATGGGAATAGCCCCTACCATAGAAGGTTTATTAGCTGTGGGTGTACTGATAGAAACCAAAAGTGATTTTAACACTCCTTTGCTTCCAGCACTAAAAGCAGACAAACAAAAATGGCGGTTAGTATATGATCTAAGAGCTGTAAATGAAGTAGTAGAAGACATGCAGGAAGAAGTTCCAAATCCACAAATCCACAAATCCACAAAATCCACAAATCCATTGGTCAGGAGGCTGACCAATGTACCTCCTGACGCTAAATATTTCACAGTGATTGGCTTATGTGGAGCATTTTTTAGTGTGCCACTTGCAGAGGAAAGCAGACATCTATTTGCATTCACGTATAGAGGTAAAAAGAATACACATATACGAGAATGCCACAGGGGTTCAAACATTCACAACATGTGTTTAACCATGTACTGAAAGATGATTACGTGGATGATCTTCTGATATGTTCTCCCACATTGGAGCAATGTCATGAGGATTCCATGACTGTATTAAGCAAATTGGCAATAGGGGGACACATGGTGTTACAGAAAAAGTAGCAGTACTGCCAGACAGAAGTATAATATTTAGGGAGGCTGGTAGCACATCATACTAAAACAATAGCACCCAGCCAGCTAGAAGGGATTAGTAAAGCACCTAAGCCAGAGACGGTCAGACAAATTATGACATTTCTGGGGATGACAGGATTTAGTTTAGATTGGATAGAGGACCATGCCCTAAAAACTGCGTCATTGAGGGAAATTATGAAGGCCGCAGGAACAACAAACCTGCAAGCCCGACTAACGTGGAATGCAGATGCATTGGCAGCATTTGAAGGCATCAAATGACCCAGACTACACAAAACCCTTCCTATTATATGTAGCAAACAGGTGTCAGGGGTACGCATCAGCGGTGTTAATGCTAGAATCATGTAGTGGGAGGCCAAAACAACCCATAGCATACTACAGCTCAAAGTTAGATGCCGAAGCACAAGGTTATCCGCCCTGTTACCAGGGATTAGCTGCGGTACAATATGCTTATGACAAGGCCTCAACCATTACAATGGGATACCCGGTGACTATTTTCACACATCACAAAGCCTCTGAATTAATTGAGAAAGGAAAGTTTGTATTGACAAACTCTAGATTGATGGAATATTTGGCATTACTAACATTTCCAGATGTTACCATAAAAAGGAGTTCCACAGTAAATCCAGCAGAAAGACTTCCAGATTTATTGTCAACACCTATAGTTGGGGCAGAGGAAGAACTGTTTATGGATGGATCTTGCTACGAAGATCATTTGGGAAACCATGCAGGGTTTGCAGTGGTGAGACAGAACCCAGACAAAACGTTTGCTGTTATTCAAAGTTCTCATTGTAAACAGCCATGTTCAGCAGTTAGCCGAGCGTGGAGGCGTATGCACAATGTTTGGAGACGAATGCTGCACATTTATCCCCAATAATACAGCCCTGACGGTTCATTTACAATGGCCTTAAAGAAATTGCGTAACCTATGTGACGAACTCAAAGATAATGCTGGTCATGGACAGTGGGGTATGGAGTGGTTTGACGCTATGTTTGGTCATTGGACCCCGTGGTTAGTAAAAAATAGGTATAATACTCTTGGTAGTAGTAACAGTAATGGGATTAATTTTTGTTGTTGCATTCCTATGATAAGAGCCATAATAGCGTCTAGGTTGACCAAAGAGATGATCCTCACACCAACCGACATCGAGTCAAAAGGGTTAGAATGGGAACGTGTTGGAGACGTTGCTGATTGGACGCCATGAGGAGCCTCACGTGTGATCGTGCTAGTAACCTCTCCATGTGAGTCACACCACTGGGAAGCAGAATGAACATTGAACTCATAGAATTACAGAACCTGAAGACGGCGATGGGAGCAGAAGCTCCAACTACAATAATGCCCAAAACCCCCCGCAAACATACAGCACACCAATACATGAAGATAACCTTCACCATCCACGTCAATGCATGATGAAAGACTTTGAATGGTTAGGTTTTATTTTTTTGTGTTACGTATTTTTTGAAGTGATTATAGGATGTTTTGAATGGTCACGTTTTGTGGCAGGGTTATGATTCAGATATCTTTCACAATTTATAGAGGAAACGACACATGCAAGGCTCTACTTGAATAACAGGCTGCTGATGACATTTATAACTATGTTTATTAATCAATGTGTGTTAATACGTTAACTGTTATGATAATCACCACTATTGGAATATGTAGTTTTCCTTTCAAATTGATACATGTTTTGATATAATCATGCCAAAGGTTTTTATTCTTGTATTATATGTTTTTATAATCTTATATGTTGTAATAGTTACCAATTCAAGGATTCAAAATGCTTAAAAGGTATAGCACATTTGCTAATCTTTTTTCTTGTTTAATACAGGTTGTGAGCCCTGAAAACATACAGGTTGTCAGTCCTGATGAGAATGGAAGCAGGTTTTTCTGATAACCAAATGTGAATACAGATGATTTATCTAGCAGTTCGGCAAGTAGCCCTCAATGATTCTAAATTGGCAAGCATACGCTAATTGATTTTTGGGACTTGGTAAGCCCCAAAGGGGAATATATGGGGGAAATCTACTATAACATCTGAATATATAATCATTATCTTGCCTACACGCTACATGAATAAAATAAGTGTGGAGTAAAAACATTGAGTTACCAAGGTATGACTCTCCCCTAGTACAGATGCTTTGTGCTACCATTTCAGTTGAACTCATTGAACTTATTTTCATAAGAGTCTCAAACTATAGGCCCAGAATAGAACGTTAATATTCCAAGAGGTAAATGTATACAGTACCAGGGAGCGGCATATTTCCAAATAGTGAAATATACTGTACAATACAAATGTTTCCAAATCAGAAAATGTATGTATGGGATGAGGTAGCGACGTATGGAGGCTGGATGTGCAGAATGGAGCATATAGGCTGAAGTCTGGGGAGAGGGAGTTATATGGCAAACCAATTCAGGCTTTGTTCTTACTTGTTCACAAGTGATAAGAAAAGTCTTTATCTTTCATACTTCGGCTTTCTCAAATTCTTTTTTTTTAAGTGTTGTTTATCCACGACAACTCCAAGTTGACCCCTAAAAGCTGGAAACCTCTCTATACCTGGCTCACCTCATCCTGACAGGAAAAGATGGGGAGGGCTTTATGATGGCCACAAAGAATAAAGGAGTCCCCTTCATTCTTCCTCTCACTTTAACTTATACTGACATATAAGTTAAGGTTAACTAGTTAATGCTAGTCAAGGTTAACTAGTTAATGCTACAGTCAAAGTAAAACACTACCTGCTTCATAAATGTATTCCACAATCACATACAGTGGTATTATTGCAAATTGTTTGAATGTAAGCTTGTGTCTGAGTGGAAGTGTTTGTCATTGTGCTCATCCATGTCACATCTTTATGTTAACTCATATATGTTGTAGAGGCATTTGTTTTCTTTGATTATTGTGTGATTGTTGTGATTGGTCAGTGCATGTAGAAGGAATCCACACATTTTGGAAATATAACATGAAGCCTGATCCAAAACGGGAGTTCTTTGCAAAACCAACTCAGGTTTTGTTGTTACTTGTTTACAAGTGATAATAATCGAATCACCTTTCAAACTTCGGCTTTCTCTACCTCTCTTATTTTGTTTAAGTGTTGTTTATCCACGACAGACACAAAAGTTAGTTTGAGAACATTGCCTGATGTCTCCCCTTCACTGCAGCGACAACTACGAGAAACACAGGCAGACTAAATTAATATTTTATATTTTGAACCACAAGATTTTTTTTTCTTGTTGTTCAGGGTAATAAGGTGAATCGGTCATCCACCTAAATACAAACCTGCATATGACCACCCTCTTGTGGTGGCATTTAGAGCTAATTAGAAGGCAGCAGAGTGTGGGCCTACAGTAGTGTGTTTCACTGTTATAGAACATGTGATTACATAGCTAGACATGTTTTAAAATATATATATTTAACAAAAAATGTATTGGTGACCTGAAGCTATTTTACAAGAAGATAAAAAGTGGGAAGCAGATATACACCATAGCTCTGTAAAAGTGCAAATAAAGATCATCACACTCATAAATGACTAAGAAATGGGTTCTATGAAATTTGTGAAAGCACATGACACTACTGATGTCTTTAATGGAAAGCAGGAACTGAGTTCAACTGAGGTCATGAATTCCCTGTTTAAATGCTTCCATTCTCATTGGATACACACCCTCCAAGTCTTCTGCTAGGTCCTCAGGCAGTTCATTCAAAGCTGTAGCAAAGAAAACAAAACCAACTTGTTTTTTTAATTTTGCATGCGTCAAAGATGCCGACTTAGACTAAGGCTGAGGGTAGCATGTAAAGTGTTAGCTGTAACTTGATATTGTCCTTATATCAGACATTATACTTTTATTACTATTACTTATATTAGCATTAGTTCTATCACAATTGGTACTATTGATTAAATCGCTATCATTAATATTGTAGGGCAGGATCATTTAGCCAGTTCAGCTGAAAGGTTCTGGGTTCAATCCCCAAAGTCTGCAGGCTACCTGTAGGCATCCTTGAGCAAGATGCCCTCACCCCTACCTGCTCCTCATTGACTTGTCTCTGTATGTCATACACTCCACAACTCCATTATATCCTTTGGACACAATGCTATCAACCTACTTTAAATGGTATAGATTATGATTATATATTGGCCTAATTTGATTATTTAACTATCCTCATTACCTATATCTAACTACATAACTTGATAGAGTTAACTATTACTGAGTGCTCAGTCGGTTGAAACATAAAATTCAGCAGTTGATCAACATGTGAAATATATATCAGATGCATGTGCTCTGTCTGTTCAGATTAATTGCTTTTTGTAAGCATGTCTGAATGTTTTATTAATTAATTGCTAATAGGTAATTGATAAGTGGTTTTATACAGGATAACAATATATTATAATATACTCATACTATTCTAATATTAAAACATGTTTCTATTTTTCGTTTTGCATGCCTATGCATTCTTCAGTATGAAGGCACTCCTTTCTCTGTGTTTTGGCTAGGTACTCTCCCATTGCATACATTGCAGAACAGTATCCTGTCTGTACGGCTTTTTACTTTCCTATTGCATACATTGCAGAATGGTATCCTGTCTATTTGGCTAGGTACTTTCCCATTGCATACTTATATCCTGTCTGTATGGCTAGGTACTTTCCCATGGTATACATGTATAAATCAACCTTGTGTAGGATAGTACATCGTTAGGTCTTGCTCTACCTGCTTGAGAGTCAGGCTGTACCTGATATAGTATTAAACCGCTTGACCAGCAAAACTACTTGTTACTGTGACTTCTTGGTCTGAGTCTTGACTTCATCAAAATGAGCTGAATAATCTCCTTTCAATAATTCAAACAATGCCCGTAGGTTGGTGAAGTCCTACAATAGCATAATGACACAGAATACATCTGTTTTTTAATCTGGTGGCTTCTTTTCTGTTCACTGTTAGCTACCTTACTAAATAATAAGTAAACAGTCACCCTAAATACAAGTCACTCAAACATTAACCACAGGTATGAGTTCTATTGGACTAAATACATGTATTTTATTTAATTGTGTTAGCATAATTATGTTTCCCTGGGAGGTCGCAGTGAAATTCATATTGAATCAGAATATTACTCTTTTAATTAGACCTCCGTCTTCATAATGGAGAAGTAGGCTAACAAAACAGGTTTTATATAAATGTTTTTACTAACTTTTAAATGTTTTTGTTGTATTAATTTATTTTATAAATAGTATAAGTGTATTCTATTCAGCATATATTTATTAGATGTATTAAATAAAATAATATGTTTTTTACGTTTTGTCCTCCTCTACATAAAATGCATGGGGTCGATGGGTTTTTGGGGTCGATGGGCTACAACCTAAAACATCGTTTTAGGTTGTAGCCTAGCCCTAGCCTATAGTTTACATCCACTGACTGGAAAGTTCGGCATGTATGTAGTAAAACCATAACAAACCCTACCTTGTTCAAAGATATGTTAAATATAATGCGGCGTCTTAGCTAATCGGACAATCTTAGCATGCATTAGCTTTTATACGGTGCAGCTCTCCTTAATGTAGGTCAAAGTAGGTGACGCAACAGTGTCCTCCTTTGAACCCGGAAGATAATTTCCTGTGGTATCCTGCAGATGGCGCGCAAAATCCTCTCAGGGCGCGCAATATTTCCATTTTATCCTCATTTGACCATTATCTAGCGAATCTCGCTCTTGTATCACGTAATGTACCATAACAGCATAACAGTAATTATGTTTATGTTTACTTACATTTCTTAAAAATACAAAAACACCAAGTTCAAAACACACACACACAGGCACACACACACACACACACACACACACACACACACACACACACACACACACACACACACACACACACACACACACACACACACACACACACACACACACACACACACACATCGCTAAGGAATTATGGCAAACACAAATAATAATATATATACTTGCCTTTTATTCTATGGTCTTCAAATAAAAACCCACATCGCTAATCGGTTCGGAAAATAACCAAATCATCGTCAGATCATCGTTTCCTTTTTTTTTTTTAAAGATTTTAATTTAAGAAACATCCAAGCGCGCGCATGCACACCTGTCACTGTCTAGACACGGCGGGGTGGGGGTGACGGGGGGGGGGGGGGGGGGGGGGGGGGTGAGCGAGGGGGGGGGGACCCCACATGACATGTAATTTCTTTATGTTACACCAAGAATATTTGTCAATGCGTGTACATTCAGAAAACGAACACAAGGTAAAGATAATATTGGTCCATATCGTTACATCAATTCATTACTGTGGTTGGTTTCAATTCTGCCAAATAAACCGGCACATTTTTTTCCTGCTAACTCGAGGTCAGCTCGGGACGTTAAAAAATAAATAAATGAGAAAAAAGAAATGCGTAGAAAGTAAGAGACACGACAGACAATCTAGCTTGTTGGTACAGGAAAAATGATGGGCAGCGCCTTCGACCAATAGTACGCCGCCATTCCTCGTGTATCATTGTACAGACAGCGGCGCTGTCCAATGAGAAGTTCGGATGCATGACAGACAACGCCGTCTGCACACAGATAGTGGAAGACTTGGGAGTTCACTGTCATCATCTCGAATAATCTAAACGAGGGGGTTTCAACAGTAGTTTTAACTTTAAAACATCCGAGCGAAACAAAAAGCAGCCTGTAGGTGTGTATGCGACGCTTTAGTTTCGTTTTAAACCTCAATTATAATGCAATCATAACTAGAGCAAGCGAAAGGTTAATCATAGTTATAACAACAATAAACTATGCAAGACGATCATTTGAATTCAGAAAGTTTTGCTTTTGCACTGAGCTGAGTAATATTAGTACTCCTATAGTGGTTGGTGGAGGGGGTGGGGTGGGGGGGGGTAGAGACCCACGACACTCCACAGGCATAATGGAGCTGGCTTCAACGTCCCAGTGTGTTCGTCGGGGAGGGTGTGCGCCCTACGATTGGGGCATATTAATGCTGACCGATGTATGAGCCGTCCTACACCGCTCAAGACAGCGCGCTGTTCCCATCGTGGCTTAAGTGAATAGGCGTGCCTAACCAAAGTATTCGATGTATAGTTAAAAAATGGGAGGGCACACTTGAACCGAGGTCGTCTATGAAGGTAGGCTGCAGCGTGTGTTTATTGATGAGATGAAAGAAGATGGAAGTGAGAAATGAAACAAAGTAAAGGAACATAATTTAAACTAGAAGCTTTGTCGGGCAAACCGGGACAGCTGTGACACGCCGTCGCCGCTATTGAACGAGCTTCGGACTGCAGGTAAGAAATTACCAAAAGTAGCCCAAAAGACCTCTTCATGTGATGTGGGGTTTATAATAAAGGGGGGAAATACAATGATTATAATTCCGTGGAGCGTATACAATGTCCTCGTAAACTTAATGCTATCCACACAATACTATGGCTTCTACTTTGTATCCCGGTTTACGCGAATAATAATCCATCACTAAAAGCACATTCGACAACTTCATTCTTTGAATGGTCTTGGGCGATTCAAAGAGTTAAAGAGTTTTAACGTGAGAATGAAATTACGTGTTTTCTGAGACTCAATGGCAACTGGTATATATTTTTTGGTATTGTCCGTGTACGTTAGAGTACGCGCTGCCTTGCCATTGCCATGACGCAAGTTGCCCATCTGTCATTATTGTAAACGTGCTCCTGTACATTTAGCGAGTACACACTTTCACATTTGTACTACGAGCTGGGTTGTAGACAGTTTACAAATGGCATAATGGTTTCAGACTATACGTCGGTTACAATGTGCCATGGCTGAGCCGTGCGTGCTACACGCTCCCATTTACACATCGCCTGGAACATCTGTGGTGGCAGACGTGCGCGTCTGGCTTTTAGGTCACTTATTTGAATTGGATGGACAGGTTTCTTGGCGCAAGTAACCACCATTTTGTAAAATACAACATCTATTTAAACCATTTAATTTTTTCAGATTTATTTAGAAACAAGGTTGGTCGGGACAGGAGGACAGTGTCTGATCGTCATAAGCTATAGTTTTTTTTTTTTTTTTGGAGCCAGACAGATGTCTAGCCTACATAGTCTGGAGGATCACAAAATAATATGTTTGGTATTTGGAAATTAAATAACGTTAATTTATCTTCGGTAAACAGAAGCCTCCGGTTGTAGCGTATTTATATAACAAATATTTATGAAAGGAAAAAAAAAGCCCCCATTGCTTTTATTTATTAATTTTTTACGATGGGCCTAAATCAAAACTATCCAATAGTGCATGTTCTCGATTTCTGTCCCGTTGAAGCCACATTAACGATCATTTAGTATCGAAGTGTTTATGCATTGATGATAATATTAAAAGTGGCACATAACTGGGTCGATGTGGTGTAATTAAAGTTGCAATATAAATGCTTCCTGTTTGGCTTTTTGAGACGCTTTGTTGCAAAATATTATTACAGCTACGGTGTACTTGCCATTTCTTTGTTGGTCGTGTATCGCTTCACAGCACTGAAATCCAGTCAAAGTTATGAGAAATCGGTCGCCTGTACGTTGTGGCAGTGAATGAGGATAAGTCAACCATGTGACCCTAATAGAGCCTATAGGCGTATTGGTAATAGCGCTTCACCTTGTTAAAACGAACAGTTAGAAAACATTGCAATGCCCTCCGTTAATTGCGTCTATAGTCATGGTGTCTGTTGTTAATGAAAAATAAATTGTCTTACAATAACAGGCCTACATACGCCCACCGTATACGGTAGACCTACATGTTTATCGTAGAAGTATAGCGAGCTTGTGGGTGAATCGGAACAGTGGGCATTGGTTTCAAAAGCAGAAGTACGATAGTCTGCATGGAAGCTGAATTTAGGAGAAAGTTATCTAGTAGGCCTACAGTAATGTACCACAAACACACACGGATGTAGTTAATCTCTACATTCTACAATGACCTTTTCTAGGGATTTTTTCCTTTCGTTTTTCAGGTTTTTGTTTCAGGAAGCACATGGGTGTTGCATGTTAGCTGGTGTGTATTTGGATCTTGGGGAGTACAGCAAATGCACGCCACGCCAACACACCTTGGTCATTGTGATGGTCAGTAGGAAAAGGCTTCCACTGTACAATGTTTGTAGCCTACCGTGTGTTCTGCAAAATGTACATTTGTAGTCCATAGTACATCAGGTGCCCACTTGCATTCACTTCAAGCTACTAATGGTTACTTCATATGTATGTATTCCATGCATTTATTAATATTAATAATGCTTGGGCTGTGGCCATTGGCTGTCTTTGTCATCGCCCGAGAAGACATAGTCTCCACCTCATGAATATTCACAACCATGTCCACTGACCAACCTGGCTTATGAAAGAGTAATAAGCACCTATAGCGTGCCTAGAGAGACACACAAATATACATGACCACAATAAATAACCACAAGGGATATATAAGGACATCGTCCATGTTTGACATTCCAGACAATCATGGAGTAGAAGTTTAACGGGAGTGGGTTACAATACATTATATACAAGATGTAACCTGTAGGTGTTCAAAGTATAAAGAACAAGGATTTTATAGAGATTTGGGAAGGAGTGCAAGGCAATGTAAAGTGTGTCCCTATATGGCCACGACTATAGGGGGAAGCACGAAATGTATAGAGTCCCCATATATGGTCACACTCCTTAGGAGCATATGTTAGTCCACTACACAGACTGGACGTGAGGCTCGTAAATGACTAGTAAAGCTAAAACTAAACTTTACCTGCATACATAACATAGCATACATACATACACATAACATAGCTCACCGCAACATAGGTCTCCCTTAGCTACGAAGCTAGAACACCCTAGGGATGGATAGGGATAGGGATGGCCCGTATTCCGTAAGTTACACCAGGAGAAGAGGCTGGACTCCTTCACGAGACAGAAAAAGCTTTTTTTCCTTACTGCAACAGCCTCGGACCTGTATCATGGCTTACCTCAGTCCCCTTTGCCGGTTCCCGGCCCCACCCCAATTCAGTACTACTACTAGTATTTTAATGTTACATATTCCCAGTGCTATGGTGAGACGGTAAAGGCTATAGAAGGTGATTCCGGGTTCCGGCGGGTGTCTCAGGCGTCTTGTGTGTGGTTGTGATCAGGAAGGCCACACACACCAACTCTGTTTCTCAAAGTCACACAGGTGATGTGAGTCACTAACCAGGTGCCATTGCTTCTTCCCGATCATTTATTTCAATGAAAACTATAGCAAGAGAGAGAGAGAGAGAGAAGAGAGAGAGAGAGACTGTAGCATTCATTATAATCAGTTGGTTGTATTGACTGGACACAGATGCTTGTTTTTTTCCCTTTTTCCCCTGCCCTACCCACCGTAGCATTTAACCTCGTCTTAAGGACATGATTGGTGTCTGGTAACCCGCGTTACGTTATTTACAACAACACACAGTCGTGTGTTTTTAAGTCTTGTAGCTGCAGATCACACTGCGTCGTTCACAGAGTTTGTCGCCTAGATTAATGGCATGTTGTTTACTCTAAAGGCGGCATAGTTTCAGTTGAAGTGAAGCTTGAGTGACATTATAGTTATTGTTGTATGCCATGGATTGAAGCTACTCTGCCATATTCTAGTACAAACTAATGAAGCCACCTGTGACCCCTGTAGCTGTTGCTGGATCGCCTTGATTAGGTTTGGCACTTTCTTAAGGAACATTGTAAAGGCCCATAAAATACAAACTACCCATTACAAGACAATGCCCATTTTTTTTTTTACTGTAGAGCACACGCACGAATGCAGAAGCGAACACACAAACACACACAGTTCTGACAAGTGTGTGCGTGAATCCTGCTTTAGAATAACTATATATTCTAATTGTCAACGTAGTCGTTAAAACAGCTCCGGTTCACGCATGCTTTCCGGAAGATTTGGCAATGTTCAAAGGAGGAATTTTCCACTATCCTTCCTTGTTTGTTTTCCAACTCGCCCGTAAGCACTTGTGTGCCATGGACATTTTATATTTAGATTTGGTTTTAAAAGAAGAATTGGACAGTCAAGTCTTTATTTTTAGTTAACACATACATGCAGGCCCAGGCATTCAACTGACGTAAAAAATGTATCCTGGATCCTAATAGCCGAGTTGTGTGTTTGCCAAGGTGTGTGTGTGTCCTCAGTTAACCCGACTGCCCATATGGCTCCAAGGCCTGCTGAGCGCACAGCGCACTGGAGGGGGAAACTATCTGGTATTTTAGAGAAGAAAAGAAAGGCTCTTCACTAACTTTTACTGGGATTATCTAGAAGTATTCTATATATATATTTTTATACTACATTGTGTTTAGAAACACTGCAATGCTGTGTATGTGTGTGTGTGATCTTTTGTTGCATTTTGTCAGAGGAGGAAACTGTAACTGTAAACCTTTGCCGGTAAACAACAGCAACAGGAGATAAAAAAAAAGAAATTTGGGAGTGTGTGTGTTAGAGTCTAACCCAGAAAGGCAGTGTTTGTGACAATAGGGTCCACTGTGTACACCGGGTAAAACTTAAGGGGGGAATTATCTACACAATAGCATTTGTACTTTGATTGAGCCAAAGAAATTAAGTACTATTAGGACGATTTGGCGTGTTTTCTTAAGAATCCAAAACCCTCTCGGATCTGTCAGTTAGGACATAAATGTTTTATAAAAATATGTCTTGCAGACATTTTTCTTTCTAGTCCTCTAGGACCTGGCCGGGGCTGTGCACAGCCTGTTTTGCAACTCGTACGTTGAGCGAGCACTTTCTTTTCTTTTTTTTTGTGAATAGTTGCCTGGCTGGATTTGGAGATTTCATTAAGCATAAACATTTATAATCGGTAATGTTCAGATACAGCTAGGGGCAACATGGCATTCAGAATCTATTGGAAATATCTTCTTTTTTCTGACTATAGGAGGGGATCAGTGTTCTTAAGAATGGTCAAGATTAGACTTAAAACGTAGACTTTGGCTTTTCCACAAACTTCTACTGGTGGATTTCATTGTCTCTGGGACCCAGGCAGCAGTTGACGCTAAGGATGTTTTCTTTAGATCTTATTGCTGTCCAATTTGGATTGATGTCACGACGATGCCAGCCAATTTCCTGGTTCTCTGTGTTGGAGCGTTTTTAACAATTTGGGCGAAAATACAATCTAGAGTTGTTTTCTTTTCTTTTTTTATACAATTTTAGCTCTTCAACATACTCACAGTTTTAAACTGTGAGTATGTCAACATGAAAGAAGAATGACATATTGGATTATGTGGTTGCATTGGTATAACTAACTACTCTTTGTAGATGAAGTACAGCAAAGTGATGTGATATCAGGTAATATTGGTCGCATTAATCTACCGTAGCAGGGTTAGGTGCTTTAGCTAGCCTGCAGATCATGGAGCTAAATGTGTTAGCAGATGGTTCATTTCATATGGGTATTCCTGGTTGTCTTTGCGATCTGTGCCAGTGTGTGCCAATTATAGACTAGTTAAATGAGCTAGACATAGGCTACATATAAACTGAATGCCTATGTGACACCCTTTCTAGCTATAAATATACCCTATAGCCCAAATGGCCACACACACATAAGTAGTCTTATAAGTGCATGATATGAGTTTGGTTTTATACAGGGAAGGCTAAAAATCGACTTGGAGTTTTGCGTGACACTGATTCAAGTTACCCATCAAGCTCAGGACAACGTATGTTTCCCCCCCTCAAGATGAAATCCATCCTTGACATTGACATTGCCTGTGCAGTATTTAGATCGTATTGTGTGCAGCGTATCGAATTAAACACAGAACACATCTGCCATGGAAGCCTGAACTTTGTAGTAGTAGTCTGGCTGTCGTTACAAGCTCCTCGTTTTCTAAATGCCAAGTCGTTTAGGCCTACCAAAGATCTCGAATTTGCTTCCTTACTGAAAACCATGTTGAAATGGAGGACATGTTTATTTTGTTCTGCTGGCAGAGCCCAACTTGGCCCCTGTCTTTGTGAGACATGATAAAAGAGACGGGCTGCCCCACCCTAGTTTTACAAACAAAAAATTAATAAATTTTGCCTTTCCTCATTGGTACACGATAACCAATTTTTTTCCTCCCCCTTTTTTTGGAAGATTTTGCAGTTGCTATGGACACCTGTGCCAAAACGAGTCTCTGTTTGTGCCACAATTGCTTGGGGGTTGGAGCAGTTTTTTGGAAGATCACATGAGCACCAAATGGTTTTGGTTTCTATTTTTTTCCTTATTTTTTCATAAGAGGAGCTTGTTAATAGAAGAAGAGTCGACAAGGAGGCCGAAAATATTTGGATATTTTGGACCACAGTGGAGGGTGTCGCTAATTTCATACATCATAAATGTCTATTATTCTTATTATTTGTTTCAGGGCCTAGTGGTACACTTAACCATCAAACACACCAACCATTTATATATGGGGTCCACTTGCTTTACATAGAGCCATATTTTAGGACATTGTGTGTGTGTGTGTGTGTGTGTGTGTGTGTGCACGCATGTATTCCTGTGTCCGTGTACGCCTATGTCATTGCGCGGCTCTGTGTGTCTGTGTGTGTTCCTGTGTGCGTGCAAAACAAGTGAGCTACCAAAAAGTAATTAAATTCTCCTGTAGTGGTGTCATGAAGCTGTTGCGTTTGTTGAAACATTTCCATCTTAAAGAAATAAAAACATCCATTGTTTAAATGGATTTTTAATCTGCTGGATCCCAAGTACGCCTCCACCACCACCGGCACAAGGGCTGGTGTTGTGGTTACTGGAAGTAAACCTATTCATTCACCTAAAACATGTGTAATGATTTCTTTCATAGTTTAGTTTTCACTGTTTATTTTCATAGATTAACATGCAGTGCCACCTATCAACCAATTACATTGTTGTTAATGGAAAAGACAGAGTGCACAGCCACTGTATATTCTAACTCTAGGGGACCATAACAGGTAAGAAATGTTTATAATGAAGCGAACATGTACAGTAACGGTCAACCAGACATTTAAAGTGTCTGTGTAGTGTAGTAATGTAAAATGTCCCCAATGTTTATTGATGAATCCCATTGTTATATTGTCCTACACACACACACACACACACACACACACACACACACACACACACACACACACACACACACACACACACACACACACACACACAGTGTTTTAAAAAAAAAACATGGTTTTTTTCCCCTGTGAAATCTTGCATACTTGATTTTTGAAAAATATGATTGTCTTTCAGTCCGTTAACATTTAAAACCAACAAATGCAAATCGTCTGAATCTTCAGTAATGAATGGTAGTTAGTATATATTTTACTGGAGTGGGATTCGAGTCCAAGAGTTAATATGCTGACACTTCAGACACTTCATATTCAGGCCTATTTATAGATATAGGCCTATATCTATATACAGGTGTGTGTATATATATATATATATATATCCAAACACATTACCCAAGATTTTGCGTTACTCCGCAAGTTAGCACAAAGTTGTGAATATTTGATCAATGAAATGACGGCGTGGTACAAAGGTCAGCCTAATGTGGACAAGGTGTACCTTTTTTATTTCATTTTATATTTTATTTATTTTTTTATAGCTGAGAGAGCAGTAAAATCAACAATTTGCGGCAAAGGTGTGGACTTTGTTCGTACCAAACGTTCCTAAAAACAAAAATGCCTAATCTTATAGAAACACATTAAGACATGGATTGTGGTGTGAGATAAATGTTTGAGGAGAGTAGGTGTAGACACAGAAAAAAGAAGAAAATGTGTTAAAAAAATGTGGCCACAATCTTCTTCTCTCATTCCCATCACATCACAAACAAGAGATTGACAGAATGTAAAATGCACGCGTGAGTCATAGGAAATGGGATCGACACATGTAATGTAAATGTATTTTAGTTTAGGAACAGACTCTGCTTTAGATTCCTGACACACAACACACACACACACACACACACACACACACACACACACACATATCCATAGCCTCCAGATCTCAACCCATGCCCTATGGCCCTATTCTCCCTGTCGGATTTAAAATGAAAATCTATGCGTGTATTGTAAGCTTCATTTGCATATTCAACACCTATATTATTCACATGACCGACACCGTCTCCTCACACAAGCACGCCTCTTGTGTCTTGCTTCTCCCCTTTCTCCCCCCCTTAAACCCCCTGCTAACCATCTACACCTCCACCCCCTCCTCTTGATTAACTAATGTCTAATTTGATGCGGTATATTTCATGAGCTCGCCGGCTGGTTTGGGCAGCTCATTAATCCGGCGGCCCTGACTGTCTAGTGTTGTCGCTGTCCGTCTCCTCCTCTCTTTCCTGGTCTTGTCTGGTTCACTGTCTCCCCTTCTCTCCCCTTTTCTCTCCCCTCCTCACTCATCTGGTCCTGTCTGGTTCTCTGTCTCCTCTCCCCTCATCTGGTGTTTCCGTCTCCCCTCCTCTCTTCACTGGCCCGGTCTGGTTCTCTGTCTCCCCTCCTATCTCCTCTTCTCTCTGTCCCTCTGTCTTCCCCTTTTCTCCTCTCCTCTCTTCCTCTCACCTCCTCTTTTCCCTGGTCTGGTCTGGTTCAATGTCTTCCTCTCTCCTCCCCTTTTCTTCCCTCCCCTCCTCCCCCCATCACTCCTCCTTTCCCCTCCTCTTTTCCTTATTATCTTCCCTTTGGGAAGGCCTGGTCTGGTTTTGTTCCCCATCTCCTTGGCATAGTCTCGTCTGGTTCTATGGTTTTGGTCTTGTTTGGTCCTCCGGTTCTGGCCTGGTTTGGGTCTATGTCTCCTCTCCTTCACTGGCCTGGTCTGGTTTTGTCCTGGTCTGGTTTGGTTCTAGGTCTGGTTCTCTGGTCTCCTAGTCTGGTCCTCTGGTGGTTTGGTCTGGTTCTCTGGCCTTCTGGTCTGGTTTTGGTCTTGTCTCTGGTGTTCTGGTCGGGTGCTCTGGTCTTGTTCTGTGGTCTCCTGCTCTGGTCCTCTGGTTTTGTCCTCTGGTCTCCTGGTCTGGTTCTCTGGTGTTCTGGTCTGGTTCTGGACTGGTTCTCTGGTCTGGTTCTCTGGTGCTCTGGTCTTTGTTGTGGTGGCGCTAGCAAGCAGAACATGGGCCGGGTCTGCAGCATTGTGTCTGATTTCAGAGCAGACAAACTGACCTCAAGGGATTTTATTGACAGAAAACCTACCAACAGAGTCCTGGAGCAGCAGGCCCACTGTGTGTGTGTGTGTGTGTGTGTGTGTGTGTGTGTGTGTGTGTGTGTGTGTGTGTCCAGGTTTGTGTGTGTGTAAATATGTGTGTGTTTGTGTGTGTGTGTGTGTGTGTGTGTGTGTGTGTGTGTGTGTGTGTGTGTGTGTGTGTGTGTGTGTGTAAATATATGTGTGCACGTGTGTGTGAGAGAGTGTGTGCATTTGTGTGCATGCGTGTTTGAGGGGCAGACCAAGTGACAGACAGACAGAGAGGGAGAGAGAGGGGGGGAGAGAGAGAGAGAGAAGCATGCAAACACTGGGCCATAGAGAGAGAGAGCGAGTGAGAGAGATCAATATCAGCCACGGAGAGATCCCAAAAAATACAGTGACTTCACAAATCTCCCTCCGGCAGAACAATAAGGAGCAGAAAGAAAATGGCCGCCGCCGCCGAGGATCTAATTAATTTTGAAGGATCATCAGCCCATTTAGTCCGAGGCAGACTCTGGAGGGGAGGGGCAGGGGGGGAGATAGAGAGGAAGAGAACGAGAGAGGAGAGAGAGCACAAGAGAGGAGGGAGAGAGAGAGAAGGAGAGAGAGAGGGAGGGAGAGAGACCCCGGGGCTGATTAGAATTCACTGCAGGTAGGGCCGGCTGCTGCTCAGCGTACTGTGGCACAGCTAAAATGGAATCAGGGCTGTGAGTGGCAGTCTGGGCAGCCAGCCCCCCCCCCCCCCCCCCCCCCCCCAGGCCTGCCTCCCTTTGTTGCCAGGTTTTACCTCGGTTCACCCCCTCCCTCAGGTGGGGGGGGGGATGGTGTTACTACATGTGTGCTTGAGAAAAGAGAAGAGGCGGGGGGGGGAGATGTGTATTTATATATTTAAATATACGTTCTCCTGACTGATGTACAGTGAATATATTTAGATTCTTGTTCAGGTTCCATTGTCTTGACACGAGGCAGGGAAAAGCTCTGTCTGGTAAGAGCCAACCAAAATATTTGAGGTGTGTACGTGCGTGTCTGTGTGTGTCTGCGTGTGTGTGTTTAAAAGATTAAAGAAGTCCATTAATAACGAATGAACCCACTGTTCCTGAGGTGCTCTTCTTCTGAACCACGCTAAAAAGTTTGTGTTTTCCCGGCACAGCAGATGCCATTAGAAAGCCTCGGTGAGGTTGCATCTTAAACTTTCACACCCTCATTTCCTGATATCCTACTCATATGAGCTACTCTCCCTCTCTCTCTCTCTCTCACACACACACACACACACACACACACACACACACACACACACACACACACACACACACACACACACACACACACACACACACACACACACACACACACACACACACACACACACAGGTCTCATGGTATATGTAATGTGGAAACACTGTCTGTACCAAGCAGAGACTAGGAGAGATGGACTAATGTGTATTTCTTGTTTCTAGCTTGTCTTGTTGTCTTGTTGAACATTGATAGATTTCACCATCCACTGTTCTGGTGAGATATGCGGCCTGCGAACAAAGTTACAATTGACAAGTAAGCCATCCTGATGGGAAAGCACTCCATGTACTGTTGTATGTACTGTATATTATTGGGGGCTTTCGTGAGCTACTTTTACTTCACACAGTTTGTACACTACTTCAAACTGTAATTTAGGAGTAGTAACAGCAGTAGTAAATGTGATAGTTATAGTTAAAGTAAGAGTAGTAGTAGAAGTTGTATTAGAAGTAATAGTGGTAGTTATAGTAGTAGGCCTAGTTGTACTATTAGATTAGATGTACTTTATGATTCGAAGGTGGGTAATAAAGGAAGCAATAGTTAATAAATAGCAACAGTAAAGGTTAATGAATATCAATAGTAATAGTTAACGAATAGTCATAGTTAGAGCACTCAAAATACAAAATATGCAGATAAGTAGTAATACTAATAGTTGTAGTAGGAATACTAATATACTAATACTAGTAGTAGTAAGTAATATTAGTAATACTAATACTAGAAGTAGTAAGTAATACTAGATTTACTAATAGTAGTAGTAGTGAGTAATACTAGTCTTACTAATATATATATATATATATATATATATATATATATATATATATATAATATACTAACACTAGTGGTAGTAAGTAAAACTAGTTCAGGTTTCTACAGGTCCTGCAGGATTCCAGCCACTTAACCAGAATCTCTTGACATGGATCCAGCCGGTGATTCTCTGGCTGGTGACAAACTTAGTCAGCTCAATGGGGCGTTGGTAGGGTTTTAATACACGGCCACGGTATGCTACTTAAACATGCTAATCACATGCTAAACATGGTGGAGTCAGGCGACCCAGGGCCCGGGGTCATGATGGCTCCACATCCTGAGATACCACTGTCTTCTTACACAAACACGCACGCACGCACGCACACACACACACACACACACACACACACACACACACACACACACACACACACACACACACACACACACACACACACACACACACACACACACACACACACACACACACACACACCTATATATCCAATATATAAATACATACACACATATACACACACAAACACTGACTCACTCAAACACACACACACACACACCCCTTAACCCACATACTTACACACACACACCCCTACACACCCAACCCTACACGCACACGCACACACACACACACACACACACACACACACACACACACACACACACACACACACACACACACACACACACACAGCCCTACACATCACACAGACACACACACCCCTACCAACACTCTTTCAGTATCACACTTAACACTCACACTCCCGGTGGTTGTGTTTCCAGAGCTCTTGAGAAGAGAATCAGTGTACATTTGTGAGGAAAAGCAGTCTTGTGTGGAGGGTGTGGCTCTGCGAGAGGTTAGCACAACTGCCGAGGGAAGATTTGTAACTAGCAGCTGTGTCATTTTCAACCTTGATTCGTAATTGACGGTCAGGTACACCGGCGGGAACGTCTCCTGTGTTTAGTTAGCTGCGTGGAGCCAAGGCTCCACATTAATGCTGTGTATGAGTATGTGTGCATGTGTGTGCGTGTCTCCTATCATCCCCTGCTTCGTGCCTGAGCTCTTTAACACACACATGTTGTATGTTTTCTCTCCTTCCTCCCTGCCGCCTCCTGCCTCCTCCTCATCCTCCTCCTGCCTCGGCTGGGTCCTCCACCGGCCGGCGAATCAACAGATGATTTGGACGAAGAGGAGCCGCCGGAGCACCTAGCCGTGCCCCCTGACCCGCCACACCTCCGCCACCAGCAAACCTGAAGCCTTCTCCAGCTTCACACACACCTCCTCTCCCACACATTATCTGGCTGTGAGTACTACAATGCCTATAGTGTTTACACTGCCGTTATTCAGGTTATTAACCGGGAAGCAGAAGGACCATTTAACGGTATTGGCTGTTGAGCTCACATTTGTCTCCAGGGCTCGGGGACTAGAAGGACCCTGCAGGCTTGTTTTCATTGTTTAAACAAATGTACGCTGTTAAAGGTGGGGAACACGGGCGAATATGATTTTGTGGGAAACCAGTTTGTATTTGAAATACGCTTTGTGTGTTTGCCGGGTTTAGGGGAGTTTTTTTTTTTACGTCTTTCCTTTTGGACGTTAATCCTTTTGTTGAACAGAGAAATGTGTTTTGTGTTCATTGTGTTTAGTTTGAAAAATGTATCATAATTCACACCTGGATTTAATGTAAAATATGCATTCATTCATACATTCGGGAACTCGGTAAGTACAAAAAAAAACATTCATTTGGATATTTTGAATGGAGCGAATTTGTATTGTAGGCCTATCCAAGAACAAAATGGAGGCAGTTTCTTGTCTCACTTTTTTTTTAAGCAATATGTTGGTCAGCCGTTTACGGGTGGGGTAGAATCTACAGGAGCCTTTGTTCCTGTATACAAAGAAAGATTTGAATTAAATGAGAAATTAGATAACCAATCTTATTTTTGCATATTGTTTATTACTTTTTTACATTACTTTTGCATTCCACGTTTTATTTTAATTTGAGGGTTTCCTTAGCATTTGCATAGGAAAAACTGAACAGAGATTCAACTTAAACAGTGTTAAAACTGCGGTGCATTTACTGTAAGTGTTTTCCCGGGATAGTGAGAAAGCGCCATCACGGGAACACATGGCAGACAAAGGAGCCAAATCTATTTGTGAGCTATGTTCGCCCCCTATTGATGGCTGGCGATATTACAGCCAGATAAGAATCCTGGATGTACTTGTGGTAATCTACTCGGAAACCATTTTAATTGTCTTTCGGCGAGGACGTGGATCGTTTAATTTATTCCAAAAAGCTAGAAAAAAACACACACAACTTTGACAGAGAAATTGTTTGATTGCCACATTTCACTTTAACATAATTTAAAGGAATAGTGTTATAATTATTTAAATTTCATTATTTATCCATTTTTGTTGCAGAGTATACTTTTAAAGCTCTTGTTGTAGACCTACTGCCTCCATAAGCTACATCCATTTGAAATATTTCAGATTTATTTTACTCTAATACATTGTCTGAGGCAGCATAGCTATTTCATGGACATAACATTTATTTAGGAAGAATGCTTTTGTCCAAAGCAAGGTTTTGTGCACAAGCATTTAATTTCTCCTTTATCACAGTATCATTATAAAGCAGAATAGTACTGTGGCTTGGGTTTCCGATTCCCATTGTCCTGTCGAGGAATGTATAAATCGCTAAACCGTTAGATATGGTTTTTCCTCGTTAGATATGGTTTTTCCTCGTTCTGTTTTCATCCCCCTCCCTGCCAGAGCCCTATCTCTGACCCCCACTGTTAGTTGATCAGACAGTAAATATGTTTCGCCCTCATCCTGTTTTTATCCCCCTCCCTACCAAACATCTGTCTCTGTCCCCCCACCACTCTTAAGGAGTTGACCAAACAATTTATGTGGATTCACCTTCATCCTGTTCTCCTCCTCCTCCCTGCCAGACCTCTGTCTCTAACCCACTATTGTTCTTAAAGGAATTGCTCAGCGGAACAACTGAGGGGTTGGTATTAGCACCAAACGCCCCTTTGTTTGTCTTACAGTCCAACAACAGATCCCCCACAGACCAACAGGTCTGGGGCCCATCTTACCCAGGTATCACATTGTTCAACCTAAAGAGGGTGTAGGCGATTTGTGATTGGCTTTATTCGAATAATGGTAACCCAATAGGAATCAGGTGGGTTGCACCTTTTTCTATGTTAACAGGTAATGATTGGAGGTATCTGATAGCTCCGCCCTAGAAACGGACCCCTGCTTTGAACGAACGTCTACAGTCCCCCAGTCATCCCCAGTCTACCTATAGGCCTCCTTGAGCAAGATGCCCTAATCCCTTACCTCCACCTAAATTACATGTATCTAAAGGCCACTGAAGGCTAAGTTCTTTTGGAAAAAAGCATCCGATACATGACTGTAATAGACTAGAATAGTAAAGCTGTAAACGTTCATCGGTTCTAAACAAGTGCTCTTCTCCCCCTCTCCTTCCTCTTCTTGGTTTCGGGGGGTCAGGTGACACCAGTTGCAAGGGGATGACCGAGCGTATTCATAACATCAACCTCCACAACTTCAGCAACTCTGTACTCGAGACCCTCAATGAGCAGCGGAACCGCGGGCACTTCTGTGACGTGACGGTGCGGATCCATGGCAGTATGCTGCGCGCTCACCGCTGCGTGCTGGCCGCCGGCAGCCCCTTCTTCCAGGACAAGCTGCTCCTGGGCTACAGCGACATCGAGATCCCCTCCGTGGTGTCGGTGCAGTCCGTTCAGAAGCTGATCGACTTCATGTACAGCGGGGTCCTGCGCGTGTCGCAGTCGGAGGCGCTGCAGATCCTGACGGCGGCCAGCATCCTGCAGATCAAGACCGTCATCGATGAGTGCACGCGCATCGTGTCCCAGAACGTGGGCCTGACCGGCGCCGGGGGGTTCCCCCTGATCCCGGGGGACTCGGGACAGGAGACCCCGCTGGGCACCCCGGAGTCGGGCACTTCGGGCCCCGAGCAGTGACGCAGAGTCCGGTTATATGCAAGCCACGTCGCAGCACAGCGCCTACAGCTCGCTCTACTCCTACCCGGGGCTGTCCCTGCCCAACGGCACCGCCCGCGAGCGCCCGCCCTACGTCACCACCCTGGCCTCCAACTTCGAGGCGGCGGCGGCCGGGGCGGGGGTGGGGGCGCAGCAGCAGAAGGACCAGCAGGCCCAGGACCCGCCCTGGATCACCCGCATCCACGAGCGGTCCCAGCAGATGGAGCGCTTCCTGTCCACCGAGAGCAGCACCCACTGCCGCAAGCAGCCGCGGCCGGTGCGCATGCACATCAAGCAGGAGGCAGAGGACGGGGGCTACGGGTGCTACGACGGCGTGGCCGACTGCCAGGAGGACGGGGACGCGGCCGAGGGCCCTGAGAGCGAGCCCAAGGGCGAGAGCTTTGACTCGGGCGTGAGCTCGTCCATCGGCACCGAGCCCGACGCCCTGGAGCAGCAGCAGTACCTAATGAGCTTCGGCCGCGAGGCGGGGGAGCTGGCCCACGGGGGGGACGAGGGTCCCGTGCAGATCGAGGTGGACGACTCGTCCCCGGAGCAGGACGAGGACGGAGGCTCCTGCCACAGCACTAGTGAAGCTAGCATGATGCAGCCCCTGGGGAACCCCGCGTCCACCCAGTCCCTGCCCGGCACGCCGCACTACCTGCGGCAGGGTGCAGAATCTCACACCAGCAACCATAGGATGCCCCTCACCATGACCAGCAACTCCCCGGTGATCGGGTCGGCTGGCAACGGCTACCTGCCGCTGTTCGCCGGGCAGTCGGCCAGCAACAAGCCTTTCTTATTCAGCCTTCCACAGAACATCGTCGGCCCGCAGCCTCAGTTTGTGGCCGTGCCGCCGCCGACGATGACGTCGTTCCCCAACCCTCTGTCGGGTCAGCAGCAGGTGTCCGCCCAGCAGCAGCAAGCGGCTGGCGGGATCGGCTCGGGGGAGAAGAAGCCCTACGAGTGCACTCTATGCAGTAAGACCTTTACTGCCAAACAGAACTACGTCAAACACATGTTTGTCCATACCGGTACGTCACGTTCTCTCTCTCTCTCTCTCCCTCTCTCTCTCTCTCGCCGTGTCACTGCTAAATTGATTGTTTGTGTTTCGGTTATTCGTAATCGCGGGTGTTGGTTGTGTGCGTGTGTGTGCGTGCGCGCGTGCGTGCGTGCGTTACCGTGTGCATACAAGGTGTCTGTGTTTGTGTTTACCTTTTAACTTATGTTCTTGTGATGTCTTGTTCAAATAAACAACGCTTCTGAGAACATAAGTCAGTGAGCAAGCGCTATGGTGACACCTGTGTCCATAACCCTGGGGAAAGGGTTTGGTTTGACGTGTGGATTATCCAGAGTGCTTTCAACGCAGTTCGTCAGTTCAGTCGTTTAGTTTACTCAACCGCCCTCCGGGTCTTTATGATCTTGTTGCTGTAGATCAAATATTCAATGTTGATATTAAAGATGAGGAGATATTAAAGATGATCTTAAGGCTCGTCCTGTTGTGTTGAAGAGTGTTCATCTACATCACAGCGGGGGGAGATTAACCTCTCCTTTTAGATCCCCACGTATTATTTCACATAATATAAGTCTTTATATAGATCATATAAACTGCTTATAATTGTTTCTGTGTGTCCTAACGCTCATACAAGTCAAGTTAAGTCAATTGTATTTGTATAGCCCTTAAATCAAAGTTACAGTCTCAAAGTGCTTCACAGGCCCACATCATAGGACATCCCCTGACCCTAAGCCCTCTTAAGGGCAAGGGAAAACTCCCGTACTCATCAAGGAAGAAACCTTGAGAAGTAACCCACAAGAGGGACCCCTCCTTCTTTCCAGGGATGGTTAGGAGTACAATGGGCGCCAAAATGGACAAATGTAAGAGTTTAAGTCGAATGAAGTTAGGAAACCGAAAAGGAAGGAATAGGGAAATGGAGGATAGAGAGCCAGGGCACCCTAACTAATATTTCTGTCTCTCTCTCTCTCTCTCTCACTCTCACTCTCTAGGCGAGAAGCCCCACCAGTGTAGTATCTGCTGGCGGTCCTTCTCCCTGAAGGACTACCTGATCAAACACATGGTGACGCACACGGGCGTGCGCGCCTACCAGTGCAGCATCTGCAACAAGCGCTTCACGCAGAAGAGCTCGCTCAACGTGCACATGCGCCTGCACCGCGGCGAGAAGTCCTACGAGTGTTACATCTGCAAGAAGAAGTTCTCCCACAAAACCCTGCTGGAGCGCCACATGGCACTGCACAGCACGGGCGCCGCCGCCGTCACCGCCCTGTCCGGCTCCGGGGGCCCGGGGGGGCCCATCGGCCCCACGGGGCCCATCTCCATCCCCATGCCCATGGCCGTGCCCGAGCCGGGAGCCGGGGTGGCAGCCCCCGCCATGCCAGTGAGTGCCGGCGTGGGGGGCGGAGTCGGGCTGGGGCTGGGCGTGGCTGCGGAGGCCGGCTGCCAGGACGGGACCACCTACGTGTGCTCCATCTGCCCCGCCGAGTTTGACCAAATGGATCACTTCAACGACCACGTGCGCAAGCACGTCTCCGACGGATAAGTACAACAAAACAAATTACAAAAAAAAACGTACTCTTTTTTCTCGAGAGAAAAAAAAAGAATGAGAAATTTAAATGGCACTAGATTTTTCCTTTTTTCGTTTGTTCTTTTGGGGGTATGAAGAGTAATGAGTAGAGACACTGGCACGTTGAGTTCCCAAAAAATGTTTTCTTTTCTTTTCTTCTCTTTTCTTTGTTTGTTATTCTAAAAGAAAACAGATTGGTGGCCTTAAGGCTTAGTAGTTTGAAACTGATCTACTGGATGGATCCAACTACAGGCCTCTAAATGTGTGCTTTCCTAAAATACTGATTATGTGTTGAACACTACCGAAAGGCCTACACGAGAAACACATTACACACAAACACACATATAATGTAGATATGTTTGTAGGAGTATACAAGTGCATATGTATGTGTGTGTGCGTGTGTATTTTGCATATGAGTCTATGTGGTCGTTTGCGTGTGTGTATCTGTGTGTGTGCTTGTGTGTGTGTGTGTGTGTGTGTGTGTGTGTGTGTGTGTGTGTGTGTGTGTGTGTGTGTGTGTACGTGTGCATTGCCATGAAATGTTTACCATGGCAGATGTGAGCCCATATTGACCAGTTTGGAACATGAATAAGTCCAAGCTTACTGTGGTATAATTTACAACAACGACAGCAAACACACACACATCTGGGTTAGGCTTCATATTCCCTCTAAAATACTGATGGTCACAAGGTTGCCTTCTTATGTAAAATAAAAAAAACAAAAAACAAAAAAACAAACAGAGTAGTTTAATTTGACACTGGGTTTATTTATTCCCATGGTTTTTAAGGGATTACAATGACGCTGTTGTCAAGGTACCAGTTTGACTCATTTTAATTGAAATGCCATATTCCTGCTAGCGGTCACAGGGGCTTCGCACATGGTTTTATTGTCCATACATTTTAATGGCTAAGAAAGGGTTGAGTTTACTCAATTTCGAGTGTGTTGATGAGACAGTAATCGATCAAAAATCTTTAACACTTTGGAGTTTGAAGTTTTGACTTGTTCGCATACACTGCCACTAATATCGTTAAAGACTGTTAAGGCTGGTAGACCACTTTAAATCCTAACAAAAAATAAAATAAAAGCCAGATTGTTTTTTCCGACTTTTTTTTTGTTTTTTCGCCTTTTACATTCAGAGTTAGGGCTTGAGTATGCTGAACTAAACTCCTCCTCTCTTACTGCTCTACATCTTTCACCCAACTGGTAAACCAGTGTTGATAAAGGTGTTATCAAGTGTAGCCCAGTCATGTGGCTGCAATTTTGGAATCAAATTATATCTGAACAGTGTTCAAGCTAGGCTTTCTTTAGGAGGGTAGAGGGAATAATATCTATCAAACCCGTAAAAAAAAACAAAAAAAATACTGAACAAAAATGCCGTCCTACTTCCTGGAATTTATGTACAACCTGTTCCCAGGTAGAAACTACAATCCTTTTTTTTTTCTCTTGATGCACAGCACCACCTAGTGGCACAAATGGCATGCAACATTTCTGAAAGGAAATACAGTCACAAATCAAGGATAACCACCAATGTCACCGGTATGCTGGTGAAATTATTAAAATAATTTAAGTGTACATTCCTTATTTCCGTTTAAAAACAAACAATCAAACAAACCCAGAAATGGTCATTTCAAAAAAAGTTTGGAGGAGAAATGTGTCAATCACGCATGAGGTGACAGTGGTTTGCATATGATTTGATTCATTTGGTTTTCTTTTTCAATCAAAAATAGGAGCCACATACAACTGCTCGTATCTTTTCCCTGACGGATATCTCACGCGTTGGTGGTTGTGTTGTGATAATATAACGACCCACACACGGCTCCAAGCTGTAGGGTCCTCTCTTTTTAAGTGCTACTTTGCACATGGTCTTTGAATGCCTGTGCTTGATATGTCATTGTTTTTGTTTCTTTCAAATGACCCTCTACGGTTTTCATTTAATCAATTTAACCAACAGGAAAAAAAACAATAATTTTAATAAGTGGACTGCATTGTTTTCTTGCATATATGTTGCACTGCCTAAACCAATAAGTGCACTACTGTTACCAGAGATGTTATAGTTCTAGCCGAATCAGCTTTCAATCCTATATTTGGTTGTAGAGAATAGAAGAGCTTTTTTTTCCTTCCTTCAATTTATTCAATAAGTAACCCAACACTTCTTGGCTTTTGTAACTGCTTGCCATCGCATATTTACTTTAATTTTTGTTATTCTTTATTTTATTTAAAATCTATCACAGTGTGTCTGTATTTCTCCTTGGAACCTTTTCAATGAATTTATTAATTACCCCCAGACAAGTGTACATACATTAGGACAGATTCCTATAAAACCATCCAAGCCAAACAAAAACATCAATAATACAAATAACAACAATAATAATAGTATTAATAATAATAATGTAACAAATGATATGGTATATCCTAAAGTGTATTTGGAAATATCTGGGATGTAATGGTATGCAGCGTGAGAACTGTCAGTTGTAGTCGTGACCCTTCCTTGGTGTTTGTGCGTGTCCGTGTGACGTTTAGCCGAATCCAACTGTTGAAAAGTGAAATGTGTGTGAACTCTGCGCTTCCTTCGCAATAAGCAGCGCTGGTACTTTAAGAAGCAGCATTCAGAACCACCCAGGCAAATAAAAAAAGGGCACGTGATGTAGATTTGATTTCAGACTAGATCAAATATTGACCTCTTCGTTATCCCTAACCAGAGAGGCGGTGTATCACATTCGTTGGTATTACCAAGTCACGATTACACACCCTTCTGGGGTCGGTTTCACACTCCACAGAGTACAGTTTCAATTCACACTACTAAAAGGGAACTGATATTTACCATTTGAACACATGTTGACCTAAGAAAAACCCAGCATTTAATTCGCCCCTCACTAAATCTAAGTACACCAGAGTTCATTAAGGAAAAAAATACATATTTAGGCACTAAACCAAACCACAGTTGGTTCAATAATGATAAAAAAGTAGCAACTAGTTTTGCCTGTGAATAAGTATGCCGTCTGTCGTGCGTGTGTACTGTTGGTGGTTACCATCTGTAGCGTTGGTCGCCTGCTACTTTGTCTTTACACAGCACCACCAAGGTTTTCTCTATTGCCTTAACAGACAATGCACTATATAGAATATAGAATATATATAAAGCAACTGCCGGGATATCTCCAACCGCATTGCTATGGCACACTGCTCATATTTTGGATTTATTTTGATCTGCTCAGTACAGACTCAAGCACTGCCAAACTAACATCGCGATGTATCTGAAAGCAAAGACGAATATACTAGTTTAGTTGTGTTAGTGAAGTGTGTGTATTTGGTGATCTAGCATTCCTTCTTGGCACTTATCTGCATCTCGCAGTTTACCTAAATTTGCATATTTTGTATTATACATATATTAAATGCACTATTGACTGTAGCTAGACGCGTCTTCTTTATAAATCTGCTTGTTATCATTGGTCTTTATAGTCGGTTAGCTTAGTTAGCTTGGCGTTGGTTTCTTTTCCAGATTCATGCTATACAAAATGTTTCTTTTTATTTGAAAAAAAAGAAGAAAACAAGTTATCCAGATGAGGGCTTAATGACTAATTCTTATAGTCAGTCGACGTTCTGTATTTATTGTAAGGTGTTGAGTGGCAAACGAGGGTTTAGCAAGGAAATCTCCTGACTTTTATTTTAGCTTGTGCGGCATGACCTTCCACATGGCGGAGACGCCACATGTTGCTCCCTGCCCGTCGTTATTCTCTTCTCATGTTGCTTCTGATAGCCATTGTTCTTGTGCTTTTATTCATAATCCTCAATGTTGCAAGTGGTTGCATTTAAAATGCTAAAAAAATATTTGCAACACATCCCTTCATCACGACCAATTTATCAATTGTGCTTCTGTAATTGCTAGATAAAAAAAAAAAAAAGTGGAGACCTTACGTTTGTAAAGTGTATGCTAAACATATATTTTTACAGAACAAAACGTGGTAACATAGATAGCCTTGAGTCAGCAGCTTTTTGTATGGTGTTTAGACGATATTGTTTGTTGTGTGTGTGTGTGTGCGCGTGTGTGTGTGAGTGCATACAGTGCAGGGTCTACGTTGGTGTCCCTCGTGCGTTCTTCTTCATCTTTATGCATCTTCATTTCCGAACCTAATCCCGCATTTTTCTGGCCATCATATTGACTCGTCTATTCATAGTTGTGATATGATAAGGCGACTTTAGCGGCTAACATTTCCTCTGTGTGTGCTTGCTCCGCATACACACAAAGTCTGTGTTGAGATAAACAGAGACAGGAACACATAAGGAAGCACGGCTAGTAAGCAGAAAGGGTTTGGGTCACTGATACGTCTGTCATTTTCTTCAGTCTTCACACTTAATTCACCTTTCATCCATGCATGTACCAAGTCTCAAAGTTCAACTGTAAACTGTTACTAGTACTAAGATGCAACTCAATTCAATGAATATTCAACTACAGCTTTCTTTCCTTTGGTCCTACTTCAGTACATACAAATAACTAACTTCTTATAAATATACGATGTATATAAGACCATCTTCACACAGATACAGAAATACATTTTCAGATAGTTAGATAAAGAAATACATGCAGCTAGGTGATACCTTGTGGGATATAGGGGATACGCCTATCAAGTGCCTATTTAAACTATACAACATATTCATAGATTTGCTCTCCTCCGTTGCACAAATACAGTATATACACAATGGTCTATTGAGATGACACTATTTATGCTTGACTGCTTGAAGGACGTCGTTCATTGTGGGTGTATCCTTTAAAGAGACCCCTTTAAAATACCCGACATGTTCTATTCACAAAACATGATATATGCAGATTAATTTGCAGCTGGCATTTAATATATTTATAGAGGATTAAAAGATTAACGGAATTCTGGTGCTCGATAAAATAAAATAAATCATTTAGTTTTATTTTCTGCGATTATTCAAGTCATTTGCCTTGCTGTTTGGCATTTATTTTGGCTTTTGTCTTTTTAGTTCAAGTCACATAAGACAAAGTGAAAGAGAAAGTAGCCTTGTAAAGCACATCCATTCTGGTACTAAAACCCGAGGCTTTGCCATTAGAATACGTCTTGTGAAAAGCCCCCCATGCTGAATTTATTTTACATTATTCTGTTTGGAACTTTCTCTGTGACTGGATTTAAGCCCATTTTACCACTTTAATTTTATTTAACATGTTATTACTAATTGGCTGCTGAAGTTGTCCTTTTTTTATTACAAATGTTGGCTGGCTGTGTTGATAAGCAAGCCTTTAGCAATCATACAATCACGTCAAAGAAATGTGTGTAATGTTGGACGTTGATTGAAGGCCTTGACCCCATAATGCCGGGTTGCCAGATTGGAGCACAATCATCCTTTTTAGATTTTATAACGCTTGAATTGGAAAAAGGGGATAACTGTTGGTATTTGTTACCCCTTGACGAATATTAGGTGCCAACACTTTAACAGAGATAATACACAAAATAGAAATAATTACAGTGGCGCCTGTAAGAATTGCTTATTTCTTTAAGTTTAAGATAGCACAGTAATTCCCTTAGTCTCTTTTTTACATCCTCCCAAAATACGCAATTTACGAGTAAAAAATAGGAGAGTATAGCTATGAGTGAAACCGTAATGTTAAACATTTTGACGTACATTTAGTTTACATAAACCTATTTTTAAGATATTTAAAAACAGAAACAGATCACTTCATAGGCAACGTGGTACCGCTTGTCCCTTCCACCCAACCTCCATACCACACTTGGACGTTTTCTTGTACAAGTTTTTTGCTAAGCTACTACACACTGACCAGAAACATGTAACAGTAGGCCTATCCTGTAGGCTATAGCCTAGGATAGCCTATATGCTATCAAAGCTATTAAACATCCCTATGCTAACAGCCGCCATGCTAACTTTTGCAGTAACACAGCTGCTATACTAGCGGTTGGCTTTCTCAAATACATTTATGAAATAGAACAGAGGTTAACCAGCATGTGCCACTTATGAGTTATATTAAATACACCCTCTTGTCACCACATAGTTGCATTTAAAGAGCTTCGATTCAACTAAATCATTATTTTTGTTTTGATGGGGATATATATTTTAAAGAGTGTCCCTTCAAATCAAATGAAACAGCATTACTATTTCGTTTTTTCGGTTGTGAAGAGTTTAATTTTGGATATAGTTTAGCCTACAAAGACCTTACATGTAGCCTGTTCTGTGTTTATTGGTCGTGATCCTATGAGAGCTATCTGAACATATCGTTTTCTAAAAATAAAAATAAATAAAAACCCAAACTGAAAAAGTATACATTCCTACGAAGCCCAGCACATTCCAGCCCAGCTAGGTGTTCATCTTCCGCACTAACCTACTTAACAACCAGTCATGATTTCACCAGACGCTTACACCTTTGGCACGTCTGTCGGCGCTCCTGCCGTGGCAAGCACTGCCCCTGCTTTGTTCCAAAAGTCGAAAGAAAAAAAAGGGTACCCATAATTTATCTCATAATTTTAGGAATAATCATTGTATCATTCTGAGAGGAGAATAAGATCTAAGATCGAACAGCCAGCGATTACATGATAATTGTCAGAACAGGCATGCAAACTTTCAATTAAATAAATGTAATGTAGCACTAGTGTTTGAGAAAAAGGTGTGGTCGTGTGCAAGATGGGGCCATTAGTATCGCTAGAGGCCATTTTAATTGCTTGTTTGTTGTTATTATTTAAAAAATACCAAAGAATGGTAAGAATATTTAGGGGATCTGTATTTTAGTGTTAGGGAGAAAATGTGTCTGTGTGTGTTTTCCTATTACAGTATGGATTTGAATAATCTTCAAGATTCCTAGTTTATTTGATTTAGTTGTGTGTGGCAGGGTGCTTGTACAGACTGCATCTATCTCTCTTCATTAACTCCCATCGGTTGGTGTCATTGTTGTGTTACTTTCATACGGTAGACCAAAAAAAAACATTTTTTTAAAGAAATGCAACAAAAAATACAAAAATATGAATTGGACACAGTAGCTGGGTTTTGAGCGTTGCATGTTATAGCGTGTATAAGGTTTTAAATGTTGTATTTTTCAAACACGTAGTTATATAAGGGTTAGGTTTTTTTTCATACTCACGTAAGCAAAATTAAGGTAGAAATGTTTCTGTTCACATGTCTGTTTTGTGCTTTCCTTGTTAGAGACCATTTGAGAGTAAAAAAATACGGTTGCTCTATTTTAAATTCTAAAAGTGCCCCAAATACGTTATTCTGACAGAGATCATGAACAATGAAACTATTGTTTTAGTCACGAGACGGACCAAGATGTTACGTTTGCACATATTTGTAGTTTTGTTTATCAAGCCAAAAAAGAAGAAAGACATTTTTGACCTCCCAACTTTCAGTCTCAAAGCATTCAATCCGATCGGAGCAGAAATGCTTCTGTACTCATCATTTTACAATCCTTTAATTCTCACCATTAGAGGTAGTCCACACCTACCTACACCACCTTGATAAACTCAAAGACAACAGAAGAAAAATAAATTAAAACCAAACTCTTTAATATGATCAAAACGTGGTCCAAATACACCAAGTGTGTGACTAAACAAAATGGACAGAGTATATTTTTATATGATCAACACACTCTCTGAAACCCATAGCAGAATGTAACCGATTGACAATACTTTACATTTAAATTCTTAGAGAACCTGCTGTATATTTTTCATTTTATGTGTGAACTCTATCTAAAATTTGAATAAGTTGGGCCATGTTTCATTACTTGTCGTAAAGGTTGCATTTCTCAATTATTTTTATAAGAATGTGTGTCGTTCAGCGAATCAGTGATCGCACACGTGTGTGTGTGTCTGTGTGTGTGTGTGCCCTCCATCTCAAGCACTTCCCCTATGACTTCCTGCCATATCTTGTATGTAGATGCTTTTGTAAAAAAAACTTTATTGTATTTGGGTTGAACTATAACGTGTGTGTGGTGTTTTTTTATTTTATTTGTGGATAATTTGTTTAGCTTTAGCTCGCCATTTTTACTCTCTCTCCCTGAAATACTTCTCCTATTCAGATCAGAGCAGAAGTGGAGCAGTTGTTGTAAACCAGACAACCAAGCCACCCTTACAGTTACACGCTGCAGTAACGTAGCTCCCACTTCTTGCTTCAATGTTAATTTAAAAATCCAAGTTGGTTTATTATTATTATTATTAATAATATTATTATTCATTTTATTATTATTATTATTATTATTATAATGAAACAAGCTCGTTCTAAATGTATTGACTGCTGTTTTAAAAAATGGGGGATTCCTTTTTTTTTTCTATGTGTGCGTGTGTGTGTGTGTGTGTGGGGGGGGGGATGACGTTGTGTAATCATTTGATTTGTCAAACACTGGACTGGGGGGTTGAAATTTCGTACATTTCATATATGAGAGAGAGTTGTTTTTGACAGACATAAACTGCACACCATCCTGACAGATATACCCTTCTGAGTGTACAATACATGTCTAATACACACTTCAAATATTACCATAGGACTTCTATACAACGTATAAGCAAAGCATTTATTTTATATTGCTTCAAACTGCTGCGTTCATTTGAGCACGAGTAACCAGGAACCCAAGATCCTTTTTCTTTTCTACCCAAATTGTTGCAGGACAGGAAACCAGTAAAATGGAGAGTTAAGTCAAGTTGGAACATTTTGATTTGGAATCAAAATGGCGGGCCCCTTGGCAGCAATCCAGCAATCAATATCACCTGGGAGGGTATTCCTGTACAGCAGATGTAACATGTAGTCTTGTTAAAGCCAAACACCACTTCCCAAAAACAGAAAGAGATTTGCACTAAACACATTTTTGGTCAAATTACTATTTTTTTTCTATCAAAAGCAATATAATTCAGATCACTTAACACATTTTTAAAGACAGGACATGAAGGTTATCTGCCCCGACAGTAATGCTGATAAAATGGTAAAAGAGAGCTTTTATGTTAGCATTTGAGCCTTCTTGAATAATGGTACAATATTTGGACATTTCTGCCTTTTGATTGCACTTGAACTTGAAATTCGGTATGTTGTTCGGAATTGTTTTTTACTCAGTACGTACCCCTTAGTATTTCTGTTGTCCAAATTTGAGGGGGCATTACCACTGTTCTGATTGGCTACGCTTGTTCATTATCCTTGTGTGATGTTTTTTGGACAAATCAAGCGGCTCGTTACCCAGAGAAAGACAGGCAATGAAAGAGACAGGACCCATATGTCCAAAGTATCTTTATCACCGGTATCTGCAAGGCCTGTCGTTAAGATATTTCATAAACTGTATCAAAAAAGAACACCGTACCATGTTAATGTCTGCCCATACACCTTCATGTTCACACTATTGTATCACGTTGAAGCAGATTTGGTCTATTTAATGTTTTTATTTGTTTGTTTCAATTGTTTGTTTTTGGGATGATACACAAATTGCTTTAAAAGTAAAACACGTATCAATTGCTTTTGAGAAAACATAGCTTCATAATGCACCTTTTTCTTTTGTAACGCGCACAACTGTGCATTGTAGAGAACTTGTGTCCATCAGTCCCCATCGTCCCTTTTGCAAATTCAACTGCTATGGTCAATCGATGACGCGCGTAAGATAATATTGAACAGATTTATTTTATTTTCTCTGTCAATCGATACGTGTAAAACATTCGCCATGTTCTTTTTAATCTGACCGTAGTAACTTGTCCCCCCTTGGCCCTGTGGTGTGCTGAGCGATGTGGCAGTCTGTTTAAATATGTCGCGTGTTAGAGGAAGCATAAGTACGTGCCTTCTTGTAATATCCTTGGTGAGCTCGTTATTATTGAGAAGCTGAAGCCAGCCAATTGTGTTTGCACTAAAAACCAAATTGCTTTTTGTGATGTAGACTATTTAAGCAAGCTTGTTGCGTCACTTTAACCGTTCAGTATGCATGAGGGTGAAATTGGTTAAGTCTAGGGCTAGAGCTCATCTGTTTGACCTGTAAACCAGTGCAGCTTAGAGGATCTTGTGAATATATCTTGGCTTAGTTTCGCATTCAGTTTTAAATTCCATCCTTTTTTGAATAATCGCTTCACATGTTGTCATTTACCAATCTCCACAGTTAAAAAAAAAAGGAAAAAAGAAAAAAAGAAAAAGAAAGAGAAAGCTAATAACACACACTCACAGTGAATACAGTTTTTTTTTGTACCGTACGCCATGGCTGGACAACCACACATCTGTACTAGAGATGCTCTCGTCTCTGTAACCATGGAAACACAACCACACATCTGTACTAGAGATGCTCTCGTCTCTGTAACCATGGGAACGCATGACGTCGCCTCAAGACTATTGGTTCTAATTCATTTAGATTTTGTTTTTGAAAAAAAAACGAAAGAAAAAAAACATGTGTATTTATTACTTATTATTATTTTTGTTGACATCTAAGAGGAAGCCCGACATGCTTTGAGTCTTAAAATGCACCTTATTCATGTGTGAATAGGCTGGCCTAGTAATATCTGATTTAGCACCTTACCCCACAGCATGTTTTTACACTTTATGCCAGTTTAAATATTCTTCCATGCGTATTCTTTCTAAAAGAATTATTTTAATATTTTGTGAAATTGTTTAAAGGGATGTGCCAAAGTTTGGAGGTGATCTCCCCCCAAGTGTTGGTATCATTCCCCCCCCCCCTTTCTTGAGTTATAGCAATGGTATGTCCCACCTTTCCTCTAACAGTGTGTGGAAGCAAGCTATTACAGCAAACAGTATCATTATTGTCCTTTTACAATAAGCCCTGTATTTCACATATATTTACCAGTGATGTGTATTTGTTATTATAAAGAAAATAGCCGTAAAGCTTCATTATGTTACATAATATTGTGACTTTTTTCGAAAAACTGTGAAGACTTATCTTGCATATACTTTATACAGAAGTATTAAGCCTTAATACAAAATACTAAAAAAAGTGTGGAAGAATAAACTGATTGTTGCTAAGTAAGGATGATTTTTGTAAATGTTACCAGCACTTTTTTTGTAATTTTCACCCACTGAGGTATTGTACAAGTTCGAGCTGTTTGTGAAGTTTGATTATGAAGGAATAAAAACCAGTACTTTCCTGTACTTCACACAACGTTACGTTGCTCTCGTCTCTTTTCATGAAACCCTATTCTGTCAGTTTTTTCTCTTGTCCTGAAATAAAAGATCAACTTCATACAATATGTCTGCCAGCCTTCCTGACACCTTGAAGATTCATTGAAACAGTTTTTTGGTTTGGGTTTTTTGATACGGACTGCCTGAGAGAACACACACTTCACACTATGTATCAAAACAACCATTCTGAAAAGGTATACTTTACCACCAGATGTCATGTTGATGAGCCATTACAAGCCATTTCAAAATCCATCCATTTGTGACATCACAAGTGGGAGTGTCCACTCACAGATTAGTGGTGGGCAGATCAACTCATTTGACACTCCCACATTGGGATGTCAAAAAGCGATGGATTTTTTTAATAGCTTGTAATGGCTCATCAACGTGACATGTGGTAGTAAAATAGGGGCCCTTTTTTGTGATGTCATAGTATGACATTTCATCCACAAACGGTTTGGCTGGCGGCAAATCAGAAGCTCCACTGCAATTATTTTTTGATTTGTGACATCACAAATGATGTCACGTATAACTCACGTATATCACATGTTGGTTCAAACAGGCATACCATATTTTAGATTGCACATTGAACATTTTACTAGTCCCAAGATGGAAAGATTACAAATGAATATACAAATAAATAGATACTACTATACATATACAGTATATTCCACTTAGATGGAAAATATAATATTAATTTAGATAATTGTCTGCACTTACAATGTAAGTCATCGTCAGTGCAAAATGAGTCATGGTGCTGTCATGTAAAAACCATTAAGGTGATACAAGCCCCTCCTGAACATCCCTTTCTCTGTCGATTGCTTGATAATCAATAAGTCTTATCATCCATATCAGTCATCATCCATCAAACCAAGGGAGGAAGGACGACCTCTGATTAAATATTAACGGAATATTTCATATCACATTTAGCACACGATAGACAGGCTAGTAAACTAACAAAGAAGATTTTTGGGTTGTTTACTTGTTTTACTTATAAACTATACATAAAATAAGTAGAAGTATATACTGTATATGATGTACTATATTATTATCGATTTGGCAAAAGGAGCCCTGTTCATTTAAATATTTTAATTTGATTAGGTGGCAGCGTCATTAAGGCAGACTATAATAATGACATTATTAGACATAATGACAATAGCAATAATATGAACAGCAACAATCATTTATTAATTACAGAACCTGAACTTAACCACCCTTTCTCATTGAAACACTACTCATGGCAAGCTCTCTCTCTCTGATTGGTTGAAAGCTTGCCTAGTGATACCATTGTACAGCGAGTGTGATTGGCTGCGGCTGATTGCCTTAGTGTGTGTGGTGACGTCCCTGAGGTTTGAGTGTAGTGTTTGGTATCTCTTCAGCCACATGTGGGCCACAGCAGCATGCTCAATGGGCTGGGCTCAGAGACAAGGGAAAGCACTCACAGTTCTAATACTCATAGTATATAGATAGATAATGCAATATATGAATTATATATATATATATATTTACATTTACACACACACAGGAAACGATAATTACTTTATATATATATATATATATATATATAAATATATATATAAATACATATCAGAAACTCAAAATGTCTACTGTTCATATTGTATAGATTGATGTTATGGATTGTCTAGTAGAGGTTTGGGTATTGATTATAATAAACTCGATTCCTTTTTAATTCTCAATACTGTCCTGCACTTCTGATATGACATCCAGATTGCTGTTCTGGGGTTACTAAAAAGTACATTTGATCCCCCTAATCTTACCTCACCTTGTATCTATAGGCCTATGTGTTTACTTCCACTTGCCCAGCAGCTGATATCAACGTACACACAATCATCTTCTCATCATATAACAATAGTACATAACAATACTATAATCAGAATTATATTATATGCTTAAATCGCCGTACCTGTATAGTTTGTCATGATACAGCTCTCATCAAACTCAGGTGTATGACTATCTAGAGTCTAAGTCAGTGTAACACGACACCACACAGATATCAGAAGTTGATGAAGGAGCGAAACAGCAGATACAAGGAATGGCAGCCTTGAAAGACAAAGCCGTCCTCAAGCAAGGTCACTGTGACCAACAAACACAACTACTATACACATGTTTGTATTGGCATCGACAGGTAGGCAGTGCCACCATGTGAAAGAGATTCATGAATCAATATCTTAGAAAGAAAAGTGATGCAATTAAATTGAATACTAAAGCAAACAATCGACAATGCTCCACCAAATTCAGAGGGACCACGCCCACCGCTATAACAGGGTTTAGTAATTATTAACCGTAGTGTAAATTAAGCCTTCGTGGATTGTGGAACATCTTACTTGTACATGGATGTGTTACCATTGCATAATTTGATGCTTTTTTTTTGTTAAACACCAGTGTTCAAATGCTGGCAATAATCAATATTGCTGTGGCTGAATATTGTTTTGTGACTGAATCCTATTCTGAGAGGGCGTATGACGTTTCTTTACCGCGGCAATCGATGCCCTTGAGCCTCTGAACAGATGCTGCAATGGCGCCACCATGTGGCGTTTGGGTGTTACAAATCTTCGTCGTTCAATGGACATGCACATTTGACCTCATTCCAAGGGACCAAACTACTGCAATCGAAAAGATACACCATGAGTGTATACAGTATAGCTCTTGAGATAATTACATTTATAGGTGCAGCCAGTTGAATAAGGAATGGACGCTGGAATTACATGTTCAACACAGGTGTAGCTATCATGAACTCATTCAATTCATGATTTTTCAAATTAGAGAAACTATAAGTAAACAGACAAACTTGACATGGATATGGGTGTTTTATTCATTTTTCCTACGTACTGTTTTACTAGCCTACAGGCATGTAAACAGCTGGAGGATGTGTTTTCTTAGGTTGCTTGCACACTTCCTGAACAAGCACCAACATCCAGCCAGTGAGCCTAACCTGCTAGTGATTGTTGGCTATTGCCGGATCAAGTTTCTTGTTGGTGAACATGTTGAATCCGTGTTGGCCAACATTCATTAAGATTGGTTGTGGAGGCCTTCACTGATTAGCAACACAAACCCAAATATGTAATGTAATAAGATATACTGGTTTACCATGACACTACCACTGTAATAATATTGCTATGGTGTATTCAATATCTTGGGAAAAACACATTGAACAGTAAAACAAATATGCTAAATTTATTTAGACTTATAAAAGTATAAAGTGCTGACCATGGAGGTGCAGTCTGTTCCTCCATGAGTTTAGTTTATTGGTAATAGAATATGCACATGGTGGTTGCAGTTCCTTACTTTAATTTTAATCCACGTTTTTAGAAACCGTTGCGCTTATTCCCCTGCCTCCACCATAGCATCAGACATGGAAGGACGCAGAGCTGCCAAACTAATCAATTCAAAATAGATTCCAATTAAACTACCTTTAAGCTAGCATTGTCACAGTAATACGTGCCAAAAGCCAGACTACCAATACCTAGAATAAAGTTCTGTTAATCACTCATGCCTGACTTGGGTAATTAGTGCAAAGCTAGAATGCATACAAACAGTAAAGAGAACCGGATATATGCTGGTGGAATTACAACATGGCCATCAACAGGTCAAAGGAAACGTTAGTATTTCACCACTCTACCATTTATTACTCCCGGGAGGGAAATTACAAATATCACCTGTAATTGCCTTATTTATTAATCCCTTAAAGTAAATTATAAAGATGACCTATGATTGCCTTGCTTTTCTAGAGGTAATTAAGCCATTAACTTTAATTTGACACCCAGTAAACACCATTTGATGTTGTATTTCAAAGGAATGCAAATGTAATTCCACTCCCATACCTGGTGCTTAACTGACTAACACAATTTATTAATGAATAACAATTTATAAATGAATAACCGGCAAAAAGCAATGGGATGCATTTCTATTGCCGGTATTGGAACATTGTTAAATCCCAATTTAGTAGATGTGCGTTTATGCTTCAACTAAATCTTGACCGATGTTTTGCTACCGACAGCTGGTTGTGCCAATGTCACCACCACCTTACCAGGGCTAAAGACTCGGCGGGTCTTGACTGGACCCAGGAGTTACAAACACGTCATGCTAGGCTAAGCAGGGGGATAAGCGGTGGGTATATATAGCCGCTGGGTATAATCCCTTCGTGCCTTTTAGCCGACAAAACCAGTGTTCGCATCACCTGTGGTGAGGTGGGTGTGGGAGAAGGAGGACACCGCAAAACCACAGAAGCCAGTTTTAAGTTTGTTCCCCAGAATAAATTTATTTTAAGTTAGGACCATACAAACCTACTGAATGACAGGAAGGGTATCAGATCTTTTACAGGAATGACATTGCTCAAAGAGGATGTGGAACGTTTTAACATGAAGATGCACGAGGTACAGCCATTGCCCTCTAGTGGTGAGACACTAGTAGATTGTTCCCATTAAATAAGGATGACTGCTGAGTCCATAGAACCGGAAATAATGTTACATTTAGCCAGATTTTACAGTGATGTTAAAAAAACAAAACATACAGCTGGGACTTAGAGAACCTTCTTCAGCTCGTCGTACAGGACGAGGACAAAGGCGCCACCCATGCCCCTGAGCACGTTGGACCAGGCTCCCTTGAAGAAGGCCTTGCCACCCTCATCGCGCGCAATCTTCTTCCAGCAGTCAATGGTACCAGTGTACATGATGTCAGCTAGGGAGAAAAAAATAATCAAAAAAATAGACATTAAGTACCAATCCGGACGGCCAGGAACCCCATTACAAACCCCTAAGCGTTTGCTACTAGTAATCCGATTCAGAGTCATTGCAAACCCTAGCACCCATTACACGTACATATGATCAAGGACATAGTGCATTTTTAATGGCTCCCCTCCACCGGCCGCGTCTTACCTCCTTTGCGTCCAGACTGCATCATCATGCGCCTACGCACGGTGTCGAAGGGGTATGAGGTGAGGCCGGCGACGGCTGTCACAGACTGGGCGATCATCCAGCTGATCAGGATGCTGCTGTTCTTGGAGTCAGGGAGCATGCCTGGAGAAGGTCATCTTTATTAGAACATGGCCATTTAAAAAACAGACAATAGTTGAGGAAAAAGAAGTGTAGGAAATGCATACCCTTGGCGGTGTCGTAGATGCCGAAGTATGCAGCCCTGTAGATGATGATGCCCTGGACGGACACGTTGAAGCCCTGGTACAGACCGCGGAGACCGTCGGACTTGAAGATCTGCTTCAGGCAGTCGCCCAGGCCGTTGAACTCCCGACCGGCACCGGCCTTCCCGACGTCAGCGGCCAAACGGGTTCTGGCGAAATCGAGGGGGTACACGAAGCACAGGGATGTTGCTCCGGCAGCGCCACCGGACGCCAGGTTACCGGCGAAGTACCGCCAGAACTGGGTGCGCTTGTCGACTCCGTCCAGGAAGACCTTCTTGTACTTGTCCTTGAAGGCGAAGTTCAGGGCCTGGGTGGGGAAGTATCTGATGACGTTGGCAAGGTTACCTCTCCAGAAGGACAGAAATCCCTGTTCCTTGGGAATACGGGTAACGCAATCCATGATACCCTTGTACTGCATATCTGCGGTGATCTGCTTGCTGGCATGTTGGACCTGTGAGAAACAAACGAGTTGAGAATGAATGTTAAAACTTTGAATAGTCAAGTCAAGACAAGTTAGGCATTACAGAGCCATCGAGGGCTTCCTTTGCAACCATGTAGTAAAGACGTCAGCCGGCTGGAAGTAATCTATCAAGTGCAAAGTTCATTACTGCACGACAGTGATGAGTTAAATGACATTCCGTCGAAAAATAAATTGACGGGACAGCTGAGCTTTGAAGGAGAATTGCGATAGGAAGCGTTTTTGACACATCAAGGGGAGAATTCTTACTGTCCAAATTAACGTCAACCAAACCTCGCTAATTCATGAAACACATAAGAGTTAGGTCGTAATGTCTACAAACAACTGTGCAGGGGATGTGCAACTTGTTGGTCCGGCTTGAAGGAGTCGTCGGGCCTTCAGCCAACACTCGCCGGTAGTGTTAACGTCTACCGGCGAATACTCACATAAAGCACGACAATCAGGGGGAAAAAACGCCATAACGGTGATCACCCAATACAGTGCCACAAATGTGCTTTTGTATAGTTATTGTTATATAAAACATCACTGATGGTCTACATCTCCACTGTGATGAAAGACGTTTGTCCTTTGTTAGCCGCGCAAGCTAAGGTTATCGCTGAGAATAGCACGGACGCTAGGAGACTCGTGTAGGTCATTGCACATCCCGTGATGACCTCAATTTCATACACTGTCAAGCCAAGATTAATGAACAGCTTTAAGTATATTGGACTTGTAAGATGCATTTAAAGGGCAATGTTGTCCCATGCACAATCCAGTATAGACTGAAAGGGGGTTAAAGCCCGGGTCCAATGGTGGTTAAACAGATTAAGGCAGCTAGCTAGTGCTAGCTACTAAAACGGAGAAAGAGGAAGATTGTCAATTTACCTGAAGAAGAAGCTTCACTCTTTCGATGGGGGCAACAGCTGTCTTGGAGATAGCAGCAGAGATGCCACCGGCCAAGAAGTCCTTGGCGAAGGAGACTGCGGTTTCATTCATTATGTAATGTTCTTCTCGGTCGCCTTACAGATAATCAGTACAAGTTCCCCACACTGCCCTTCACACGATGGCCTACACCGACGAAATGGCCGATTGGAGAGGCGCGTTCGGAATTTAACAGGCGTCCGATCGCGATACAAGACGAGAGTATGCGTCTTGCTTTATTGGTCGAGCTGAGAACGTCACAGTGTCGACGAGTACAACTCACCAATAAGGCGCGCAGTCGTCATCGTTTCGATGCGTAATTGGGCGTCCTTTCTCGGAAGTGTCACGTCGGATTGGTTTGCAGAAATCCAGATACGCTGCAAAGTACACCCGTCGTCACGCCCACATCCGTTCCCATGATCACGGACCGGCGCTGTCAAGTGGTTTGGTTTCATGAACTATAACAACTCGTTATCAGTTGTGCTATCACATAATAACAGACCTTTGCCCCATCATGTGTATTTACAAGCAATATAAAATGGAATTATAAGAACGGACTACATGTGAGTAATTTATTGCCAGGCCGATGTCGGAGAGTTGTTAATAAAATAAAATAAAACACACACCAAGCCCCCTCTGCAATGCACCTCATAACCTTCCTTGAGGAAATAATGGTGGCAGATAGCCACCTCTCTACGGCCTGTGGAGTGCTTGTAACCTTCAAAGAGCACATGCAGAAACAGCTCATTCCGGAATAGCCCCTACCGCCGATTTCCTTGACAATCATGTTTGCGGTAGCACTATTGTTGTATGTAAACATTATTTTGTTGTGTGTTGTGTTGTTTGTCTTGCTCTGATTCATGGGTACTTGATGTACTATTAAAGAAAACGTAACCATTGCCGTTTATCCATAGGCCCATGTAAGATTTAGAAACTAGTATTAGGCCTGCAGTTTTTACCAAGAGTTGTCTTGTTTTAATAATTATTATAGAAACATTATACTTATGTTATTTATTATTTTATAATTTATTTCCATGTTAACATTTAATATCGAATAAGTTTCACATCTCAATTCCAAAAGTATATGACAAATAAACAGTCAAATCAACAAACAAATCAAAACAAAGAACAAATTAAAGAAATCTACATTTATAAATAATGACTTAGTGATACAATCTATTGGGCTTTTTTGCACTAGATGGTAGTATAAGACAGGCACATTACTGCATTAAACTTGATAATAAGTCAAACACCATTGTTTATTTCATTTATACTGTATGACACTGTGTAGAGGTCATCTGAGATGGATCCTTGAACAGCGGGTGTCACACATACTAATGCAGATACAAGCACGCCCACTGAACTGTAGCGCTCAACTTTAAGCCCTGGCCTAAAATTAATGACAATTAAATTCTTATCACTAGTTCCTATATATATAGACTCTACTCTTGGTGACCTGCGTAGGAATATAAATAGACAGCTGGCTGTAGTGTGTACTATAGGCTACTTATACCTTGCTAGGCACTCATTGTGTTTGTGTTTCTGTATGCGTGATATGTATGCATGTTAAAATGTCATTTGTTGAATAAAACGTGCTTTCCCCTATGTTCAACGATAATTATGAAGACACACGCAGTGAGGCACATATAGCATGCAAACAGTAAGCTACCATTCTACATGTGTGAGCAAGAGGGAAGTTGAAACTTACAGAGAAACATAGAGGTCATAAGGTCGTAACATGCTAATAGTAGAGAGAGACCATAGGAGCTAAATAGGAAGGTGAGCAACACACACACACAGAGAGCGAGAGCGAGAGAATAAATAGCCTAAAGGTCGTAAACAGGCCATGTGGGGCCAAAGACTTGCACTATTTAAGGTCATACATAGGCCCTTTACTGCCACGGCCGCCTGATTAACAATGGTTAAACTTTTCCGCAGTATTCATCTTAATGTTTTAGCTTTTTAATCTCGACCAACGGAAACCCGGTATAACAACAAAAAAGAAAACAAATACAAACGTGTATAATGTATCTGTAACAATGTATCTTGCTACACTCCACCTAGGTGGCTATTACTAGCCTCCTCCAAACCAGGACAGGGAGGTGATGTTGAAACCGGTTTATTACAGAGTTTGAGTATAATGATACATACAGATGGTGATCCATGCTGCCATGTAAGAGTGTGTTTGGTGATGGCTGGTTTAACCTGTGCGCATTGATTGCTCAATGCACAACTAACCCAGCCCCAGATTCTAATCAGTCTGACCCGGGCCAGGTGAGGCTGCTTCAACTGGCCATCGTCCACACACACTCCACAGTATCACTTAAAGAACAGGTTCGCTTTATAATTTGTAAACAATGAGGAACAACATCAACTTTATCATCTTAGAAAATGCAAATACATTTCATGTAAACAATTTTTTATAAAATAATATATTACATTAGCATCTGCCTTGATATAAGCCTAGACCTATTACACCTATTAAATGTATAGAATGCTGTATACATCCATGGTACAATTATGTAATGTGATATTAGCAGACACATTTCCACTGTTGGAACGATGTATTTAAAAATAGCACTGGAGAATGTCGTTATAAATTGTAGCTCACTTTACTGACCCTCTACTTCTTAGAAACCTAATGCAAAGTTATCGAAAAACGAATGTAAAAAGTTATTTATTTATAATTTTGATTGAAAAAGGGATTGTCTTATTTGATTCCTCTACTGTTATCCAAACCTATTTCATTTTTTTATATCTGTTTGGTTCCGTTATATTAGCTATTGTAATGACATAATCCGTCAAAAAAATAATAATTGTAGGCTACCACCATCGCATTCACCATATAGCCCACCAGGCGGAGCTGTAGTAACACACAAGGACACAAGTCAAGCAATCACCCTGAACTTGTAGTGTAGACCTTTCATAGGCCTACTTGCTAGTGTCACACTTTACCCTATAGTGAATTAGTCTACACCGTAATAATGAATCTATCTGGATTGAATGACGTGTGCAATACCCACAAAACGGTTTAGTTTGCGTAAACGTGAAGCCTATGGGGCAATTTCTCTGGAATAATATGACGTAGCCTACGTTAATTATAATGGTTAATTCTAACCCTAACCCTGAACGCATCATCTTGTCTGAGTTGCAGGTGGATATCATTTGTCATGCATAGCCATCCCCTGTGTTTCTCGGTAGGGGATCACCCGTTTGGTTTATTTTATTTTTATTTTTTTCACGTGGCAGCTGGAACTCTAATGCGGGTACTGAAAGATTTCTCAGTCCGTGGTGCGTGTAAGATGATAGGGTAGCCTACACATGCAGTCACTGAACAAATTCCAACACAATAGTGGAACCAAAGACATAAACTAGCCTATATAGTAGGCCTAATATAGGCCTACACTTTCGATGAAAAAGAAAGAAAGTTGTACACGTTATTAGATGACCGAGACTGCAATCAATCACTATTACTCCCATACACGTCAATGTCACTGAACAACCACAGTGATAAGGTTAGCCAATGAAAACATTCCCCTTGAGTTTATGGTCCACAGGCTACTAAATGTTGAGATTTAATTAAAACGACGGCCACACTCATTTTCCTGGTCAAGTTTTACAGTGCAACAACACTTACTCACAGCCAGGCTACATTGCAAAGTCCACCTCAGGGTATTATGCAGACCTTCAAAGGACCAATCATATACGAGCTTGGCGTTAAAATAAGGGTTCGCACTCACAAGAGTCGCTCGCTCAGATACCAACACGAACTGTCGAACTGTGTAGTCGTTGGACTACAATGCCTTGGAGATATATCCGACGTGGACATGCGCAGCAACAACAACGATGCTGTTTTATATCTAGAACCCCCGTCAGCCTGAACGTAAACTTTTGAGATCGGTCTCGGAAGTCTTTCATTCATAGATGAACGCAACATCAATGGACGAGATCCCATTTGAGAATGGAAGGACTTTTTTTCAACACGCACATGTGAGCTGGGAGGAAAACGTATTCATTTAAATACTGCGCCGATCTGTGTAACTTTCCTTTACCCATCACTTAGTTTTGCACGTCTTATATTAGAGGCGACTGAAAAGACAACTCTTTACCATGTCAACCGGCATCAGGATGATGATGATGAGCCTTGGACTATTTCCGATTTTTTTCACTTGTGGTAAGCAGGCTTACATTTTAATTGCTCATTCGTGAAATCCTAGTCAGGAAGACTTTATTGAATGACTGGTGTAGTTTCCAACTACGTATAAGCAAAAAAGGTATTCTGCAATATTGAAATGATGAAAATACCATTTCTGGTAATTTTCTTAGGGAGTTCATTGTCGTTTTTTTTTTTTAGCTTTGCAATATTCTACCAGTGAATTGCTTCACACAAAAATATTTCAATTGGTTAACATGTATTTCTCAATCGGCATTTAAATCGAATGTACTTCATGTAGTAGCTGCTGGTAACATAATTGACGTGAGTTCTAATATTTATTGACAAAGAGGAGTTAATTATGCTTTTGTGCCGGACATTTAAGTGAACTGATATCTAGATCAGTGAGCATAAAGGCAATGCACATCTTACATACATTGGAAATTGTGTAAACGAGGTTGGATGCGTTCAACATAACACCTTCATCGTGCCGTGGTGAGACCAGTCATATTATCCATCCGTACGCACCAAATATCTATTGCTTATCTTTAACCCCTACTATTTGTTGTGTCCATCCTTGTGGGCTAGTGTGTGTGTGTGTGTGTGTGTGTGAGAACATTGGTATGAACTTCACACACGGGCTAAAAGTCTTTATGTCTATCATCATTAAAAACCTCTTGTCCAGGCCTTTTTTTCTCCTAAATCTTTCAGCCAACAAATCACTTTCATGAATTCATTCCAGGGATATAAAAGGAATTCATGCTCCTGTCCTCTTTAAAGCTGTTTATACAGTTTATCCTGATCCCGTCTCACATTGATAATCTCTCTATTGAACATAATAATGGTTTATCTGAATCAATCAACCAACCGAACCATAATAATGTATTATGAGCTAGTAAAAACCGACACGGGAAAATAACTTGATTAGCAATCCAATCTTTCTGAGGCATATTTCAAACTAGGAATATGAACGTTGTGCCCTACTGTCACTCACAATCTAAAAACATGGTAGGCTATTACGCATATATGTAGGTCCCTTCTGTAGAAAGCAAGCCAAGCATACCTTCCCAGTAACTGGACTTAATAGTGACATTGAACCTTTGCTGGGAACCCTCGCTGGCTTAGTGTTTAAGATGTGGTGCTTAGAGCGGGTCTATAGCACCGTTCACTGTGGAGCTATTTTAGTCCAGCCTTTGTTATGCCTGCTTTTGTGGATGTACTCGAGTAGCAGAACATGTCTGCTGTTGACGTTTAAAAGAACAGCAAGAGGAGTCTGTATATGTGCATATTATTGCTTTTTTTAATCATCGTGTTTTATGCATTTTGTCTTCAGCCTTGACCCAATGGCCTCAATTCATTTTCTCCAACCTCATTGAGAAATCCAATGAAGTGTATGAAATCCTTAATGGGATGATTTTTTACAGAGGTCAAATCTTGTCATGGCTGCAGCAGAGTCGTAGTAGTAACACTGACGTTATATTACAGCAAAATACATAGGTAGGTACACAAACCCACACCAACACTTCTACAATGGGAGTGTCAGTGTACAGGAACGAGTGGAGGTGATTAGGGCTCAGGAAGGAGCAGAGCTGTGGATTCACACATATATGAATACTTGAATAACGCTTGTAGTTATATGAGCGCTTTATGAACCCTTGTATGAACACTTATGAAGGGGTATGTCATATAGTGAGCAGAATTAATGTCGGCCAGTGTTTCCTATTGATCCTGACAGAGTTAGGGACTTAGAAACTGAAAGTAGGCCAATATATAAATCAGAAGGGTTTATATTAAGGTATTATTTTTCTTTTACTTTAGCAAATCATGTTTTAATTTCTCAGTGATTCAGCCATTTGGATTGTAATGTAGACAATAGATAGATATATGGAAGACTGGATAGATGGATGAATAGATAGATGGATGAATAGATGGATGAATAGATAGATGGTTGGATGGATAGATGGATGGATGGATAGATAGATAGATGGATAGATGGATGGATGGACGGGTGGCGTGTGCCTCTCTGATCATGTCGTGGAAAGTACAACACTTAAACTCTAACAAGAAAAGAGATAAGGAAATGTCGTGGAGAATACAGGATTATGCTTACATTAAGTCTCTTCTCTAGCAGAATGAGCCATGAACACAGTTTTACAGAGTTTCTTATACTGTTGAACGCCCAATAGGAGAGCTTCGTCAAAGTAGGGAATGTTCACATCGGCAGCCTTATGGCTCTCGAACAAGGAGATGTGTGCACAGGTGAGGTTGAAAATAATTATCTATAGTAAAACTATAATGGGTAGTGGTATGGCACAAGGACACCCTGCTCATCTAATTTAGAGGTTGAGCCATCTTCCTTGTTTAGCTCCCGCCATAAAGACAAGTATTAATCAACAGTTGCATTAAGTTAACCATTACAGAGGGCCTGCCATTTGAGTTTAGACAGCTATTCTTTTTTCACACTTATTTTCATTCATATAGCATATAGGCAAGATAGTGATCATACTTTCTTTATATGTGTAGTATATAATTATATTCCTTCAAACATAAAGTACATTTCTCCCATAATCACAGGTTGAGGGGGGATGTAAACCTTCTCTGAAACATGAGACAGCTGTTTAAATTATAATCCCTGATCCACATGAAGACACCATTGGCTGCAACCAGAGCTCCTATTTATTCTTGTGCATTTGAACATCAGACAGCCTTCCTCAAGCAGCCCAGATACAGACAGCCGGCTCTCCATTTGTACCCAAGTAGCCGTGATGTTCCACCGGCTCTCCCTGCTCTTGATCCAGGGCCTGGTGGCAGATCTGCAACAGCCTCTGAAGATGTTCTCTCACACCTCTGTTTACCTATTCAACCCTCGCGTTCCAGGAGGACTGTGTAGACCAAGTAAAGAGGTAGACTGCATCCTTCATAAACTGGCTCACATCACACTCCTTGACTTTTAGGGTCTCCATATTGGGGCATGTTTCCTTCCCCCAACTGTAATAAATTAAATCTGAATCTCTAAGCTGACCAGCTGTGTGGCTGAGTAGAACGCCAACATTATTTCTGGGGGAAGAAAACCCTTAGAAAACATTGAAAAAAAAAATGGTGAAAGTGTTTCCTCGAGTTGGTTTAAGCAGCCAAACTTAGTTAAAAAAAAAGGCATATTCTGTACCACAAACCGAATAGTTTACTTTGTAGTTCGTAATCCCTTGATTATGGGACAACAAATCCTAACGGCTAATAAATAATTTCCGTCATAATGATTTGGTAGCGCCAATGATTTGGTAGTGCCCTTCTTCAAGGGCTTTATGGCGAAGAAGAGAGATGAGATATTACAGTGTTCTTCCCTGAACCAGGGCAGAGAGCCAAACTGAGATTTTGCCAAAGTTTAGACCTAGTAATAACACGTCGCTCCAACGCTGTCAGCACTACCTCTACCATGGGCGTCTACAGCCCACAACACTCTGACACTCTCTGGTATCAGCCTTCTCCACTGGTTTGTCTGCCTTTGATGACATCATTGTAATGTCTCAACTATAGCAATGACAGATGGATCATGACTGTTGACTGCAGGTCTGGCCTTTGGCACGCTTGCAGTTCTGTGGAGCAAATGGGTCCTATTGTGATTAAAAAAAACAAGTCATCGAGTTAAGTTGATCTACCTTGGCTCATCATCACCACCTTATCTTGTACTGCTTGAGTTTGGTCTGGGCACCACAATAGGCTGCCCCAGATCCTGTGATTGATCATTTGACACCACATATTATATATCTATTATGTTATATTTAATAAGGTTAAATTGTCACTGACTGATGTCATGTGAAATGTCACTAGACAAACATAACCTTGCACCCAGCCCATGCGGCAATTTCAAATGGCAGTGCATGAAGACGCTGGCAATACTGACACAAAGTAGTCCATGGAAATAGACCAGGACCTTCAAGGCTGCACAATTGCTTCATTGTTGAAGAGATCTCACCCCACTAATGGTTCCTCAGATCCACTTATAGGCTCCTACAGCCTACTGCAGAGATCCAGGTAGACCAGGAGAGATGGTGTTGATCATTCATTGTCTCAGGGAGGGGGGGGGGGGGGTCAGATGTTGGTCACCCTCCATCCTAAATTGAGAAATCCAGAAGTACCAATCGGAGCAAATGCCGAAGGACCACAGACGGGTCAATGACACCAGATGTCGTCTGACGCTAACTAAGTTTGTCGTTGAATCTCTTTCCGACGCTTATGGATTAAATCATTAGTCTCTTTTATGTCAAGCGTATGCTCTTTGTATCGGTTCAACATTTATTAATGCTCCCTTCTTCACCCAAGAATGACCCATGCAGTGAATAAGCTATTTGTGTACTTTCCAATTATTATTATTATTCTTCCTCTTTGCTATCAATGCATGTGGCCATGCCCGGCTCATAATGCTGAGTTTAAAGCTTGGCATCCTCCCATTGGCCATGCTTTCATAAAACACATACTCAATGCTTGTCACATCAGATTTAGTTAATAAGCCTCCTCGTATTCATTGGGCTAACTTAATTGACTTGTTTGTGGCAAGGTCAAAAACAATGACTCACACTGCATCGATTGCTTTTTGCTCTCCGCAAGCAGAGGCAGGCAGACTTTGTCATTCCACTTGTGATCTTTAGATAAAAACTGCTTTAAAAGTTCTTGATCTAGAGATGGTGCTGGTCTGGTAACCACTTAAGGTGGAAAATGTGTAATTTGTTAAATATGTAGCATGCCTCTAGCATAAATTATGTATTTGTTGTACTTTGATTTAACAGCAGACTGTAGGCTTGATATAAGAGACCATTTACATCATTATTATTGCTATAATCATAATAATGATCATCATCATTACAGTACAGAACCCATCAGGCAAGGTAATGCAGTACCTCCTGCAGCAACCAGCCAGCACATGGCTGTATTTTGCATATATAATTGATATTGACCATATGACAGTATCTAATGTCTTCATTATCTACCCCATCTCCTGGGGATGGTCTTATACTGCACTACCAATATGATGTCAGTCTCTAGCACGGCTACGGAAGTAGATGGCGCAGGTTGTCTTGCGGCTGAAGGGTTGCTGGTTCAGTCCACACCAGTGTCTACAATACATAAATCCAGTCCATCCAAATTAGGGTTCATATTTAAACGTCTCGTAATGGCTAATCAATACCACACCTGGTGGTAAAACAGGGTTCACTTCAGGTCGCTTTGGATACAAGCTTCTGTTAACGACCAAATACTAGTAATGAATAGACTATTGACCTGCTGCTGAACCAACTGCTGTCCCTCCCCACCACCGCCACCGTTGCTGCCCAGGTAGTGCGCTGGCGCCTGGCTCCCTGGACTGTGGGGTGGCGGAGCAGGGCTGCCTGCAGCAGGAGCCGTGTGCGGTGCTCTACCGGCTGCTGGAGTACTGCGTGGCCGAGGAGGCGGTGGCGCCGCTGGGTGCCGACGCCCGCTGGGAGTGCCTGGAGGCCCAGCATGCGCTGCAGCAGTACCGCCCCCTGCAGGCCTGCAAGTGCCAGCGGGGCTCGCGGCGAGAGGAGCACTGCCTCAAGGTGTACTGGACGGTGCGCTTCTCAGGTAACCATGTGCATGTGTGTGCGTGTGCGACTGCATGAGTGTAGTGGTCCATGCCTGTGTGTAGCCACGTGACCATGGCTCCACTTGTTTCTCCCCAGCCTACGAGGAGTACGAGGTCTCTCCTTATGAGGAGCTGGAGCTGAACCTAGTCAGGAACATAGAGATGTCCCATATGGCCTCCATTATGTCAGGTATAGACCTACTCACACCACAGTTACACTTTGTTTTCTATTTATTACTATTTAGTCATTTAGCAGACACTTCTTTCCAAAGTGACTTAGGGTTAGGGCATCTTGTTCAGGGAGGCTTACAGGTTTGGCTGTGGACCATGGGGATCGAACCCTGACCTTTACAGCCAGGAGTCAAACAACACCCCGGTTACTAGGCGATCCGGACTCTTGGGTTTCAATTCAACACTTTTTTTAATATATATTTGTATGGGCTTCTAAGCCTTTTTGGATCGGAGAGGGAATGCAGACAGGAAAGTGGGTTGAAGAAAAGAGCAGCATGTCTCGTCTGACCGCAGGTCGCAATCAAACATCGGTCCATGCCCCCTTATATTTATTTGTCCCCGTTTTTGCCGGCTCTGCCTCCAGCCTCCTCCCACTCAGTGGACGGACAGAACCAGTGTCTGAAGGCGGCACAGGACTGCGGCCTGTTCGAGAAGTGTGGTTCCCTGCGCTCCGAGTACGTGGTGGCGTGCACCAAGCCGGCCACAGGCTCCGACAGCAGCTGCAACCGCCAGAAGTGCCACCGGGCACTGCGGCGCTTCCTGGAGCGCGTGCCCGATGAGTACAGCTTCGCCTTGCTCTTCTGCCCGTGCTCCGACCAGCTGTGCGGGGAACGCCGCCGCAAGACCATCGTTCCCTCGTGTTCCTTCGAGGAGAGCGCCCGGAGCGGGGAGGAGAGGGCGGAAAAGCCCAACTGCCTCAGCCTGCAGACTTACTGCTACAAGGACCAGTTGTGCAGGTGAGAAGGTTCACTGGACCAGCTGAGTAGGTTCACTGGACCAGCTGAGTAGGTGAGAAGGTTCACTGGACCAGCTGAGTAGGTGAGAAGGTTCACTGGACCAGCTGAGTAGGTGAGAAGGTTCACTGGACCAGCAAAGTAGGTTCCCTGGACCAGCTGAGTAGGTGAGAAGGTTCACTGGACCAGCTGAGTAGGTTCACTGGACCAGCTGAGTAGGTGAGTAGGTTCCCTGGACCAGCTGAGTAGGTGAGAAGGTTCACTGGACCAGCTGAGTAGGTGAGAAGGTTCACTGGACCAGCTGAGTAGGTTCACTGGACCAGCTGAGTAGGTGAGTAGGTTCCCTGGACCAGCTGAGTAGGTGAGAAGGTTCACTGGACCAGCAAAGTAGGTTCCCTGGACCAGCTGAGTAGGTGAGAAGGTTCACTGGACCAGCTGAGTAGGTTCACTGGACCAGCTGAGTAGGTGAGAAGGTTCACTGGACCAGCTGAGTAGGTTCACTGGACCAGCTGAGTAGGTGAGAAGGTTCACTGGACCAGCTGAGTAGGTTAGAAGGTTCACTGGACCAGCTGAGTAGGTGAGGAGGTTCACTGGACCAGCTGAGAAGGTGAGAAGGTTCACTGGACCAGCTGAGTAGGTGAGGAGGTTCACTGGACCAGCTGAGTAGGTTAGAAGGTTCACTGGACCAGCTGAGTAGGTTCACTGGACCAGCTGAGTAGGTGAGAAGGTTCACTGGACCAGCTGACTAGGTGAGGAGGTTCACTGGACCAGCTGAGAAGGTGAGAAGGTTCACTGGACCAGCTGAGTAGGTGAGAAGGTTCACTGGACCAGCTGAGTAGGTTCACTGGACCAGCTGAGTAGGTTAGAAGGTTCACTGGACCAGCTGAGAAGGTTCACTGGACCAACTGAGTAGGTGAGAAGGTTCACTGGACCACCTTTGCAGGTAAGAAGGTTCACTGGGCCGCAATATATTTTCTTAGGCGGTTCTGCAGCACCAATGATATAAAAATGAATAACGCACTGCTATAAAGTCTCACCGATTTCCCAGCGCACTTTTCAGTTGGCCAGTGATACATCTATTAACTATGTTTACTGACCGCACACTTCAAGAACGGCGCACCATGGCAAATATAATGCCTGCTTAAGTGACGCCAACATACACCGACCTGTATGTGTAGCCAACAGTACATGACGGTGTATTCATGTACCAATCCTGCGACTTGTCTCAAGACACACAAGCTTGAGTTAACTTGAAGAAGAAGAATTAATCCCGAGTGACACACACACACCTGCTTTTTGTTATGTGGAGCACATGTTTTTTTGTTTGTTTGTTTTTGTTTGTTTGTTTTTGTTGACGAATTGGTTTTGGAGCAGAGGGCCACGCTTATTGTTTAAAAAAAACAAGTGAACTGAACATGTTTTGCCTGCCTACCTGATTGACTGACTGATCACTAAGATAGCATTGACTTGAAATGAAGTTAGTTCAATGTAAAAAACAAACCCGATCGATGTAGCTTGTCCAACACTGACGGCGACAGTGCTGAAACGGACCAGGCTTTCAGGGTAAAAGTCCTGCCATGTATGTTTCGTTATTTTTCTTCAGATCCCGGTTTGCAGATTTCCAGCGCAACTGCCAGCCCTCCTTTCTCTTTCCGTCGGGCTGTGGGCAAGAGAGCCGAGCCAGGTGTCTACAGGCATACAAGGGACTCATAGGCGAGTAGCAGACCAGACTTGTATCTATTTAAAGGTTTTTCTGTATTTAGAAAAGCTCAGTATGAAGAAAGTTTTTATGTATGTAATAATGTATAATTCATATTTTTTATAATATCTGTTTTTCCCCTATCAGGTACCATTATGACCCCTAACTACGTAAGTAACAGCAGCATTGAGGTGTCCCAGTGGTGCACGTGTGAAGCCAGCGGCAACGAGTGGCAGGACTGCCAGCAGATTCTCAACATGTTCAGCAGCAACACCTGCCTCCGTAAGCGCACCGTCATCAGCGTATACTCAAACTATGCAATTATTTAGTCTAAGGCTTTTAACCAAAGTGAGAGAAGTGAATTCAGATGCATGACATGAGGGAGCAGCCAGGGGGTTAGGCATCCATTGCTCAAGGATGACTACAGGCTAGGCTGTGGACTTTGAGGATCGAACCCAGTACCTTTCGGCTGGGAGGCACTACACTAGCATGCCCCCACCTGTAGTTTTTCTGCACACGGTCTAGTTGTTTGCACTTTAAATGTTTGTAGTTGTTCCAATATTGATTATATGCTTTGATTATTCCAAGATTGTCGCTTTGGATAAAAGTATCTGCCAAATGAGTATGATTATGTATTAGTATTGATTAGTTAAAATATATACTGACATGCGTACTGTCAATAATGGTGCTGTAAGCGATGTGTGGTCAGATCGATGTGGGTTTGCAAAAATATCCCCAAAATGATGGCAATTATTACCAGATAATGTCTTACGTCGGTTATATCTAAGGCTGCCATTTCTAGGAAGAACACACAAACACGGACGCGCGCACACACACACGATTAGTGAGGACATTTTTGAGGCCGTCTCTATTTTAATGGAACCATGTGGCTAATGTTAATCACTGCCCTCCATGATGAAACTTCTAGTCCATAAGACCCCTAGTTGGCTTTCAACTCATCCACTGGGAAAATGTAATCTCACTCATTTCTGCCTCAGACATGACATCCAATCATAGCAACTCTACCTGTGGTTTTTAAAATGGTTTGGATTTCATGGCTCCGTACGGAACCCAACTAGAACACATCTGATCAATGTATTTGACGTTGTGTTCCAGGAAACGCCATCAGTTCCATGGGAGTTGATGTTGGCGGTGGTGGTTCTCCCGTGGACAGCACCCCGTCACTAGCCTTTCGACCGCCACCCCCGGTCATCCAGGAACAGCCCCGGGTCAGTGTCCAGACCCTCCAGGAATTCACCAGAGTGAGCATAAAACAAAGCTGTTCTACTCTGCCCACAGCGGTAACAAATATCTAGTAATACCATAATGGCTAAAAGGAATGGCTTATCGGTACGGATGCCTTTTTAACATCATGTTCAATTCATAATATTATTATTATATTGTATTGGGGGAGGTTAGTCTCGTGGTTAGTGGTCTTCCTTGGGCAAGATGCGCCTAACCCGTACTTACTCCGCAATGACATCTATCTAAATAGTCACTCTAAGTAACTTTGGATAAAAGCGACTACCAAATGACTAAATAGTGAATAGTAATAGAATAGTCTTTGAGTACGCGAAGAACACCAATGTTGTTCGCGTTTGAGATGTTTACGTAACGTGTAAACATCCGACGCAATGCAAACCAATCCAAAAAAAAAAACACCTGAGAGCAGAAGAAGGAAAGATCCAGGCAACATTCAGGTACATAACATCCCGTCTCCTATCTCCCCTGCCTGCTCTTATCGTATTCTTCCTCTCCAGTGGAGGATTAGCTGTAGGTGTTTACTGCAATAGAATCAACCCTCTTGTGTTAATATTTATTTATTCATACCCATCTGCCCCGTCTCCCTCTTTCCTCGCCCCCGCCCCCTCCCCCTAATCCTTTTCTCATTCTTCATCTCTCCTCTGCTCTCCTCCTCCTCCTTAGCCCTACCATTCACCCAGTTAAGCCTCTCTCGGAAGCCTATATTCAATTTAGCAAAATATCCCCTACACTGGTATTTCATATACAGTAAGCTGCCATACAGAAGATTCCCATATTGTGATACCTTGCTGAATAATTAACTGTAACAATGGGCCAGACAAATACAAAAAAACAACAACAACAACGGAACAACGGCAAGTAATTCCGATGATAGGCCTAATTTATTTCCTTCACATACGTTGATTGCCGGTTGGGTCTTGGGAAACACGACATGATAGGTCTCTATATTTTTTAATTGGTGGGTAGGTAGGAGAAGATGCCAACACAAGACAATGCTGTTCCGATACATGCTTGGAATACCTCTCTTGAGTAGGCTGGGTTTATGGGAATGCTCCATATGCAGATTATGGAAGCTACAACAACAACAACAAACAATAAAAACAATAATAATTATGAAAAGGGCAATGGCATTGTGAATGTCCCTTGTGAACGTAAATATGAATCATTTATAGATTGGATACTATAGTTATCAGTGTTTCCCCTAGAATTATTTTCAGGCCTGGTGGTATGCACCGAGAAAACGGTAAGGACGAGGTGCGCGGGACGGCATATTGGCGCGGTGGGCTTCGGTCAGATGGCGCAGCAGGCGGTCTGCAGTTTATGTTTGCGTTCAAATGTTTGTTCACTTGGTATATCAAGACTTCACAAAAAGGGATCACATGGAGAGGATGACTTAAATAAAGTGCATTTATTGCATAAAAATAACTATGAACTTTGCAAAACGTAGCACATCATGAACACTGATAGCAATGGCACTCGCATCGCGTCAAGATAATGCTGCTTTATTTTTATTGCATTGATCTTTTTAATTAATATTATTATTTATTGAAATTGTAATATATTTTTGGGGAAACACTGGTTATTATTCATATTTCCTTAGTTTTTATTCAAGTAATTTTTAATTTTTTTATTATTAAGTGTATTCCATTAGAATGTAGAAAGAGTAATGTGAAAGGAACATCAGAGTAATATAATATTAAGATAGCAGTTGGGTGTTAATATGATGACAGAACCATCCCTACATTGAACATGAGCTGCCCCAAACCCAACCTCTAGTTCCTGTTCACTAGTTATTCCCTTGTTCCTGGTTCTAACCTGGTCTTGACCAGGATCACCCTGTATTTTAACCCTACTTTCACCCAACTACAAGACTACCTGCGAGGACTAGGTTTCTGTCTGTGTGCTTGGTCTCACCCCGGTATTACACCTCAGAAGAAAGCCCAATGCAGCGTGACAAAAAAAGAAAAGTGCAAAAAGCAAGGAACCTGTCTGGGTGTCTAGACCAGTGACTAGATGTGCCCACTGGGCCAAAACATAACGCGTTAAGAGCCAAGAGCCAGTAAAGTGAAAGCCGCCACTGGAAGGTACTATCATGTGTCCTCTGGCAAGACCTGGCTGTCCGTTCCAACAGTCAGGCTCCAAACTGAAGGAGATAGTGTGCTTTCCCCCTTGGCTCCTACACCTGTACAAGAAGAGATAACGCCAGCAGGGAACCTATTGTGTTACCCTCCTTCAGAATGACACATGAAGAGAGAAGTGTTTATAATGTAGCCATTAAGCTTTTCATGTTATGATCTTCAGTTAATTTGGTTTTTATTGGATTACTCGCACATTCACAATTGAAATGTCATCATTAGATGATGGTGATGATGTTGATGATGAGCCAGTACAAATATTATTTTCTGTTGTGAATTTTGCAGCTGTTCTTTAATTAGAACTGTTGACTAATCTTGGTCTCTTAATATTGGCTAATGAGCGTTGTTAGCCAATAGAAACTTGCCTGGGGCTCCACAGTTAGTGATGTCATGATGACCTCAACCAGAGGTCCTGGTTACCAGGAGAGGTTTTCTCCTCTTTATAATAATAATAATAATAATCATCAAAAATCATATGGTCTCAACTCAGATTAGAGTCTAGAATGTTCTCAATCTAACACGTAGATGACTTTTAATGTGTTTAATGAAAACATTATTGTAAATATGTAATACACGTACCGTTAGGGTTAATCCTCCAAATGTCTATTCATGAAATACTAATACTATATTTTCTTCCTTTTTTATTTCCTTTTTTTTCAGTTTGAGAGCAGTGAGGAGAAGCTGAAGGAAGAAGAGGAAGAAAGCCAAGACTTAAACATCATCACGCCATTTTCTGAAAAGGACCCTGGTATGGAATCAGGGGCCAGAGGAAGCCACCGGGGGGCCGCCTCTACACCGGGCCCCGTGCTGCCCCTGCTGCTGTGGCTGGCACTCTGGTCCCTCACCCTGAGCCCACAGTAGGTCTGGGGGTCCTTCACTAGCGGCCCTTGGTAGGCCTGTCCGACCGCTCCTCCCTCCCTTCCCACATCACAGCAGTCTGGCCATACCAACAACACAAGAAAAATAAGACTTGAGAACATTTTCAGATTTCCATCTGGACCATGGGTCATTAATATTGGTTATTTTCATTAATTGTAATGTTATGTTGGTCATAAAGTAATCCACTACATGCTGGTTGCGTTGACAGGTCTGATCACGTCTATACGTGACCTACAGTATATTGGGGCCTCTTTGGTTCAATTCTCGGTGTCTCCATCAAGAAGGATCGGAGTGAGACAGTGGACAGTAAGGATGGACAATGTGTATCAGACCCACACTGAGCCAATGTCTTGTAAGAAGAAGCACCGTCTCACAGACAGACAGAACTATGTTTCTTCATTGCTTTCACGCCAGAGTCTGGCTTTTGATCATTATTGCATGGCAGTTGTCAAATCTCGTTCTCTTAAAATCATCCTCGTTCCTATTTAAAGTAATAAGTAAGTAAGTAATAATCGAAGATTTTCATTAAAATAAATGTCTGTTAAGTCATTATCTATCTCCAAATGAGGTAACACTCTGATGAAAGCCCTTGCATTTGCAGTGTTTTGAATGTTATAAACTGGGTGTTGGTGGCGACAATCCCGGGAAAATTCACAAGCGGCGCACAGTTCGTGATGCGTTTTCCATCACCCAGCAGTGGTTGTGCTGCCAGAGAGGATAGTTTTTCTATCCGGTCTCTGCCAGCGTTGCCAGTAAACCAAAATACAATTAAATGACGTCACACAGGCAACATTGCTTCGATCTCTGGGAAGTGAGGCTCAAAAACACACCTGCAATTACTGCTTATCCCCATAGGAGTCGCCAAGGAAAACAAAACGGAAATCTTAGACATTACCGCTTTAACTATGACATACTAACCCACACGTATGGACAACTGTAAATACTACAAAACATTTTGCAACATTTTTCTCTGCCTTTGATTCCAACTTGGATGACTTCAAACTTTTCTCCAACACCCCCACCTCAGCTATAACATCTAATATGACATGTAGTCCGTGTGTGTTGTTGAACCGAGGAAACCAACGGCTCCGTGCACTCCCACCATCAAACGAGACACCACCATCCTTCTATAAGCGCCACAGATGGACGCCAAATATTGTCATTTATATGCCGATTGACCGGAGCTCTATTTGACCAGAGGGGAACAAGATGGACAAAATAAATCAGCATTGGCAATAAAAGCGGAATCAAATTGCTTGACATTAAGAGGAAGTTCCCCCACTGGGCTCAGGGGAGGGAAAAGAGGGGAAGTCATTTTACTGCTGGTATACGGTGTTTCTTTTGTCCTGAGGAAGAGTGCCGTTAATGTTCCTCTGCGTGAATGTGTGGCCGTGCGGAGCCTCTCTCTAATCGTGCCGAGGCAGGCACATGGAGCCATTCTCTCTGCCCGATAGAAGTTTCGCTGATGTTAATGAATTTCTTCTTTTTTTTTTTCCCTCTTACGACTTTTCTTCTCAAGGTAAAATTGCTCTGCTGCAAGGGATGAAGGTGTGGGGAAGGAGAGGGAGGGGACTGTGGCAGAGTCGCAGAGACAACGTTTTGTCAAATTGAGGTTCTTTTTTTCAATAACAAATTACCTTTTATTTTCTGAAACTTGGAAAAGACCCACCTTCCGCCTTCTCTCTCTCTGCCTCTCTTCCCCCCCCCCCCCCCCGTTGGCCACAGGCTACGTGTAATCTCTGAAATGTCAATGTTCACCACTCCCCGACACTTATCTGGCTTGCTGTTTGTTTCTGCTGTGTTTGGATTAGGGGTGTTTGTACAAAGACAAGCGTGAATCATTCACGTTTATCGAGCTCCCAAGGGCACATAATTACGGCCATAAACAAAGGATGATCGCTGCCGGCGTAAACCATCCACGGTTGTTCCTGTACCCCTCGGAAATTGAATGCGTTTTTCCACATTATTCATCATTCATCCTATTGATTTCCCAAACAGAGTGGGATTTGCAAGATGAGGATGATTTAAAACGTCAATATGAGAAATGATACATAATATTATATTAAGTCATTGAAGTTCTACATTCCTGATAAACATGGACTTTATCTCAAACTCATTTTATATTTCGATTTGTGTATTTAAAAAGGAGGCCCACAAACAGATGCTGTTAACATACATTACTGTACATACCGCTAATTCCCAAAGCTCCCAATTACAATTTTGTCATTTATTAGACATTTTAATACGGTGACTACAGAGACAGTTCATTTAGCAGCAGGTAGGGGTTATACAGTGGATACAGAGACCGGTCATAAAGGAGCAGGTAGGGGTTATACAGTGGATACAGAGACCGGTCATAAAGGAGCAGGTAGGGGTTTTACAGTGGATACAGAGACCGGTCATAAAGGAGCAGGTAGGGGTTAGACTGAATCCAGAGACAGGTCATAAAGGAGCAGGTAGGGGTTAGACTGAATCCAGAGACAGGTCATAAAGGAGCAGGTAGGGGTTAGACAGTGGATAAAGGCACAGGTCATTAAAGAGCAGGTATAGGGGTTAGACTGAATACAGAGACAGGTCATAAAGGAGCAGGTAGGGGGTAGACAGTGAATACAGAGACAGGTCATTAAGGAGCGGGTAGGGGGTAGACAGTCCAGAGACAGGTCATTAAGGAGCGGGTAGGGGGTAGACAGTGAATACAGAGACAGGTCATTAAGGAGCGGGTAGGGGCTGGAAATTGTACTCTAGGATGCTAACAGGTAGATTGGGGAGTTTGACTGAAAGAGAATCATATGACCCATCAGACTATCATGATCTTTTTGGTTTGGTGTGGTAACTCTGGATGAACAGACAATAGAAAACCCCACTCAGACATTAAGAAACATTTGTTCCCATTCACACCAAAGAACTGAACAGCATACACCCCCACATGACAACGTCAACTCTCCCGATGGCTACTTCTAACTTTGGCATCAACTGAAGCGAATCCCCCCATCATGAAGTTAATGGGGCTGTAGTTTGAGTCCCATTACCCCTCAGCCACGTTACGCAGATACAAAAGATTAGTGATTAAGTTGTTGTTCAGTAAGCTCGGAGCCAGGGGGCCATGCAGGAAGCAGGCTCTGCTTGGATGCTTCATGTGCAGACAGAACAATTAAACTGAAAGATATAAACTGGTCTGACCACATTCAAGGAAGTGCAGAGAAGGCCAATAAAATCAGAATCTATGATAATGATGTGATGTCGCCGAGTACTGTGTCAGAGTCTAGACTGAGCATGCACAGCATTTCATTTACGAAGTCCGTTGATATAGAAGTATTTCGAATATGATGGTAATATCCAAACATGTCTATCAATGCACTCTGGCCTTAACAAGTGAACACGCTTTTCACACTGCAAAATATGTTTGTTTACATTTTGAAACTGGAAAAATACTTCAAGACGCGTTTTGAAGAAATACATACTAAATGATTATGTATATTTTTGGTGTTATACTTTTTTTTTTTTCATAATCAAAGATGTGCACATTTATTGATGCAAAATGTACAAATAAATGTCTTCTGGGGGAATTTGTTTATCAATGTAAAGTAAGTAAAGCTTAATAAGTCTTATACTTTCTTAGTTACATTTGAAGGAAGGTGATTGTAAAGGTGTTACACGAATGGAAAAAGTCTTTAAAAGTCTCGACAAAACGGCAGAGTCACCCTGGCCCTCACACATACACACCTTCAACGCCATCGGAAGTTCACCCAACTTAGAAGAGATTTTTAATTACACAGGATCACAGCTTTACGAGTCATTGTCCGCGTTCAATTAACGTTTTTCCAAGAACCAAAATAGGCGATAAATCACTAGTTGTCAGAGACAAACTGCCATCTTGGCCGAAGCCAGCTGTGACAGGATTGGATGTTTGGCGTTTAGACATTACTTCTGATTGGCTGAGCCAAGTGCATCTGCAAAGTGCTGTTAAAGTGACAGAACCAAGCAACTGTGGGAAAAACATGGCATGAGTGCTTTGGCTTCGTGTTACACTTTAATAGTCCCCCAATGGGGGCTTTTATTTTGACTTTGCTTCAACAGTGTGACATTGTGCAGAATAACTGAACTGTTATCTTATAAGACGGTGAAGTGCTTAGAATATAGAAAGACAGCTGCATGTGCACATTCTGTTTTGATCCAATAGTTTAATACCCCACAATTATTTTAAAACCAAACATTATTAAGCCATGAAGATATAGCTGCTTCCCAAGGCAGCTAAATTCCCTCTCGTCTTGAAGGAAAGAAAGTTGCCATTCTCATTGGTAGGGCAAGGCCTTGACACCGCCAGGGTTAAGGGTTCGATTCCCTCTGGGGTACCCATGCTAAAATGTATGCGCTCATAGTATAGTATCGACGCTTTGGATAAAAACGTCCATCCAATGGAATATATATAGCATATAAAGAAAGACAGAACAAATGAAAAAAAAACACAAAAAGAAAGAAGGAACTAAATTAATAAAAGATAAAAAGAAAGGTGGTGTTGGAGAAGATGCTTAAGCACGTTAGTTGAAGGCAGATGGCAATTCCCTGCTAGGGCTGGATGTGAGGGTGGAGATAAAGAGAGATTGATCTCACTGAACAGAGGTGCGCGGCAGAAGATTACAAGGGCTTCCCTGGCCGGGAGCTAATCATGCTACGTACGCTACGGTGTCTCTACGATGATCACTGGGATGAGAGTTGGAGTAGGTAGAACAAGGCTGCAAGATGACTTACCCTATATTATATAGTGAAATAGTAATTTGCAAAGGACACAGATAAAAGGATACCACCCTCATCTGTTGAGCGCAAAGCACGCATTTTGCCTTATATTTGTAGCGCGACACAAACTACAATCATATTGTTATCATGGAACAAAGAATACGAAGCATGGATATATTTTGGACACAAAAAAAAAGATTTACCATCCGTCACAACATGGCCATGCGCTTTGGGATTTAATCAAGGGTTACTCTGGATAAATATTGAAAACGAATGTAGCTGTTAGCTCGGGTTGGTACGACAATGTGTCTACATCAGAGTGTAACTTACCATTGCCCGCAGTAGTAGATCAGTAGGCAGGCCTACGGCAGGTCGTCTGGGGAATCCATGAGAGGGTGGCTGGTTCTGTTCCCTCTACTTTCTTGTTAACTGCTCGGCATTCCCTGAGCAAGACGTGTGGCCCCAAGGAAGTCTCCATCTGTGTATGAATGGGTGAAGAATGTGAATGAGAACTGAGAATGGGTACAGGTGAATGAGTGAATGCAAAAATATGAATACGCTGCATGTCTGAATTAATTAATGTGTGGGTGGGTAAATGAGTGAATGGATGAATTGTTGAACTTGAATGGGTGGAAATTTGAGTGGCCAATGTGTGTGTGTGTGTGTGTGTGGTGGGGGGGGGGGGGGGGGGGGGGGGGGGGGGGGGGGGGGGGGGGGGGGGGGGGGGGGGGGGGGGGTTAGAGTGTTGAAAATATTGAATGGTGTATGACGCACAACAGTTAATTGCATTTGTTTGACTTTAACTTTCCCCAGAGTTAGTTCTTTAAAACAGAACTGTCCAGTCGAAACAACATAATACTAACAAGCAATTTCGTAAATTGCAAAAGATTCAGTTAACGGTTAGCGTTCCATTGTGGCCTGACTAGATAATTCTGCACTCTGAAGGCTAATCCCTTATAATAAGTTGTTTTGATTGCTAACACGGCTTGGATCACCTCATTGTATCTGGCTTGCTCTGCACAAATCATATTCCTATTTAACTTTATTGGTTCGCGTTTTAAGTCCTTAATTGCCCTCAACTGTTTCTCATCTTCTTAACTACAACTGGAGACATCACCGCACTATGTGATTAGGTCAATAGCGTTTTGTTTTCACAACCAATAGACCTAGTGGTATGGCTTATTTCTGTCTATAACAGCAAACTTTAATGTTACTGTCGTACCTGCTGACACTCCGGTTTTTCAATATATTAAGAAATTTGCTGTTCGTGGTGAAGGTAAAGTTGCGGATAATTAAAAAAAACAGCTTTAAACAGCACGTACATTAACACCTTAATGGTTCGCATCCATCCTTCATGGCGCTGTGCACAAGATCAGACGACGACGACGACTTCCTTCAACTGCACAGCAGTCATCCGGCAGGACTTAATGGCATTGTCGAAGCGCCCACTGCGATGCTTCCAGCTAAACGGCTTGATGATTAGTTAGTAGGACGGCGGTTTGCCGAACTGACTCACCTGGAGCACCGCCCCTACGGCAAGCTAGCTACGCCGCTGTTACGGCACACGCCGAGAGACAAATGGAGCCGAATGGCCTTCAGGCCCCTTAGAAATACGCCTATATCATATAGTTCTGTGTTGTTTTTGATGGATTCTTTCCGTTGTCATTGTTTTGCAAACAACTGTACAAAACCGAACGACGAATGGTTTAACTAGACAAAGTAGCATTGGTTTAACCGTTGAACACTTAATGTTCCCTGTGTTAGATCAGATGAAAAACAACAAAATACATAATATTTCAGCCTACTAATCAGTATTAAAAGTTAATCCGATTCAAAAGGGTACACTTAAGTGCACAAAATGTGTGCACAGTGAGACAGTTCTGGAAAATGCCTCCTCTTTATATTTATTTCTTATTATTACAAACACTGAATCATTTACCACACACTGTTAAATGTGTTGCAGTACACTAGACAACTCAAAGTAAAAGTAAAGTAAGTTAATAAAAACACAAATAACCTGCACTAAACTAAAAGTAATTTAGTAGTTTTACATTTCTTCAGAATTGTCTAGGCCTACATAGATGCAAATATGTACCTCAAACATGTACCACCCATGATCCAAAACAACAGCCCTGCATGTATCCAAGACATTTCTGCTACTGGGTGCTTAGGTTTAAATCCCTTCCCTCTCTAGAGGATCACGTTCTTTGGAACCCCTGGCCTTCTGTCCAGCTGTTGTCCCACATCTCTCAACACCGAACACTGTGTGTTAAACTCCCTGAAATACCTCCTGCCTGGTCTCTCTCTTTACCACTCATCTTGTCATCCTTCTCTTCCTCCCCCCTCCCTGCATCTCTCACCCCTTCCCTCCCAACACCTTCCCTCTCTGTCACTCCTCTCTCATTCAACTCCTCTCTCCCTCCTCCCACCCCCCTCCTCCCTTCCCTCTCTGTCACCCCTCTCTCCTTTCACTCCTCTCTCCCTCCTCCCACCCCCCCCCTCCCCCTTCCCTCTGTCACCCTTCTCTCCTTCCACTCCTCTCTCCCTCCTTCCACCCCCTTTCCCCTTCCCTCTCTGTCACCCTTCTCTCCTTCCTCTAGTCTCTTCCTCCCCCCTCCCTGTATCTCTCACCCCCTCTCTCCCTCTCTCTCCCTCCATCCATTTATTCACCCATATCTCTCCTCTCTCCCTCCCTGTCTCCCTCCCCATCTTCCATAGTCCCTGTCTCCCTCCCTCTCCCCCTCCCCCCTCTGGTCCTTGAGGGGGTATCTGTAGTGGTGCTGACCCATATATGTCACTACAAAGACACCGCAAAACTTTTGGCTCCGGTACTGTTTTCTCCTCTCTACAGAATTGTCATTACACCGTGGCAGAGAGCTTTCCTTTAGAGCTCTTGTCTCGTGTTTGCTCTTTGATGCCTGTGTGTGTGTGTGTGTGTGTGTGTGTGTGTGTGTGTGTGTGTGTGTGTGTGTGTGTGTGTGTGTTTGAGAGAAAGAGAGAGAGAAGGAAACAAAGATTGGGGAGATCGAGAGTGTCCTTGTAGTCCTCACAGATATTCTCCCATCAGCCACTGTTATATTTCTTCTTCTTTGATGGATTCTTTGGGACATTTTATCTCTCCACTTCTTCTATTATTTTCTTCCTCTTGCCTATTCTTTTGTTTCCTCTCTCTATCTCTGTCTCAAATTAATTTCTTTAAACTTTTCAACAAACAAATTACCTTTTCACATTCGTGAGAATCTGAAAGGTCAAACTTTTGGCTAATAAATGAGCACAGTGTGAAAAATGACACACATAGCATGTACTTTACTTTTTCAAACGCTGTTTATCGAAACCGGTCGAGTACATCACCTCAGCCTTATTGATTACATAATCAAATATAAATCAAAGCTAGATTCATATTTCACAACCCAAGTTTGAAAATCCAATAAATATATAGGCCATTGTTTCCTGGCCTTTAACAGCCATTTCATCTGTTTTGCTGATCCTCACTTGAGTGTTAAGTTCCTGTAGTTCCTGTTCTCAGAACAGAAAGGATCCGGAAGGGTTTGAAAGACATGTCGGAGCCTCTAGGAAGAGGGGCACGGCGTTTTTGGCAGGAGATGGATTTGTTTTATTTCAACAGTGAATAAGGCGATGTCATCCGGCTGCAAGCGCTGGGAGTTGACACCTTTTTGGAAAGACAGAATCTCTCTCTCTCACACACACACACACACACACACACACACACACACACACACACACACACACACACACACACACACACACACACACATATACTGAACTCCTTCATCCTCTTTTACATAATAAAAAGTTGAAAAAAAGAAGGAAAAACAGATTAAAAAAACTTGACACTCACAAGACATCGAAATTCAAATAATTTAAGTGTGTGAACGGATTGGTAGAAAACACAGCGGCTATGTTGTCGGTGCGACTGGAATGTTTTCCCTGAAGGAAGCACACGGTTCATTCACAGTTCAAGGTTTACCGCGACAACACAGTCGACTCAAGAATCCAACCCCAAACTCTTCAGCCCCCAACATGTTTACAACCATGCAACAGTGATTTTGTCATTTTGAAAATCCAATAAAACAAGGATTGCGAATGACTTTAATGCCCACTCTAGACGACACTGACCTGCCTCGTTTCTACGTTTGCCTTTTTGTTCTAGACCTCAGAGAGTAGCCTAGCAGAAGAAACGACACTCACACCCGAATCTCCCATCTTTTGAAAGCCTCTATGCCTGCAGGGGTGAGGCGTCTCACTAAAGTCACTTCCTGGTTCGTATTGAAATCCATGCAAGAGCAGAGGCCCCGGCTACAGTGAAACGCTTTGCGGCTGAAATGATGCAACCTAATGGATTCATTTCTATTCATCTCTGCTGGGATGGACGGGATGAAGAATGCGATGAAATGTGAATGTGGAGAATTACGGGGCAGAGTGCAGGGAGAAATAAGGAGGGAAAGAGAAGAGATGCGGTTCCCACCGGGGAGGGCAGAAGCTAGAGGGGCTTTAGAACACTAAATCCTCCGACTTGGAGAAGTGGCCTTCCTGGATGTGACTCTCATTTTGCGTGCTTTCTCTCCCTGTTCTTAACCTGCCTCCACCCAACTTTCTCACACTCATTCTTTCATAATCACATACACACACACTTTGCAATAGCTGCACTGCAAGTACTGGAATTCAAATGCACACACACACTCTCTCTCACACACACACACACACACACACACACACACACACACACACACACACACACACACATAGCCGGAGCAGGAATTCACACACACACGCAGACACACAGAGGCAGGCATTAAATCTCTACATTCATTGTGAACGGCTTGGAGGATTTGTGAAGAGAGAAAACATGCTTTCAGTTGATGTGAACCTCCAGGAACCTCCCAGCGCTGCAAGGCCGAGCAATAAGGCACAGACCCCCAGGACCTCAGTGGTTCAGTAATAAACTGTTTGTTTCACAATGCACTATTCCTGTCGGTACACTGTTTAATATGTCCAATTGAATTAAGTTCCCACTTTTGCATTACATCTTTTGTCTTAACATATTCTGTAAATCACTCAATCACTCAGAGAACTCATTTCATAACACAAACAGACAATATATATGTATATATATATAATAATTTCTTGAATACTACAACAAATTATATACTGTCACCTAGTCATCCATCCACATAATAGAGCCCCTGAAACTTTAAACCTAAAACAAACATAAACATAGTCTTCAAATGATATAAAAAGGCTCTTTGAGGAGAACTACACTAGAGAATGGCGATCACAGTAAACCAAGAAGGACGAGCAGGATATGAACGAAGAGCGCCATGTGCTCCCTACAATACAGATAAGCAGCCAGCGGCTAAGCTACGTTTGGTTAGCTATGTTGAACCAAGAGAAAGGAGAAAGGAGAAGAGAGAAGAGAAGCTGTGTGTCTGTGTCTGTGTCTGTGGGTGTGGGTGTGGGTGTGGGTGTGTGTGTGTGTGTACAGATTAAGAGTAGTGGTATTAATTCTGACCCCTAAGCTCCCCACTCCTGTAATTGAGGTCACCTCCCAGGGGAGGTAGGTAGGAATGAAGGTAGGAAAGGAGGAAGGATGGAAGGGAGGGAGGGAGGAAGGATGGGCAAAAGGAGTGACAGAGGAAATTAATGAAAAAAGGAAGGACTCAAGGAAGAGAGGTAGGGAGGAAGAAAGGATGAAACAAAAGGACATGAATTTGTTGTGCTTTGGATCAAAGTGTCTGCTTAGCGACTAAATCGCAGAAAAATGTAAATAGAAGGAAATAAGGAAAAAAGAAATGGGGAAGCTATTCCAAGTCCAAGAGTGTGTGCCGAGGGAGCGTGTGGAGTCTTGCCATGAATTGTTTTGATAAAGACACAAAGGCTACACATAGACAACAAGCACACATGTTTGTGTTAAGCATCGCCTATCAGTCATCTGCCAACAAAAAAAATTCTGTTCTCTAAAAACTCGTTCTCTCATCAAAGCATCCACACGCAGAACCCAGATGAATGGGTCACTGGAGGGAATGGAGCTCCGGGTTCACGGCTAGTTCCCCGACCCTGTGAAACAACATGCCCCATCCCGCAGCTGTGGTCATTGACTACAACCGGAGAAGGCCAAGGACCTCATATTTCTACACTGTGGTCCGTCATAATGAAGACCTCAAAGGCCACAGTGTCCCATGGAGACACTTCCATCCCTGACGATACGACCCACACCTCCTCCACCACCACCAACACAACCACCATCCATCCACCCCCCCCCCCCCCCCCCCCCCCCCCCCCCCCCCTCCAGTCTTATGCTCCTCTTCTTCTTCTCCCCTCTGGCATAACCCAATGCCTCTTCAGCATCTGGTCGTAATCAATACTTTAATAACTGGAAAGAGTGAGGGAGGGGGGAGGCTCATCATAATCAATAACTACTGCATATTTTTGGGCCGAGGTCGACGGAGGGAAATCATTCCGCCCGGCAGCAGAGCTGAGAGTACCTGACACCTCATTCATTACATTATTGAATAAGCCATTGAGCGTGTCCTATAGCCCCCTCGCAGATGAACAGCCAACCACTGGCTCATACATCCACCCACCGCTAACCAGTAGAGGAAGACCCGATGCGCAACCGTTTCTCCACCACCACCAGCAACAACATTGATGCGTCGCCGTGTCAGTGTATCGAATAAAAGCCAGCTTTGAGTTAAAGAGCACATTTGTGTCATAATGACACCACTATTGTTATTTTACTTCATCTTAGTTCAGGTGTGTCAGCTCAATATGTCTGATATCACCTCCTAGAGAGAAGATGCTGCTAGGCTAGCTAGGCTAGCTGGGTGTCCCCTAGGGCAGAGGGGAAATCACTATATTGGTGATGATGATCGGGTTTTTGGAGTCATTTAGGATACGTTTACTTTCCAAAGCAAGAGACGTTGTAGTCATGACATTAAAGAGCAGATAGGGGGTGAGGGCAACTTGCTCATGAAGGCTTACAGCAGGTCAGGCTGCGAACATGTGGAATCGAAACCCAGTACATTTCGACTGGGTTTGGATGTGTTAAATATGTACAACTAAATCTATATGTTCAATACTGTATGTAGACCTTTTAAACAGTTCCCTGATCAACATTGGGCGTTCGTCGAACAGAGACCCCAAAAAAACTGCACTGCTAACTCATCAAGTCACGAGTCTGTGTGATGGACAGAGCGAACGGAAGCGGTCTGATGCGGGCCTCTGGGGACAACCGGCGCCTTCTGGTTGACTTTGGGCGTGTTAACCTCGGGGCTAATGAGAAAGTGCTTCGGGGACCGCGTTTGCATGACAGCCAGAGCGCTCCGGCGGTGGACCTCCATTAGCTGAGGGACTCATGCACAGGATGGGAAAGTGAAAGGAGCCGTCACAGACACAAACGGTACGTAGGAGGACGTCTGAATTTGCGGACTGAATTGACCTGGGACCTAGTCTTGTGATCCCCAGTCTTTACTGTCTGAGAACGCTCAACTCACCCAAATACACCGTGCAGTGGTGTGTCCAGACTAACTTAGTAGAGGTGGCCTACAGAAGAACACATGGGGGTACCAGGCCACAACACCTAGCAATTGCAGATCGGTGAGGAGAATGTATAGTTCACAAGATTCTCTCAATTGTATATATATGCCAGATTTAGTCAAAGGGATTGTAATAGGGCTGGCCATTTGTCTAGGCCTTCCCATGGACATGCCCCTGAAAGCATGTCCAGAAGGGTGTCCATTAACAGAAAAACAATACATGACAGAATAACTGAATGACTAGGATATCCTTCTAGCATTGTTTTAATTCATTAACTTTCTTTAATGGACCCTGTCCAAAAAACTCACCAACACGAAGACAGCATTAAGACTGCATATTAGGACACTATTACCTAATATACCGTGTCCTTACCCTCCACTAAACACATCATACAGCACAGGAACCACATCAACCCCACTAGTTCGTTGGTTTACAATAGATAACTCCCTCTCTAGGTTAAGCACAAGCTATTGCATGCGTAACATCTTATTACCTGCTGATTAAGCGTTGATGCTACACACTAGTCCTCTGCTTAATGAAATGCTATCCATTATTTTTTATTTTAGAGATGGCTTAAAGGTTGGTTCACCATAAAGCCTTTTAGTCTGGACTGCACAGATCACAGGCTGAGTATAGACTGAGAGATCAGGTAGACGGCAAGTAAACCAGCCAGCTGTTGGAAACGTCAACATACCTCTTTGTTGTTTCATCGCTCTGATGTCTTGGACATACAAAGAACTAGCACAACGACGACCCTGACCTTGTTTGCCATTGACTATTGTGCTATTGAATTCAGGTTCACGGGTTAATGAATGAAAATCAGTGGAGATATGTGGTGGTCATGTGTCATCCAGTAGCAGAATTTGCTTGTGGAAGGGAGGGGATAACAGTGAAGAATAATGAGCTTCCCTAGTGGTAACTCTGGCTATTAGTAAATGGCACATGACCATAATTGAGTGCGGGAAATGTTTTAGTCATTCACTAAAACACAGTATGTCCTTGTCAATCATGACCAGAGATCTATTGCAACGGCAGCAAATATGTTTATTCAAAGTAGCCTATCATAACCTGAGAAGGGCGATAAAGGGTGTTCTATGCGTAGTTCCTGATGTCATGTTATTTCTTATAGTTATATCTGGTTTCATGCTCCATTGTGTGATGAACGGTTTATTCATCACCCTACACCCCCTGTGGAGCAGCTTTTGTGTTGTGATCCATCATGGACAACAGCACGCCTCATCTCAAGGTCTCTCTCTAGAGGGTGTTTACCTGGACCCCCCCGTGGGGTAGGATCCCGGTGGGAGGTGGGCGTCCTCCCAGCATTCAAACTAAGACTGTTGTTGGGGGTTAGGAAGCACAATTTGACTCTGACATTTTCTGCATCTTCTTGATCCAGAGCATGACGAAAGACATGAGGCGAAGCCAGAAATTGTTTTTATCTACATTTCCCTCGTAATGATAGAGGATCACATGTGCAGCACTAATCCTTGCCGACACTGAATGTAATAGCATAGCACTTACTTTTAGATCTCAGGCATTTAGCGCGCAGTCGTTGCTTCTCCAGAGATGGAAGCATGCTCAGGGCTAGTGCAGCAGGTGAGGATGTTTAATTGGTAGATTACCCAGACTTTATGAAGATTGCTACTTGTGATGAAGGGGGTTTTATAAGAGGAGAGCGGAGTCCCATCTATCTGATGTTGTGACGAGTTAAACAGTGTTTGTGACACCCTCGTGTTGTGATTATGTTTAATTATAGTCATAAATATGCATGTGCTTGTGTGTGTGTGTGTGTGTGTGTGTGTGTGTGTGTGTGTGCTAAGCTATGTGTGTTTGATTGTATCTGTGCCTGTGTATGCATGCTTGATTGCCAATGTGTGTGAGTATGTGTGTGTGTGTGTGTGTGTGTGTTTGCCAATAAATTCCTTGTGACCGTATGTGTCTCCTTATGTATGTGCATGCATGAGTGTATGTCTGTGCTTGCACCTGTGCGTGTGCATGTGCGTGTGCATGTGCACGTTTGCCTGTGTGTGTGTTGTGTGTATGCGTGAGTGCATGTGTTTGCATGTGAGGCTACGTACTTGCCTTCCACATTCCCCTCACCTCATTTCTAAATCACTCAGCCTTTCGATTAAAAAGATAGTTTGTTGTTATTTTCAGTTTCTTCTGTGCGCTTGGTTACACCTTGACAGCTAGTGACAATGTGACAGGAGAGAGAGAGAGAGAGAGAGAGAGAGAGAGCGAGAGCGAGAGAGAGAGCGAGAGCGAGAGAGAGAGCGAGAGCGAGAGCGAGAGCGAGAGAGAGAGCGAGAGAGAGGATTCTCATGGACAGTTTGTTAATACCCATTATTGCTGTAATGCATAATGATTCTGCTGTTGTTTACTCCATGCACCGTGATTGGCAGAGGGGCAGGTAGATGTGTAGCGAATCACAACAAGCCCCCTGAATATCTGACTCTTTTTCACCGCAAGGAAGAGTTAAATGAAAATTTTGAAAAAAAGTATCTCTCTCTCTCTCTCTCTCTCTCTCTCTCTCTCAGATAACAGCAATATTTCACAACTGAGAAAGAATCAAATCAATAATAATATCATATTGCGGTAAACAAAGAACCACTGCGGTGGTTGGCCTTCGCAAGGGGTTAGAAGCATATCCTCCTGTGTTCTTATCAAAGATGCTCTTATTGTGAAGTGGGCTGAGCTCCAACAACACATTAATGGATGGGCAGGCACTAGTGGAGAGGAATCTTCATGTATGGGCGATAAAGCGAGGGAGAGACACTGTTGAGAGAGAGAGAGAGAGAGAGAGAGAGAGAGAGAGAGAGAGAGAGAGAGAGAGAGAGAGAGAGAGAGAGGAGAAGGGGGTATTTTGAACAAAGGGCAGAAGAGTCTGGGTCTCCAATAGCCAGACACCATTGTTGAGAATGGAGCGCAGCAACTATGGGAACAGACGGATGGCAAATGAAAAGAGGAGAGAAATGGAGAGACAAGGACACCTGAGAGATGATGACGAAACAACAAACTGACTGACTGCAAAGAACGAGGGAGAGAGATGGAGGAGAGAGGAGAGATAGAGGAATACTCCAACTTAGTGTTCTGAACTTCCTCCATCTTCCATGGCAGAATGCCGTCCATGGACAGACAGACAGACAAACAGACAGACATGGATGGATGGATGTACACTTTTAAACATTTCCCATGCGAAAAGAGACCTTTGAATTGAATAGGCAAGACAGTCAGACAGAGAATAAGGAGAGAGAAAGAGAGAGAGAGAGAGAGAGAGAAACAAAGTGTGAGTGTATGCGTGTGTGTACGTGCGTGCGTGTGTGTGGTATGAAGTACAGTAGTGTGTGAGGGGTGGTCAGTGTTTGGACCCTCGGCAGCAGCAGAATAATGAAGAGAGTTCTGCTCGGTCACACCTGACATTAACCCTGCATCACCGCCACCCCACACTGCCAACAAGTTAATAGGATAGGTATCACTGCTCACACACACGACTTATATACACACAGACCCCCACACACACACTCCCGCCACACACAAAAATTATACACACACACACACCATCACAACACTCTCCTCCACACACAACACTTATAGACACACACTACCACACGCACACCAACACAACAGTCCCAACTACACATACACACACACACACACACAACACTGGAAACACCTCCAGTCCTGTGGTAATTTGTTTAAATAAGGGTGCCCAAGCAGTGTGTCCAGACAAATGCGGTAGTGCTTTGGATTGTGTAGTGCATTATCCCAGAACAATAAGACCTGGACTGTCCACACTACTGTAACTTCACAAATGAACTATACAAATATCGTGTCCGCATTATTGCATAATCAGTTTCTAATAATCGGTTCACAAACTAGGTCTATAACAACGGGTTCAATAAAAACCTCTGCGTACCATTGTGCATATAAGAAATACAACCGTTTTCTGGGGGGTGACCCCTTCATTGATGTAAATGTTTTCTTTTGAGCTATTGTACTTTTTATTGTATTTGTACACAAATTCTATCCAAATAAATATTGACTCTTTACTTATCTGTCTATGAATATATTTATCAAACGTTTCAGGCACGAACGGGCAGGCATATTGACCTATTGATTTGTCTGTACGTGAGTTGAGAATGTAAAATGAATTACCATGCTTGGTTCAAGCCACCAAGCAGCCTGCATTCACCAGCCTCCAGGGCAGGAGAAGATAAAGAAGGTTATGGCGGCCCTGGATATGACACCGTGCTGGGAGTCCTGGGGCTATAGCTGGCACCTGGTAGGCCTACTGATCGGAGTGAGAGAGGATCAGCTATATTCGATTACCAGCCACCAACCAGACTCCAACTACACCCTCTATCATGTGTTGTGATGGACGCATCCATCCTGAAAACAATAAAATGGCGTACGATAGGAGTGAGTGTTTAGGCTATCTTCTGGACTGAGCGATTAACAGAGGCTGTTATCTAAAGGGACGTATTGTCAGCATGGTTTTTGTTTTGTAAGTAAAGTGTGCTATTTCAAACTAACTGGGATTGTACACTAATTTCAACATACTTATGAATAGTATTTTCCATTTCTGCCAAGTCCATTCAGCTAGATGTCACAACATTCTACACACTGCAACTTTAAGGCCTCTTGTTCATGACTACAGGTATAGACACACATTGAGGACTTTGGCGTTTAAACCCAGAACCATATGGCTGAGAGTCAAACACACAAACCACAACACTAAACCATCACGGCTTCTGACGTGTTTGTTGTTTGAACCCCCCAAAAAAATGCCACCAATTTTTTTTTTTTCTTTTTCAATCTAGAAATGTAACTTGGGACATAGGACAATAACAACAAGGATGATGTTGTCATATGTGTAAATTATATTCATCCATTTCTGACTGTATTTTTCAACTTTTCTTTTTCCAAATTGACTTTGTTAAATTAGACATATCATCTGTTGTAAAACTGGGCTTCGGAGGCAAGCAGTTCAATGACATTCCATGTAATTATAGTTTTTAATTTGGCGGATCAAAGATGGCCTTTTCTATATTAAATACGCAGAAGTAATCCAATTCTGTAGCACATGAAAGCAGTGTTTTATGTCAGACGAAATTAAAATGGCAGAGTAAATATCACTGTGTTGTTCTGGTGAAAGTATCCAGAGATCCTGGGAATATGACAAAGGAAAGATTAATTATTGTCTCCTCTCAGTCATTACCATCAAGAAAGCTCTGTCCACGCCCGTCACTCCTGTCCAGATGACTTACACTAACATTATGTGAGAGATACTGTATAATGTACTCCATGTTGTATAGGGCAGTCTAGATGTGATAAGGATGTTTCACTCACAGCCGAAGGGTTCTGGGGTCGAACCCCAATGTCCACAGTGTAACCTGTAGACATCCCTGAGCAAGATGCCCCCAACCCCTTCTAAATGACAAAAAAATTATAAACATAAAAAGAAAGAAGAAATTTTGTAAAAGAAAAAATCCCTGTTAAGGTGTTAAAGTGTTAATTACTAGTTGAGGTAATTTGTTCCTCATTATTTTGAATATTTTGAAGTTTATTAATTTAAAGTCGCAATGTGTAACATTTGAAGTAGCTCATATCTTAAAATAACCTGGACAATCAATCAATGCTGATCAATTGTGATTTCAATAATGTTATAAAAAAACACATCCTATATTCAGACAAATAGAAAACGCTGGCCAACAAGGCTGGTACCTCTCTCTTTGCTTACAACAATCGTACTATTGACACTCCCAAAAGCCCTCCCACTCACACCACCCAGCCAGCCTAGCTACCTAGTTCGCATCACACAGTTGCACAGCTCTTTAGAGTGAACAGAATACTGTTATTGATGGGGCTTTTCATTCTAAAAGTCTCCCGCCTACCACCTGGGACGGGCTTGATCTTACCAATTGTGACTTTAAGCTGAAGTATGGAAGGACATATAAAGGATGTAGATTCAATTAAATTCAACTTTACTTGTATTGAATTGAATATACATCTTGAAATGTCCTCAAACGCAAATATTCCATACATTCAGCTATGTCCTGCAGCCTACTACATTACTGTAGATACTTTCAGTGAGTTCAAAGACATAATCTGGACATTTAACAATAGCAGAACAGTAAAAGAAAATGTCATAATGAGAAATTGTCATGAAAGAGTGAATACATTTTGTCAAAATGAATAATGACACGACTGTTAATTTAAAAAAAAGTTAATTAACACCATTGACTGAATCCAGAAGAACCGTCTATTCCTTGGCCGACAGATTTCCCTGGCAGAGAAGAGGTTGGGGCATTGATTAGATGAGAAATTGCCGGACAGAAATAGCTAGATCCATCACTGTGGCAGTGATAAAGAAAAATTATGAAGTATGGATTCTTAATGTCTATTTTTGAAGGCATGAAACCGTCTTCTAGCCTCTGGCTCCACTAAATCCAGTCCATCTGTTAGTTCGCTTTTAGAGTTTTCGGAGGCACTATCAGACTAATCCGTGTTTCACTATATCATAAAATATTCCTTTTTAAAAAGACAATTATCTAAAACCAAAATAAACAAACCTTTATTTTTGTCTATTTAATCTTATCCTGCATCCTTAATTAAATATAGGGTTGTATTTAATTATTACAATCATCTGGAAGCCATTATCTTCAGGAAATTACATTGAGATGTGACAGGCAAAGGAGCGCTCTCGCTCTTTGTCCTAATAACGTCCCGGCTGCTAGATAAGAACCTGCACAAGACATTATTACTGTGCTTACTAATTCAGTTAGGCAGCTCCGCCTGGCTGCTCTTTTATTAGTGCACTCGCCCAGCAAGATGGGTGTGTGTGTGTGTGTGGGTGTTATGCAAGCAAGGCAGTGAGAGAAAAAGAGAGACACAGAGAGACACAGAGAGAGGAAGCGAGTGAGAAAGAGAGACAGAGAAGAAGGAGACAGACAGAGCAAGAGACAGAGACACAGCTATAGAGCTAGAGAGAGAGAGAGAGAGAGAGAGAGAGAGAGAGAGAGAGAGAGAGAGAGAGAGAGAGAGAGAGAGAGAGAGAGAGAGAGAGAGAGAGAGAGAGAGACAGAGACAGAGACAGAGAGGGTCTTTGGCAGTCGCCTCAATAATTCCTTTCTAGTCATTATAAAAATGGATCCATAAAGCTATTTAATCAAAACTTTCATCACGTTTTTTATTTTTTATATTTAAGGCTGATTTGGTCAGCAAAATATGAGAGAAAAAGTTAGAAAGATATTACAAAAAAGAATCTCCTATCATCCGACCGTCACACACTACATTCAAATTGGAAAAACGGTGTGTTGTATCTCCAGACAGCTCATAGCATGTTATCCATGAAGCCCGGGGGGATTTCCTAATATGATGCATGACATATTTGTGTACAACAGTGTCTCGAGAGACAACAACGTAGCAACAAGTAATACTTTCATGGCTGTGCGGTCAAGGAAAGCCTAATGGTTATTCCGTTGCCGTGTTCAAATGAGCTCAATTGTAACCTATTTACTAGTTAGAAATGTCCCAAATTGTACTGTTTGGGGCGTCAGCATTTTGTCTTGCTGTCGGAAAGTCGAGTGGATAAATCTGGTTCCATATATGCGTGTTTACATGACACTTCACTCTTTCCATGTTGTTCTCTCCTGGGGGGGCGTGTCATCTGTTGCAGTTCGCCAAGAGAGGTCAGAGGTCAGGTAGGTGCTAGTCTCGCAGCGCCAGATGAGAATAGGGGACATGCATGTGACTATAGGCCGTGAGAACATGACATCACTCAGCTTCCACTAGGACAACACACACACTTTGTTTTTTGTTTTACTTGAAAATATATTTTCTTGATCAATTGTACTCATTCATATTTTTGTACTGACAAATCTGATTTTATTTAGCTTTTTGATTCGTGTCAATTCAAAATTGACTCGAATTCCAATGATGACCAAACAATAATTGGAGAAACTAGTGGTGTACTTTCTGTGAAATTTAAATGATCGTAACATGATAGTTACAGTTCAAGAGTTGAATAGTGATATAGTGCTGTGGTGTCGCTGTACATATCATGAAGTAGCCTACATACTTGTGACTTTTCACTGAACTCAGATCATATTTCAGTTGACCCACCGGCACAAATTAAGTGCATCTTTGACGGATCACCTTGGAATCTGCTACCAATAAATCCACCACGATCTGATGGCTAGCTTTAAGTAAAAACACGTTTTTGTTGTACCTGTTTTGGAGAAGTTTGACATTGGATAGCAGCCGACAAACAGCATGTAGTGTCGTTTGAAGTACATATTCGTCTGAAAACTTGACATAGAGACATTATCTGTCAAATAACAATGTGCCATAAGGACTCAAAGGTGAAAGGGATTTGAGGTTAACAGGAAGGTTTGCATTGGCATTGAATGGTTTGTATTTAAATTAAACTTGAAAAATATAGATTTCTTTCCAGTTGAGAATCAAACAAGCAATGATTATCGCATAATTTTCACCCATACATTTAAATGGTGGTTCCACTTGGACATCTGTTTAGAATTGAGCTGAAGTACCTCCTTATTGAACGATGAATGCAATTCATCTCCGACAAACCATAACTTTCACAGGTGTGGTTTAAAAAAGCTTGTATAAAAAAGGTAGTAGAACCCCCAAAAATAGGATATATACATATATCCCATCCTGTAAGCGAACGGTATACTATGAAATTAGTGTTCCATGATTTATTCAGAATACTTATATATATTTATATACGAAAGAAAATATTCTACACCTACTTAAACAGACAGAATACATTTTGTTTGAATTTCTAGCATTATGAATCATGATGTTCTGCTTGGCCAGACTCTCGACCCTGCAGCCGCCAGACAGCTTGGACTCTTCACTGTCGTCCGAGTAGTCCTACCGAGGCCAGCGCTGGGCCTTAAGGTCCATGTAACTCATCAGCATGCCAGAGTAAACACTCATATCGCCTTACAGGAAACACTAACAATGGCGTCGCAGCAACGTGCTGACAGAGTCCGCCCGTACGTCTCCTCTTTTACCCCAAATTTTTCCCAGGGTGCACAGGGGGCCCCTGTGCAGTTATTGAGCTTGACCTTCCCATGCTACCAACACTAGTTCAGCTCAACACACACACACACACACACACGACCACCTGTCCTGAAAGGCGAATTAAAGCTAGACCAAGTAACACCCCCGCCCCCCTCTCTCCCTCCCTGACGATCAGACGGGTTAGTCTGTCTCCCAGTCGTTACCCAGGCCCACTTGCGTGTCTCTGGGATCCATCAGCCACCACCTCCCCACCACCGAGGATGTGGTCGACGGGGCTGCTATCACTGGGCGACCGCAGAGAACAAGACAAATGAGAGGCTTTCTTCCAACAATATTCCTCTCGCTGTCTTGCTTGCTCTATCGTCCCCCCTCCCCTTTTTATATCCCTGTCTATATGTCCCTATATCCTTTACTCTCTCTGGCATGTTCTCTTGCTCTCTCCATCAATTAAATTCAAGCTCGCTAACGTCTCTCTTGCCACATATTTTGGCCGATATCAGCCAATGTATCATGGCTGATATATCGGTGAATCCCTATTAATAACGACAGCTTAATCAACCATATAGCTATCCAGCACTGGTATCAATGCTGGATATTATGGTTTGCCTGTTAGCATCCATTGCTAGCATGGTTTAGCATGTTAGCAGGGTTAGCCTGTTAGCATGGTTAGCATGCATGGCAAGCTTGGCTAACATGTTAGCCTGGTGAGCATGGTTAACCTGTTAGCATCCGTAGCTAGCTGGGTTGAGCATGTTAGCTTGGTACGCGTGTTAGCATGCTGAGTCCATCAGACAACTCTCAGGAGGAGGGAGGGGTAGCCAGCAAGCGGGTCTCATAAGAGCTGCCCCCACCTCAACATGACAACCTTATCAGTGGCCAATCACAGAGTCCCGCACCTGGTCCCTCCCCCCTCCCCTGGAGGTTCTGGTATTCCCATTAGACCACATGACGATCATATCTACTGGAGAGAGCAGATGCACTAGGAGGGCACTACCCTTAGGGAGGGGACGGTGTTCCTGCCCGAACTAATGTGCTCCCTGTGACCTCTGCTGCTCTGATGTATGTCGGATCCCTGTTTCGCAGAAGCTCCACCCCAGGGTCGGTCTAGAGATGTACAGCCTCAAACAGAAGAGATGGGAAAGTCACTAAACTTCAAGATAATTGTGATGTGAAAAATCAATGCACTATATAGAAACATGGCTTTTTGAGTACAGAGAGAGACATTAAATGAGTTAATCAATTAAGTATGCATCATTGATTTTGCTAACTATTATTTCAAGAGTTGTCTTGACTCATCCTTTCAATTACACATTCACAATTACACATACACTTATGCGCGCGCGCGCGCACACACACACACACACACACACTCACACAAACAATTGAGCAATTCCTTGTACAAAGATGGATTGAAGGGGCAATTAAAAGGCACATTACTAGAGTTTGCACGAGAAAGTGATCTTGTGCCAAAGTAAACTGTGCACATAAAACACACACACACACACACACACACACACACACACACACACACACACACACACACACACACACACACCAAGTGCAGTGTTAGCATATTGTCCTTTTTAATTACACAGCTATCTCAAAATTCTGTCTCAGCAAGTCCGTCACGCGCACTTCACAGTACCCGCGGCGCGCTATGAATGAGACTGTCAGTGGGTGTAGCGGAGGAGAGGGAAGAAGACGAGATGTGAGTGTGGAGGAGAGAGAGAGGGAGAGAGAGATGGAGAGAGAGAGAATAAGAAGGCGAAGAAGGTTGAAAAACAATGTCTTTATGCTTAACTTGTCTTAATGCGTCTTTCAGCCGGCTCGCTGAACCGTGCGCCCGCCCTTGTACACTACAGCTCTCCTTGATTACTTTGTCACTTTTCTTAAATGGTTTTTGCTCTGTTGAGAAAACGGGCCGACCGAGAAAGGGGAAGATGTGTCAACAGAGTAAAGTGCAGATTATCTGACAGTGTAGGAGAAGAGGCACAACATTACAACGGACGCAAGGGCCGGACGGTAGAGGGATAACATCAAGATGAAATAGCGACAGCAGATTCTGATGCAATTTTTGTACTCATCATGCTTAAAGTAATTGTCGTCCTCCAGCACAAGTTTTTCTCTGTCTTTTGTCGCATTTGAGAGAGCTATGCTGCATAGCCTTTATCAAGACTGATGGTTTCCCAGAGTAGCCCTAATGATCGCACCTCAATGGGGAAGTGGAAAGAAAGATGAACAAACTCAAAAACATTTATACTATATAGGACAATATTGAAACATAAACAGCGTAGGCCACCATCTAATAAGAGCGAGGGTTTGAAGCAAATACAGTTATTCAGTGCCACCTTCTGGCTCTGCAAGGTATTGTTCGTGACCTACGGCGGTGCACGTATTGTGTAAAATAGCGGCGTATAGCCTGTGGTCTGTACTCGATCCTGTTCTGACCTCTACTCTAACTTCCCTCGTTATTTACATTTCCCACGAGTCAATTATAATACGTTTCAAGGAAGGGATTGTTCTACACTTCATTCATTATTACGGTTAAACCATTATAAAAGAGGGTTAAACCAATTCGTGGTCTGCATCTTTCAGGGAAAAAGATATTGAAGAAAATATAATGTACTGTAGGCCTATATCATGTTTAATAACCCACTTCTTCCGTTTCAGTGAATAAATTTTTTTTATTATAATGCAATCATTTTTTTAAACCTTTTTAACAACTGGTGTTATCTTTAGAAAGGGTGCTTTATTAAAATTATTTATATATATATTTATATTATAATTCAGTAATCATTTTTTAATAATGATTTTAATATTTTCTTTATGGCAAAGGAAGTCGTCACAGTAACGTTCCTGTTGGGGGAGGGACTACCGTTCTTCAAACGCCAATGGCATGCCTCCTCAGTCAAATATGAAAATGGCGGCTCTGTGTAGTGAGTTTGGAGACTTGGTGCAAATCAAAAAACAACTAATATCTGTGATATCGCTTTGCAAAGAGAGAGGACTTGTACATAGCGTGAAGTGGTAAGCCAATGTGTGATTAACGTTTAGAAAGAAAAACCATCTTTATGTTTACAATGCAGTAACTTTTACACAGGCTTAATGGATCCTTGTCTGATTAGCATGGGCTAACAAAAATCCATGCAATTGAACAGGTTTCTGTTATGATGAGGACATAATCTATGTGTTGCAATATTATTAAATTAAGACTTGGTCGTGGATAAATTTAAGCTTGAGAAAATGATGGAACACACACACTAAATAACAATCTACAGCGATTTAAATGACAAGCTTTCCCATTCTGAATCTAACTGGAATCTAAGATGCTATGGAACCGTCTACCTTTTTCTTTAGGATCTGATATTCTCAGAACATTTTATGTCACATCTCGAAGCTTTTTGTTACACGTCCTCCAGAGCACTATTTAAGACCGTATACACTAAAGCAATTCCCTCCGGATATGTCAATAATGACATGTATCTGTATCTTCCATGTTAGGGCTTCGGAATTGGCTTTTGCCTTAGACCCTCTTCCAAAGGATGAATTACCCCCACCGCATCTCGTTACTGAGGTTCGTATCCAACAAGGTTTCTTGCATCTGATGTACGTAAACGATAATTCCCTCATTTTGTGCATATATAACACTGCCCCCCTACAGACAGTGTGTTTCAAGGTTGTAAGAAAATGCTAGTTTCTTTGTCTCACATTAGGAAGATGTTCAAGACCTAGATGCTTTCGCCCTGGCTAAGTCGTACTTCGACCTTAAGGAATATGACCGTGCTGCTTACTTCCTGCGTGGCTGTCACAGCCAAAAGGCCTACTTTCTCTACATGTACTCACGCTATCTGGTAAGAGAATGTATAGCCTTGATGCTTTTCACATTAAATTTGCGTTATTTTATGTTCTATTAAGTTCTTTACCTGAAGTGATGATCATGCAATGAAATGGTTATAGTGCACATTTATCTTAACGCTCAACATTATTGAGTGCTATTAAAAAGTTATTGAGATCTGTTGAGATATTGATTGAAATGTAAGAATTAGTGTGCCTATTGGTTCACATATCTTTCGTCTCCGACTGCCATCGAAAGAATTCATGTGGTGTCCATCTATTTGTGTTTAATTCACAACATTAACGTTAATTTATTATTCTTTCTTTATGAACGCAACAGTCAGGGGAGAAGAAAAAAGACGACGAGACCGTGGACAGTCTGGGTGAGCAATCATCTGTAGTACTTCCGTTTAGTAATATGTTATTATAAAAGTTTTCCTCTGGCCTGCTATTTTGCTTTTGTGTTTTTCTCCAGGGCCCCTAGAAAAGGGCCAGGTGCGTAACGAGGCTCTCCGGGAGCTCCGTGTGGAGCTGAGCAAGAAGCATGGAGCCGGAGAGCTGGACGGGTTCACCCTCTACCTGTAAGACCACACACACACACACACACACACACACACACACACACACACACACACACACACACACACACACACACACACACACACACACACACACACACACACACACACACACACACACACACACACACACACACACACACACACACACACACACACGAGAGGTACCTGTAAGAATGTGTGTAAGGATACACACATGGTACTGAGTGTCTTACCTGTAAGACAAAAAACACAGTTCTGAGAGCTCTACCTGTAAGACCCCACACACAGTACTGAAGCTCTACCTGAAGGCCCCCCCACACACATGCACACTATACAAAGCATTTTATAAATGCAGTATATTTACCGTTTATTGTGAAGAATTACCCCCTCTTATGTACGTCAGTTTAAACATGACCTGTATAAGGGCTGGAGACGGCTTTTAACTGTGTTGTTACGTGTATATATCAACAGATATGGTGTGGTGCTACGGAAGCTTGACCTGCTGAAGGAGGCGGTGGAGGTGTTTGTGGAGGCAACCCACACCCTGCCTCTCCACTGGGGAGCCTGGCTGGAGCTCTGCAACCTAGTCACCAACATTGAAATGGTACCAGCTGCTCAGTTCTTACACATGCTTATTACACTACGTTACTCTGGTCACTAACATTGACATGGTACCGGCTGCTCAGTTTTCATAAATTGCTAAAAACACTAAACATGTCTATGTTACTGAGCTATTTCCAAATGGCATACATTTCTATAATGATTATACATAATTGGATGTTAAAATTATGCATTTGATTTATATAGCACCTTTCAATAAGCCCAAGGCACATTCTCTCTGGAAGTGGAGAGATAAGAACACAATACAAAACAAAAGCACAGGGTATTATAAATTATATATATACTATATTATTTAAAGAGAGCATAGAGTCAGTTTAGATGTATTTGCAAAACAAGTGTTTAAAATGATAGGTATTAGTTTTACTGAATTGTTTTGTATAGTGCAATAGCCTTGGTCCTAGTTATGTATAGGTGTATGGACTAAAAGAGGATCTTCTCCTAATCAAAACTCTCCCCCTTATTATTCAACTGATGCGTCTTAAGTCTAATGGAAAAAGTTCAGCCTAGCAGTTTTTTACTGTTGTGTACAGCCAGTGTCCCTCTCAGCCAATCAGCTGTGGCCTCTCCCTCCCTGCAGCTGAAGTCCCTGTCTTTACCGGACTGCTGGATCAAGGACTTTTTCATGGCCCACATCTACACGGAGCTGCAGATGATCAAGGAGGCGCTGCAGAAGTACCAGAGTCTCATCGAGGCCGGCTTCTCCATGAGCACCTACATCATCTCCCAGATCGCCGTGGCATACCACAACATCAGAGGTTTTTCTTTCCCATCTTCTCAAGTTGGGGGGGGGGAAGCTTTACTACAGCCATGAGGTAGGCTTAGGTTTGGGTTGAAGAGTTGTTGGTTTTTGCAGTACATGAATGGTTATCGTATTGTGTTCCAGATATTGATCAGGCATTGGCTCTGTTCAATGAACTGAGAGACCAGGATCCGTACCGCATCGAGAACATGGACACGTTCTCCAACTTGCTCTACGTCAAGGTGAGTCTGCTAGACCGCTACCTGTGGTGTGAGATAGTTTACATATGCTGGGGATTTTATACTTCATTTCCCACTGGGGACAACAAGAATGCACTCACAGTATTTACTATATTGGCCAGAAAATCTGTACCTTCCATTCTTGCTTTGTGTTTCACAAATCTGTCCCTACCTGTACTTGGGTTCCACCAGCAGAGGTGTAAAGTTCTCCCCCTGTTCCTCTACAGAGCATGAAGCCGGAGCTCAGCTACCTGGCCCACAACCTGGTGGAGATCGACAAGTACCGGGTGGAGACCTGCTGCGTCATCGGTGGGTGTTGAGACCGAAGACACCATGTGAATCATTAGCCATGTTCCTCCTCTGGGCCACGTGTTACGTCTCCGACTCACTCAATGAAGCACCCACGTATCGCGGTGACCCACCGCATCGTACCCCGTTGGTATCGCCGCGTTCGACCACACGCCAAATTTGCCCGCACCCACTGCCTGCACTCTGTTCAACAATCTGCAAAGTGCCCATTTTCTTCATGGGGGAACATTTACATAGTCATCTAATCACGGATCCCACTGTGGCATTTCCAAGGCTGTTCCATGAGTATTTCATAATTATTTGTAACCGTTGGTTTTGAGTTTTTTCTAGATGGCCCCTGCAAGCGATTTGAGTTAATCGAATGGTTTCCCAGAAAGCTTGGTAGTACTCAACAGGGACGACATAAGTCGACTCCTTTCAAAAGGTTTCAAATGCCTAGAATTGCTCAAACTGTTCAAAACCCCGTTTCAAAAGGCAATTCGAGGCTCTTAGATAAATGAATGTATTTTCTGAATGCCAGAGGGCAGAAAGTGCATTCCAAGAACTGTGGTAAACAAACTGTTGTAAACAAGCCACTGCTCAACATCTCCTCATATCAACTTAACAGTAAACACAGACGTACATCCGCTGTATTAAGGTCTCAATCAGTCAATATTCATTTATATACTGGACAGTCTAATTTGGAATTGTGCCCTGATCATTAAATCCCTCTGTGCTAGAGTCCTCCTACTAACCCTAGGGCTAGGGACTTACCCTAACTGCAGTGCTAATGCTAAGTGCTAATGTCTCCTTGTGTGCAGGTAACCACAGTAACCACTTATACTAGTTGGTAATGGTGTGCTTGTAAATTAATGCTAATTCTCCTAGTGCTAACGGTCAGTTGGTTCAGGTAACTAGCTGCAAATTCTAGGTGCTAATGCCTTGTTTGTGTTCAGGTAACTTACTGATAATAAGAGCTAACAGTTTGTTATTGTCTTTAGGTAACTCACTGCTAATTCTAGGTACTAGCAGTCTGTTAGTGTTCAGGTTACTAGCTGCTAATGCTAGGCGCTAACTGTCTGGGTTTGTCTATAGGTAACTACTACAGCTTGCGATCCCAGCATGAGAAGGCGGCGCTGTACTTCCAGCGGGCCCTCAAGCTGAACCCACGCTGCCTGGGGGCCTGGACCCTCATGGGCCACGAGTACATGGAGATGAAGAACACCTCTGCCGCCATCCAGGCGTACAGGTATGTAGCTTAGCATCTTTTACTGCAAGCCTAGAGGCATGTACCTTAGCATCTTCTTTATCCAGGTCTACAGGTATGTAGCTTAGTATCTTATACTGCAAGCGTACAGTTATATAGCTTAGCATCGACTACGGCAAGCCTACAGGTGTGTAGCTTAGCATCGATTTCAACAAAGCTACAGGTGCTAGCGTAACATAACTAACTGCAATCTTACATGTCCACCATTCCCCTACTAGCAAAGCTTAGTCACTCAATATGTGGCTATTTAATTATCTATATATTTATATTTAATGACATAGTAATCAATAAAAATATATATTTCAGCCAATGCTACAATAAAGGAAATGAAGCAATTACAAGACCGGAAATGCATAATTGTTCATGAAGGAATAATAAAGTAGTAGTCCGGGATTGGGGGACTTTTCGGAAGGTATCATGTAAAGATATAATGTAGTTCTTTGTACAAGATAAACATGTCAGCAATAAAGTGGATCTCCTCTTCCAACAGACACGCCATCGAGGTGAACAAGCGGGACTACCGCGCGTGGTACGGCCTGGGCCAGACCTACGAGATCCTCAAGATGCCCTTCTACTGTTTGTACTACTACCGGAAGGCCCACCAGCTCCGGTCAGTCCTGTGCACACAAATCAAGCGCACCCATCATCCGTTTCCATAGTCTACAACAAACAATCTCGCGATTATTTCTTTAACACAAGTGGCAGTATTAGGATCATTAAAGCGCCACCAGGGGCGTTTTCTTTTCTCTTCAAAAAGCCATTGCAGGGTCTACCCTTTTAGTGAAAAGTCCAACCAGATGCATGATAAATACATCAGCCTACCTAGTGACCTGTGCCAACTGGTAGGCTGATCCAATGGCTAATCAGTGTCACACTTGATGGTAATGGTAAATAGGGGCCCCTTACATTGACTTGACTTATTGAGCGTGTTCACTGACCATATTCTGGTGTGTCTGTTTGTACAGGCCCAATGACTCACGTATGTTAGTCGCCCTGGGAGAGAGCTACGAAAAGCTATCGCAACAAGTAGAGGCTAAAAAGGTAACCCAGCACACTAGCTCTTCTTCTGCTACTTCTGTGTGAAACTAAATGATTGAATAAAGTCTAAATGCCACCATTTGACCTTTGACCTTGTCCATCCAGTGTTATTGGAGAGCATACTCTGTGGGGGACGTGGAGAAGATGGCGCTTCTCAAACTCGCTAAGTAAGTAGCGACTCTTGCTAATATTTGAAACATGCCGCATTCAAAAGACATAATATGGCATGTGATTTGGATCTTGAGGATTTGATTGTGGAAGTACCCATCGCTGTGAAGAGGAGGTCCTACCGTTGTTCCTATTGGTTCAAATGTCTGGTCTGCACACTTTGCACTCGATGACACATCCACAAAAACTAGATTTTATGGTGATTCCATTTTGATGAAAAATAAGTCCACAATATTTACTGTGCTTATTGATGTGGAAATAAGCTGGGAAGTAAACTAACGAAACATTTTCATGTTCTGTTCCTGTTTTAATCATTCCCCTCGGTGTGCCTCTTGGTTGACAGGCTCCATGAACAGCTGACTGAGTCTGACGACGCGGCCCAGTCCTACATCATCTACATCCAAGACATCTTCTCCTGTGGGGTGAGCTGCCCAGACACTCTGTCCTCCGTCACATCCTTTACAAACACAATCGGTCCAGTTGGTTAGGTTTAGGTTAGTATCATGGCTAGGGCGTCTGACTCCCAGCCAAAAGGCACTGGGTTCGATCCCTAATCTCCAGTCTAACCTGTAGGCATCCTGAAGATGCCCTCACCCCCACCCTGCTCCTTAATAGCACACATCTGAAATCACCAAGTCACTTTGGATTTATTTTTATAAAAATGTTGAGCCAATAAGATGTTTCAGTACTAGCTACTTGACTACTTTAGCTATTCAAATTCCATTTAAATTACTTTTAGGGACAGATATCGGTCCAGGGATGTCTGCTAAATCACTCAAGATTAGTAATGTATTTAGAGCGGGGCTCTCCTTCTGCAACCGTCTCTAATGTCCTAAAACGTCTATTTCCACTGTCAATTTACTTCCAACTACACTTGTATACTCGGTGTGCGACAAATATAGAACTTGAACCCACTGTCATTTCATTGCACCGCATACTGAGGAATGTGACAAATATAGAAATGGAGCGGAACTGGTAATTTCACGTTTCACTACTGTTATTTCACTGCCAATTACACTTGTTTTAGTCTCACAAATTAAGACTGTAGATTACTACCGGTAAGCTATAGTGTGATGGCAAATTAGCTCAAATCTTGGTGAACAGGGCGTTTCTATTTTTCGCTTCATATTTGTTTCGTTCAATCATGTTTCTGGAAGTGGGCATCTAATATGCGAATACAAACTCGATCAGCAGTAGTAAAGTGTCAAGTGTCTGTCCGTTTCAAATCAACACCGTGCAGACTAGCCACTGTAGGAACACAATTTTTAAAGTCCCCTTCTGAAAGCCTTGTTTACTCACGTGAATACGTTTATTCACGCAAGTTTATTCTCGCAGCGTAACTCTGTCCCTTTAGTTTTTGGTTTCCGGCCCAGGCGCTGTACCGACTCCGCCAAGAAGTTTTGCTATAACATAGTGGGACAGCTGGAGCCGAGATGACACTTGTATATACTGAGGTATGCGACCAACACAGAACCCTAACCCTGTCTGGTGTCTGGGTGTACAGGAGCAGCTGGAGCATGCGGAGGTTAGCACGGCGCTACGCTACCTAGGCCAGTACTACTTCAAGAACAAGCTGTACGACGAGGCATCCCTCTGCGCCCAGCGCTGCTGCGACTACAACGACGTAAGACACCTGACCACCCACTCCCACCAATCAGAGAACAGGGCTCAATGCTAATCAGAAACATGATCAGAATCGGCTTTGTTGGTTAAATATGCTTTACACATGCAAGGAATTTTACTCCTGTTTACATGCACTAAAAGTATTAAAAAGATAAATTGCATATTAAAAACGTATACAAATTTAAAGTATAGTGTGTGGTGGTAAGGGTGTTTTGACTCCCAGCTGAAAGGTTCTGGGTTTGATCCCCAATGTCCGTAGCATTACCTGTAGAACTCTTAATCCTTACCTGCTCCTCAATGACATTGAAATGTATCAGTATCATGTAATTCAGTGGAAGTGGCTTTGGATAAAAGCACCTGATGGAGGACAGCAGTAAGAGTAAAATGTATAACATGTATATTAAACGTGTGTATATACCTGTGTGCTGGTCTTCAGGCGCGGGAGGAAGGAAAGGCTCTCCTCAGACAGATCTCCCAGGTCCGGGACCAAATCGAGACGCCGTCTGGAGAACTGTTCGTCCCGCTCTCAGATAACAACACTCCCATCAAGAGGGTGTCACCGCTTAATCTGTCCTCCTTCTCACCCTGACACTCTCCTCCTTCTCATTGGTTCCACCAGACTCATTTGTCACATGTTCAAAACAAGTTCTACAGTGAGGAATATAAGAATCACCCACACAGCTCTACTCAAATATTGAATTTGAGCACAAATTGGCAATCAACAAAATGATTAATTTACTGATTTGGTGCCTAGTTTGTCTATTTCTTTTGGTTTTACAAAAACTGAAAAATGTATAAATACATCCCAGATAGGATTGTTTTAGTTAAAATGAGTATAGTTGCATTTTCATGGCCCTCTTAGGAAAAGGTATAACGAGTCCTCTGCATATTGTAAATGAATGTAAATATGAATATATATTCCTTTGCACGTTCTTTGTTTTTCAACCAAGGATCCTGTATTGTGTGGGTACAGGATTTACCAAGTGTTAAAGGTTTTGCTTTAAAATGTGAATAAATACTTTTCGAGAATGCAGGTGTAGCAAATGTGTATTGTTTTAGTTTAAAAAGTGTAGTTGCAGCAAAAGTCTTACCACGATTTCAAACTGTTGTTTGGTCATGTTTCCAACTGTGACAACACTCTCGGCTGGTTCTGTGCCCATCTGGTGCAAGGAGCCAGTGGGCACAGCTGAGGGTCGTCAGCTGATGCGGTACACCTGTGCAGGTATGGCCAGCATAAGAGGTCCCATATTAGCCATTATCCCACCTGCAGGTTGGCTTTTGTTGCATGTGGTGGTCACAGCAGACGCACATAGATTCCGCATTACCCATTGGTTTGTACATCAGTGGGGCTGCCATATTGGAGAAGCAAAGACTGGCCTGTAAAAAGTGAACCAGGTTTTGTTTTCTGTGGATATAAAGCACTATAATGTTAACATTTCTCAACAGATTTCAATTGGAAAATAAACGCATTGAAATGGTAAATAGTGCTCTTTATCCAGAAACTCTGCAGCGCCATCATTTAGTCAATGCATCTATGAATATATTTATATGGGTCACATCATCCAGCATTCAAAAGCACATGTTCCACTCATCCGTACACAACAGATGATAGACTTCAGGGTACATTCTTCTGCAGTTTATTTTTATTTAATACTAAAATCATGGATAAACAATTTATGATCAGATAAATACTGCCATAATCATTTAATGATTTCAAATGTGTTAATAAAAATGATGCATAATTCTACTTCTTCCTGGTCAGGGGTCACTCGTGAAACATACAGCGCCATAGCATCACAACTTTCTCTGCAGGTGAGAACACACACACACACAAACAGGTGGGAATCTAACCTGCATCTCTACAACTCTGCTCAGTGGGAATGTGCTTCCCTCAAAAATTAAACACCCATTCATTCCGGTTTAACATTGAAAAAATGATAAATAAGTAGCACCCAATTTTAACAATAAGAACAAGCTCATTTTATTGGAACCCAAGCCATTACTAAACCACATGGGCGTCCTCATTTGACTATACACTCGTATAATGCAAAATACAAAAGCATATATTTATTTGCGCAGAGCAACTTTCAACTACTGAGCAAGACAGCATAATCATGCATGTACACATTTTTATACTTTATAACAGAAAATACAACATGCGTATATAAATTGTAACGCCCTTAAAACCGTAGTGTGTGTGTGAAAGTTAAAAGGTTCAGTATTTTCCCCTGAAGAAGCGTGGCGTGTTGGCAGGGCTTGAGGGCGGAGACTGCTGGCGTGACCGCAGGATGCGAGCCGACGGCGTGGTGGCCTGGCTGGCGGTTGCGGCGTTGTATTTGCGCGTTGGCGTGCGCGTGGGAAACAGCGTGTTTAAGAAGGTGCGCTTCTCCGGCGGCAGGTTCTCCGTGTTCCCGCAGCCCCTCTTCCTGCAGGACGTGGGAGTGGCCATGTAGGCGGAGCCAGAGGGAGGGGGGCGGGAGGCCTGGAGATTGGCCAGGCTTTCGTCCTTCCTCCTCAGGTCGGCCTTGATCAGCTGCAGGCCGTTCTGGAGCTCCGAGAGGATCTGGTCCTGGGAACGACGCAGCCAATAGGGTTAGGAGGAGCCCAGTGCAGGGGGGGCGGGAGTTCAGAGTGAAAGCCATGTGAGAGGTAGAGGAAGCAATGATCAATAAAGCATTCGGTGTAGCTTAAGTCTTAAGTCGTATTGTTAGTTTAGGTTAAGTAAAGGAAACAGCAGAGGGAGAGAAGGAGTAGAGGAGCTGGTTACATGGGGAAATACACAACACATGATTCTTTATAAGATACTATACAAGCATAGCCTGGGAACAAGAAGAATCTGCAAGCCCATGTTTTTATTTTTTTTCTCTGGCATGTGCGTGAGGCCCCCCTCCCGTTCAGACAGATTTTCATCAGACCTGGCCCGCGTCGGGCCAATCACAACCATTTAGCTAATATGAGGCGGGTTTAATACGATGACCGTAGAGCGGCTCGCCCTATGGGAGAGCCATTGAGACATTTTCAGAAACAACCAAGATGGCTGCTGCTTAAATGTCACACACTTCGTTGCTCGGATTGGTTGTAGTTCAAAGGAATTTTGCTAGGCTAATACAAGCACAGCGTTGCCACCAAACATTTTGAGGCAGTGATCTAAGGCAGCATGCCTGTCAAGGTAAAATGACCAATTAACATCACAACTTCCTCTTATGCCAACCGAACATCCTGTGAAAATCGACCATCATCCTTTTGCAAAAGCACCAAAGCCCGTAGCTACGGTCTACGTGGGTCACCATTTTAGACAAGGCATCGGTCAAAGTGTTCGCAAATAGCTCCACACCACACAGAATTTCTTACGCACCTTTTAGGCAAAGAAAATAAGAGACCTCTACAGATGCTATGACGACTTTAAAAAAGCCCCGGCGTACCTGTTTGACCAGCGTTTGGTCAGCGCTGGACAGGGCCTGGCGCAGGCGTTCCCCGTCTGTGTTCCTGCAGCAGGCGCGCTCCCCGGACTGCAGGTTCCTTACAAGCCTCTGGAGGTCCGTCCTCAGCTGCCGCAGGTTCTGATGGGACAACAGGAACCAGGGAGGTTAGGAGGACCACTTTAGCAGGGTCAGCGGCATGTCGACTGCTGACAGGAAGTGACTCAGCGGACTGGTTCAGAAGACCAGCTCCCTCCTGGGACGCCCACTCGACCCAGTGGAGGGGTAGGGGGAAGGGAGAACGATGGCGTAGCCAGCATCGCTGATGGAGAACATGTCCCACCCCATGCATGACACTGACGGCACTGGGCAGCTCATTCCGAGACAGGCTGAGGAAGGGATGGCCTGCGGTATGCAGCCCCGCTCCCAGTAGACCACGCTCATTAATACTGACCTACTCACTCATGTGCAGTATCTATTTATACTGTGCAATATCAATATTCCCTATATTAAATATATGTCAGGTCTGTTGACTTATTTATTGTATCTTACTTTTTATTATTATATCTGGATTTTTACATTATATATTTTACTGATGCCTCATGCTATCCACATTTTCTGCTGTAGCACTTCAGATTTCCCCGCTGTGGGATTAATAATTGAATATCTTACGTTGCAGGGAGCTGCTGCTCCATCATTGGCCTTCTCTATGGTTTTATAGATCAGAACAAAGCTGAGAGAACCGGATCTCAACAGAGGTGTTTATTGCAGTCTGTGACCAGTAGTACAGTGGAATGCTGTTCCCTCAGTTTAAACAAAATATTATAGAATATAAATCAATACAATATAGCTAGATAGAAAAGAAAACGTGGGTACAAATATGTTGCGATAGATAACCTCTTCGGGTGAGGTGAATTTGAGTTCAAAAGGCACTTTATGGTGAGTTAGGATATGCTTTAATGTTACGGTAATAAATTATTTTATTAAATAATTTATATTGAACAGAATTTTGCCTGCAAAAGCCATTTGGAGAAAAGTAAGAATATGTATGATGCTCTTACAGCACACTGGAGTAACTTTGCCTACAATGCATCAGTATTTCTATTGCGGTTTGCTTCAGTACGTTCGATAGTAACGCACTGAAGAAAGCTTTATTTCAACACAAGCCTAATATCAGAAGACTTGACTGCTGAAGAGTTATACTCTCTTCAGCAGTATATATAGAGAGTTATACTCTCTATATATACTTATACAACAGGTAGTTGTATAAGTTTATTGAGGTAGTCGTTATTATATCATACGCACGTAGCTAGCAGTGCCTGGCTTTCATTCCTTTTAAAGCAATAAAGTGTGTACTTTTGTTAAATAAACCATATAATAATGATTTGTCGATAAATAGTGATGATTAAATCATTTATATGTTGCTTGTCCCTTGAGATTAGATTTTATTCATTTTAGACCTGACTTTAGGGTTATATGTGGCCTGTGAACCTCTTTGTGTCTTGAAGTTATGATCTGGGCTATAATACATACACCCTACATCCACACAAATATACCGATACATAAAATCATAAAACCTGATTATACAGCCAACTGTAACAAAATATAAAATAGCATTTGTTCTCTTGATTAGGCAGCAGAAGCATTGGCCTACTCCCTTATCTCCTAGTACAAATCTTAAAAAATACAAATAAAAACACATTGATGTAATGTGCAGGGAAAGCTCCTAAAAGCAGGCAGTGAACTCTTTAAGCTGTAGGTCAAGATAGCGTCTAACCCTCTGGCCTTCCTCCAGCTTGCGGTCTGCAGAGCCCGTCAGCGCCCTGGTGGGACCCGGCACCGCCAGCTGCACCTCCAGACGCCTCAGCTCTGGGAGGGAGAGACAGGCAAGAGATCAATGCCCCTGGTGACATCTCACAGGCACTTGGTTTGCATTGGAATTTGACAATTGCAAAAATGGACATTTTTGGCTTGTAGCGCCGACTGCTATTGGGATGAATGATCAATACATGTAACAGATGGATAATTATAGGTTTATGAATGTAGTTTACCACTATGGATGCAATAAGAGGACTGTGTGGTGAGAATAGTGAATAGGCTGATACCTCCGCCATGTCATACAACATGTGCAGTGTCCATGGTGACTATGACAAAGATACCCAATTGTGATTTGTTAAACAGATTTTGTTCACAGGCTAAAGCTGTCAAAGATTTATGTTCGGAAATCGACACAGCAGTTGGTTGCAATCTGCAACCTCACCGCTAGATGCTACTACATTTTACACACTGGACCTTTAAGAACTACATACAGTGTATTTTGAAGGTTATGAATCGCACTCTCTAAACGATGAACACTGACACCTAGACGTGTTCGTAAAGCACATTGGAAAACACAGACAAAAGAAAACAGTTACGAAGTTAAATAGTTCCTACGGGAGACAAGAATAAACATTGGAAAGGATCACCAAGGCTCCTGCAGTACAAGACTCTGAAGAATGATTCTTCTAAACCGTCTGGTCAGCCAGTAGGCCTACCTTGTGTTTTGGAGGCCAGCTCGGCGCGGCATTTGTCCAGCTCGGCGCGCACGCTAGCCAGCTCCCCCTGACCGGTGGCCAGGCGCTCGGAGCGGCGCAGCACGGGGGCCACGGGGGTGCGGGGCAGCGGGGGCTCGGAGGACGAGGGCAGAGGGATGGTGGACTGTGCCGGCTGGGACGCGTCCTGCTTCCGCTCCAGGGCTCCGGTCAGAGCCGCGATCTCCTGGTCGCGGTCCTGGAGACACGCATGACAAGACATCGCTTTATTTCTCGATACCAATTCATTAAATGGTGGTTGTTAAGAGCAGCATACAAAAAGAACACCACGGTTACCAATAACACCTTAATAAAAAATGAATAATTAAAATAAATTCCCAGTGCGTATCTTTTCGATGCCTGCGGAGACCACTGCTGCAGAATCGCCTTTTTAAAAAGGGGTGCTATTATGCCACCAGGTGCGAGTGATTAGCCATTAAAAGCCGTTTGAAAAATCGGCCTTTTCCTGTGTTTTAGTGACATCACAAGTGGGAGTGTCCACCTAGATGTATGCTGGATAGATCAGTGGCATAATATCACCCCTGTGATCAACTTGAGTTTTTTTTCCTTTTCATTTCCAAAGCGCTTCAATTTCTTTAACTAATGTGGCGCATCCAACACTAACATCGGTCACCACCACAACATTATACATACAGAACAACAATATCTGATAGGTGAAATTACAGTAGTGCAGTGCATTGATAGAAAACATTGAACTATTGAGAGGACACTTTACTTGTGTGCCGTATATCCGTTGCATCTGTCCTCACTTTTAATGTTTGTTGTGAATTGTGATTCGGTCATCACTACATTCTACTGTACAAATGTGCTTCATGCATTTATTTAGTCTGATTCTTGAACGTGACGTGACTTACGTCCAGCTCCTGACTGTAATATTGCCTCAGGTTTTTCTGCAGGTTGGTTATAATGGTTTCATACTTCTCCTCCATCAGAGTCCTCTCCGCCTCCAAGGAAGAGCTGCATGGAGAAAGAGAAGGCGTGAAAATCTCCTGTTCAGTGTGAACACACAACACCATCGGTAGCTACTATGGAGCTAGAGAAGGCATGAATATTTCCTGTTCAGTGTGAACACCTAGAGTACACACAACACCACTGGTAGCTACTATGGGTGGTTATAGCTGCATTCATGTCATTTTAAATGGAATGGATCAGAATCATCCATCATGTTTTATTTGAATTAAAAAAATATATCCAGGTATCAAATAATAGTAAATACAGTAAAATAAACCTTATGTGTGATAATGAATGAGCTTTCAAACTTCCGTAAGAACACTACTATATAGTAATGTACGGTGTGGTGGTCTATTGCATCAGAATATACATCTTAATGTCACAGACTGTTACACACTTCTCCACACCTGCCTTGCCCACCAACCGCCAACACACTGGACACAAAACACCCACCTGAAGTCATTCTGCATGCTGGTGAAGACCTCCATCATCTCGGACACCACCTGCTCCCGGACGTTCGCCTCCAGCGTCTCCTTCTCCTGGCGCAGACGTAGCACCCCCCGCTTCAGCACGTCGATGGCCCTCAGCAGAGACTGCACCACGGGTGGGATGGGGGGAGACGGTTACCATCTCAGGTTAGCATCGAGTCATCATGGTGGACCAGCTGGACCCAACACACAGCAGGGGGTGGGAGGGGGGGGGGTAAGGTGGTACCTCGTTATTCAACATGGTCATGTCTCCCTCCTCCTCGTCGCTCTCCTCTTCCTCCTCGTAGGTGCTGTCAAGGGCGGTGGCGGCGGGCTCCCTCAGCAGGGACAGGATGTACGCCACGCGGGTTTTGGTGGACGGCCCGTGGACCAACTGGGAAAAGAGACATGATCAACATTTAACTACTACTACATTAGCATTTATAGTGCTTTTCAAGACACCCCTTTGCATGTCTTAAAAAAAAAAAAAGAAGCACTATATAAATGCTAATCTATTACTATTATGTCAATAATAGTGAGTGTGTGTAGGGCTACGACCCCTCATTTCGACTCCTGGCTGAGAAACAGAGTGTCGGGTTGGTACACGCAACACCTGAGTGTTGCGCGCCTGCTACAGGACTACGAACCGCAGACTTCTAGAACAAGCACTTCGGTTCCATCCATTACCACTATGTACGGTGTGTGTTTGGGCCGATGCATAAATACACACACCATACGGGGGAGGGGGGTGGGTGGTTCTCACCTGGGTGGCGATGGCAGAGAACTTGAGGGCCTGCAGGGTCTCGTCATAGATGCCGGCACAGGGGTTGATGTTAACCACCATGCTGGAGCTGCCACGGCCGCAGAAGTAGCCCTGCAGAATGCGGGTCAGCTTGCTGTCCCTGAAGGGCACCACCTGGGGGGGGCGCGACCTGGGAGGGGGGAGGAGCTGGTTAGCCAACGCTAGCAACTTAGCCAAAAAGGCAACATTTGTTTGGATTCAACTAGATAGTACTACATGACTAGTAGACCTAGTGCATGAACAGACCAGTACCCGTTGTTTTGGTTGTGTCTTAACAGTAGACCAGTACCCGTTGTTCTGGTTGTGTCTTAACAGTAGACCAGTACCCGTTGTTCTGGTTGTGTCTTAACAGTAGACCAGTACCCGTTGTTCTGGTTGTGTCTTAACAGTAGACCAGTACCCGTTGTCCTACAGTAGACCAGTACCCGTTGTGTCTTAGCAGTAGACCAGTACCCGTTGTGTCTTATCAGTAGACCAGTACCCGTTGTGTCTTATCAGTAGACCAGTACCCGTTGTTCTGGTTGTCCTACAGTAGACCAGTACCCGTTGTTCTGGTTGTGTCTTAACAGTAGACCAGTACCTGTTGTCCTACAGTAGACCAGTACCCGTTGTTCTGGTTGTGTCTTAACAGTAGACCAGTACCTGTTGTCCTACAGTAGACCAGTACCCGTTGTCCTACAGTAGACCAGTACCCGTTGTCCTACAGTAGACCAGTACCCGTTGTCCTACAGTAGACCAGTACCTGTTCTGGTTGTGTCTGAGAGCAGCGATGCAGCGGCCCAGTGTGTGCAGGGAGGTGTTGATGTTGTTTGCCTCCTTCATTCTCTCCCCGTTTCTCTGGTCCTTACAGCGCTCCGAGCCTGCCAGGTCACACACCGTCAGCCTGCAGGCACACACACCCTGTTAGCACACACGTATAATGGTACACCCCGACACACACACGTCTCAAAGCTGTGATACGTACTCGCTGATGTGCGTGGCCTTGCTGGCCTCAGCCTCCGGGTGGATGTGGAGCAGGCGTATGGAGAAGACGCTGTGGCTGGAGAGTAGAGCACAGATTCATCGATCACACACACAAAGACCAATCACCATGGCTGAAGAGCAGAGCATAGATTCAAGCAATCAAAGAAAGGAACACACCACCGCACAGAGATCAATGACCAAGGGAGACCAGGTGAGTGGTGTGTTACCTGCGGCTGGAGTTCTGGTTGAGGTGCGTGCTGGCGAAGCTCTGGTTGCGACGGCCGGCCCTGAGCATGCGCCACGCCTCCTCAGCGCTGCGCACCTGGATCCAGGTGAGATCTGTACAGAGCCTAGATTAAGGTGCTTGTAGGGACATACTAGAACAGAAGTCCAATACAAGTGGGTGTGTTTATATGGGCGTATCTGCCCTGGTATTAAACCAAGACTGGATTCATTTACCGCTCATGCTGTAACAGCATGAGCATTGTGCACACACCTATGTAACACAAAGCTGTTAGAGAGACGCAGAGAGCTAAATGACATAAGGACAAACATTTGCATGTGTGGGAGACAGAGCGGCCCTTACCTTTGACGTAGGGGTTGCCCTGCTTGTCATCGCTGAGCTTCAGTGTGGCCCTCTTCCTGAGCGTGCCAGTGGGCGGGGCCTCCAGCAGGTCATACAGGAACTCGTTGTAGATCTCGTAGTAGGACACCCACACAGAGTACTGCACGCCCTCCCCCAGACCCTCACCCCCGCTGTGGGACAGGCTGTCTGGATCCAGGCACACGTTGTCCGTATCTGGGTGGGGAGAAAGGAGTCGCCGGAGCAGAGATAAGACAATACGACCTGGTTTGCAACTGCATCAGGAAATTGTAGTGGATAGGGTGCTGGATTGTAATGGAGGAGACTGATGTGTGAATAGGTGATATGCATTTGTAATGTACAGTCTTTTATCATCGAGGTGCACCTTTGGAAACAAGGACTCAACCCTATTAAGTGCTACCACCCAGGATGTTTTATAACCCGAAAAAGAAATCCCCAAAAATTATTCCCAGACAAAAAAATAAAGAAAAAGAAAAAAAAAGGTACTGGGTTCGATCCCCATGTCGACAGTCTACCAATAGCCGAATAATCCCTACCTGGTCCTAAATGACAATTCCAATTAACTATTTATAGCTTTGAATAATGTCGTGGATAAACACTTTACTTTTAACAAAATGGAGAGGTAGAGAAAACCGAAGTTTGAAAGATAAAGACTTCATTATCACTTGCAACAAATAACAAAACCTGAGTTGGTTTGCAAAGAACTCCTGTTCTGCAATCAGGCTTCAGGTTATAGTCCCAAAATGTGTGAATCCCTCCTACCTGCACTGACCAATAACAGCACCCTATGCCTCAGGCCTAAATATTAGACACCTCTTGTGTCCCCCACCTCAGTTACCCATTTAATTTAACCTGGTGCCAGCTAACTTAAAGATAACAATAATGGGGCTCCTTTCCTCTTTATGGTCACTCTGAAGCCCTCTCCATGCATTCCTGTTTGGCTGAGAGTATCCTATGGTCTGAGAGGTCACCACTTTAGGAGTCAAACCAACAACTTGAAATCAGCTGCCTAACTGAGGTCCATCCCCGAGGGCTATCAGGAGGTGTAGTTAGTGCCACATGGATTTCCTTCAGAATGTGGTCCCTTACAGTCTTGTGCTTTTCTCCAAACTTATTTGATTCAATGAGCATACAGGCAAGACAATAATTATATTTTCCTTTAAATGTAAATTTCTCCCATAATAACAACGTACTGCTAAATGACTAAACAGTAGATGGTGTATCCGAGCAACAGAGCAGTGGCAGGGTAGAGGGCTGACCTTCCAGCTGGGTGTTGATGGTGGTGGAGAGCCCTGCGATGCCGCTGTCCCACGTTGTGCTTGTCCCGCCTCTACGGGAACTCGTGCTCTCGTCCTATTGGAAGACATGGATGTTAGCATCAAGAAGCATCACCACTCAATATACCATAAAGACCAATGCTAGGGGGTACCAGAAGCACGTTTTGAAAGTATAGCCACTGATCAAACATAGTGGTGATAGTGAACCAAACTTTTATCAAATCTGTTCCTCACATCACATTTATTTCCCCAGGAATGAATACGTCCATATTAATCCTCTTTTTATGTCTTCATTTTGACACCATGTTTAAAGGATTGATTATGAAAATATTATTGAACCCCATTTTAAAACCATATCAAGTAATTTGTCACCAAGAAGCTACACAACATCGTCGTCTCACCTCCTTCAGCAGGGAGTCTCTGAGCTGCTCCTCGGCCAGCACCTCGTTGGGCTCCAGCTGCCGGACGTCCTGGTACATGGTGGGCTTCAGGTCCATGGCCGCGTACAGGCGTCCCTGCAGCTTCCTGAAGGTCGAGACCAAGGCCCTGGGCAGGAGGCCCGGCTCTTGTCCCACACCTGGGACAACAAGACATGATGAGTTTTAGACGTGAGGGAAAAGAGGATACATATACACTAGGTTTACACCCTAAAAGTCGATTCATCAAATCTTCGTTCAGAGAGCACCAAATCGACTTGATATTGGATATTCACGCTCTGTAATAAAGTGATCTTAAGCAGGTAACTAGTCGTACACTCCAGTGGGTCTAGTGGTGTTATATTAAAACTGAATAGCCAAGTGTATGGTGTTAACACAGCGGAAAAAGAGGTGATGTCCTGTCAGCTTCCAACAATTTACACTGCTAGACCCACTGTGACTTGGACCGCTGAGCGTGCCTTACACTTCCGGCTTTATTATGGAGCGTAATTAAGTTTATATCCATCTGTTATTTGTAACAGTGGTTCTCTTCTACTGTTATTGATGGATTTAGCACATGGATCTATCGCAACGTTCCTTCAATGCTTCCTTAAGCCGGTTATTGTAATGGCATTTTAAGCTGGAAAAAAAATTCATTTGAAACAACGAATAGTCAAATAATCGATTAACCTGCAACTTTGGGTAGACTTGGAAATTCTGAGTCGGGTACAGCCCTAGAGTACACATGACATACATGTTTTCCCCCCTTGATGATTTACTATTGACCCACATTTAAAAAAAAGCTTCCCTTATATGAACTGGTTTGTACTTAAACATCTATTGATATGTTATACCTAAAAGGGAATACATGAACAGACTATTTTAAGGGTATATTTGGGTCAAAAGTGCATTTTGACAGAAATATTGTAGTAGTAGTAAAAGCCTTTTCTTTTATAAAAAGCTTGTTTTTCACCATCAGTCTCAACCTGAAACATTCACTTTAAGAGACAATCTGCAATAGACTCCCCACTATCCCCTTCCAACCCTACATCTCCAAGCTTAGATACAGGCCCTTGTAGTAACCTCTTCGACCAAGCTGGCCAGATCCTCACCCTGGATGGTGTAGGTCTTCCCAGAGTTGGTCACTCCGTACGTGTAGAGGAGCCGGTTCTCCCCGTGGACAACGTCCTTCACCATGTTCTTCATGGTGTCTTCAAAGAACTCCTGCTGTTTGGTCTCTGGCCCAAAGATCTAGAAAGACCCAGGGCAATATATAAATCATCAAATGTCTTAGAGGGAGGAAATATGTAATATCATAACACTGATCATTTTGATATTTTTTATATTGATATTGGTCAGTTAATGCTTTATCAAAAGCATCTCATACAAATGGTGTATATCGACTTGAAATTTTGTTTCATATTTTAGGGAACAATCTTACTTGGATCCACTTATTCAAAGTGTAATATACAACTATAACCTGTCCAACTCTTCTTAAAACTGTACAAGACATTCTCAATACATTGATGTGGTAGCATGTTCTTTAAGGGATCTGGTTTGTCTTTGAATCAATTCTTTGTCATGGTCATGTTTACCCAACACTCATCTGTAAAATATGTTAAAAAAAAGCCACACTCCAGGGCAACCTCCTGACCTTTGAAAAGGAGAACTTGTGAATGTTCTGTGCTATGCCTCTTTCAGCACTCTTCATGGCCTGAGAATCCTTCGGCGCTTTGAGCAGGAGGGTGTTTTCATTCTGGATGGTCACGCACCCCTTTCGAGAGCAGAGGGAGAAAACACTTTAAAAAATGGCGACAGTGCTTATTAGAGCCCGACCGATACATACGTTTGCCGGTTTTATCCGCCGATCACAGAGACAGAGATAGATTTATCGGTATCTGCATACATCTTTGCAGATATGAAAACTTTAATTTATAATTGTAATTCCATCTTTATGAATCATCTATTGTGGTGGTTGAACCTCTAAATGCTTTAACTGGCCACATCCATGTAAACACTCCTAACACTAACAGTTGTCATTCATGTTCTAGAAGGTGATGATTAGTAGCTCCTCCCCATACAGTTAATTGGTTCCTTTATCTCAAGAATTTAATGTGATTTTGCTGTGGCCCGAAGCATTGCTGGAGGGTGAGCAGCAAATCCCAAGGAGCTGCTCCACACCCAGAAGAAAAATACAGAAATCCCTAATATCGGCCCCTAAAATCCAGTATCGGTCGGGCTCAAGCGCTTATCTCTATTGTGCTGTTCAGACAGGTAGAGACAATTCATTTTCCTTGCCTAGGACTTCCACAGCACATGTTCTTTCGAACCACTCCCCAGAACACAGTAACAGCAATCACTCCCAAAGACTGCTTAGCTGTAGGGAGTTAAGTGGTGACTGGTGAACAGTCTTACCTGTTCCTCCGCCCGCTCTCTTTCTTCCTTGCTGAGTGGCCGAACGCGAACATAAACCTTAACTTTCTCAGGGTTAGCTTCATCCCCGCTGCCTTGTCTTTCAAGTGCTGGTGCGGTTTTCTAGTGGAATTCAAAAAGGTTAACAAATTGCAATTGTTGTACGTTAATCAATAAAACCACTGACACATTAACCACTGGGGTTTTAGTGTGCAGAAATCTGTTGATTGTGCTTGAAACAACCATCAGTCAATATCATCTGACAACACTGGCACCATGTGTTGTCACCATTGTGTAACAATATTATAAAAAGGTGGGATTGTACAATAATTTAACATTATAAAGGACTCATAACCGAGCATTAAAGTTACCGGTGCTGATATGCATGCTTTGGTGTCCAGACCAGGGGAGATGATGGAGAGCTCTGGCAAACGAGGTCTAGTCACATTTACCAGCTCGGCTGCTGTGGACTCCAACACTGGCGTTTCGCCCTCCTCGTCTGAGAGCAGTCCACAAGGTGAAGCCAAATGCAACGCCATTCTAATTATGAGAAATGGGAAAGTCACGACTGCGATTTATGGCTGGGAGTTGTTGGCATGTATCCAGTGCATGTAACGGCGGTTAGTCACCTATGCAACTTAAAAATAAAGGTGCGTGCTCCTTTTAACCATTGACAATTAACACAACATTGGCGTTACCATCTCGACGCGTTGTACAGTATATCGTTTTGGGTCGAGGTGTCAGCTACTTAAAGGGTTAATACAGGCCAAAACACTTTGACATTGTTATAAAACGTCTTAAATCGAGGTCCTATTCATTCCAGGTTCATTTTTTTTTTTTTTTTTTACGAGGTGTCTACTTGGTCGTTCATTGTATTTAGCCAAGGCAAAGTGAAATACTACACAAAACGGTAAATAGGACCTGGGGTGCGTTGTACATAACCATGAACCACATCTTAACGATGGCAAAGTGCCATAGTGTATCTGTAAAGTTAATCCTAACATTCATACTGAATCGAAAAGGTTCCTGTAACTGTTAACGTTACTTCGTTCCAGAGGAAAACACGCATTAACGTTACCTCTCAACGAAATACAATACATATAGATTGTAACAGTGTTCTACGCAAACATTATTAACGTTTGTTGTTAATTACATGCACGGTCAACATTAACCACAACCTGTGAACACATTATATATCAGCTACATAATAACCAATCACACGCTAACGAGCTCAAAGGGTAAACGGTCACCTAGCATTTCATTACTTACCTCAAATATGAAACGCTGTTAGAGCACTCTCCTAAAAGCTAAACTAGCTACCTAAAATAGAAATAGAACTCGTCTGTTAGATCATTCGACGACTCGTTAACAACGAACGAGATTAATCCAACACCCTCACCGACTTCCCAACCTACTCACTGGCCCAATTTTTGAACCTCGCGCTCCTCGTACCTGGCCAATCACAGAACGCGTCGTCTAGCTTGGCTAGACGAGCGTTTTCATTGGTCGAATCGTAATGTTTACGCAGTGGTGTGTGCTGCGTAAACAGATTAAAACAAAAACTGCTTTATAAATTCCTACCTCACGTATTAGGGAGTCTGGGGCTGAGCGACATAAAAAATGTGTATATTTGTAAATTAAATTGCTATGTTTTAGTATTCAACCAGTATATTACAATATCAGACTTCTGTAGTTTGTCAAATAAAACTTCAAAATAGCACTATACCACTGGTTATGCAGCATAGAAACCATGCATGACCCCATACAATGAGCATTTACTATTTTATAAAACAGCTGCGTTTCAAAACACTGGATCATCATAATAAACAACCCAACTGAATTCAAACAATTGTCAAGCTCATTTCATCCACTATGTTGTAGATTAAATAGGAATTATTTATTTGTGGATTAATATCAAACAAAATGTTAAAAGTTGTTACTCAATACAGTTTAAATAGTCAATTACAGTGAATATATTAAACCTAATCAATTATTCAAGTCCAACTTATTTGAAAAATATATCTTAATCAAATAAACCTTCAACTTAAACTCATAACTCTGAATGAAAAGGTTTCCCTTCCCTTTGTGTATTAGAGATCCCAAAGCCACGTATGCATAAAAAAAATCAAACAACATGAAATGAGTTTAATTAATACAAGTCCCAAACAATTCAATTCAATATTATTTTCTCTGAGCAATACTATTGTTAGATAAAAAAATGTAGAATTATATAAAATAGTTAGGCTACTTAAAAATATATATATCTAAAAGCCTGGGCCGTAATAGTTAAAAAAGGAGATGGAATTCAAGGATATTCGTCACGACAAACATGTTGTCTCCACTTGCAAGTCAGTTGATACATCAAATAAAAAGTGCACATGTCGTCACACATCTGCAATCCACTGAAGCCAGCTGAGACTGTAAATCATTACTCAATATTTCTAGGGATGTTCTGAATATTGACGTCATTTTGTGTACTTTCAAGCCTTTTTTTCTGCACGCTGTGCTGCACACCGTAGCAGAAGTAGATCAGTAGACCTGTGAAAAAATAAACATCTCCCATCATTATTCACACAAACACAGCCAGTGTTGTTGAATGTTTTAGGAGTCGTTGACGGTTCATTTTCCATACCAACTGCCATCCAGACGGCGTAGCGGGCCCACGTGTCAGATCCCAGCTGGATCATGAGGTAGACGTTGACGAAAATGCTAAGGATGGGAAGCATGGGCAGGAAGGGAACCTGGAGGGGTCATAAAGGAGGTCACATGTAGTATTACTAGTGTTTCAGGAGCAGCAGAACACCTAAAGGCTTGGGTTTGTATTTAGAGGTATCCATACATGCAGCACTCTTTGACAAATAAAGATTGAAGTGTTCGCACATAAGCACTCTCAACACAGAGTTCAGTAGACTTGAATAGAATAGAGCAGTATAATGTAGAATAGAGTTTAGTCATTTAGAGTAGACTATAAGAAAAGTCAATTAGAGTAGAACAGAATATAGTTTTTATACAGTAGTAGATTATACTAGAGTAGACTCAATAAGTGTGCATTATAGTAAAATAGAGTAGTCGGGTCAATTAGAGCAGAGTTGAACTGAGTAGAATAAAATATAACAGAACACAATAGATTATAGTAGAGTAGAGAGGAACTGAGTAGAGTAGAATATAATAGAGAAGAGTAGAACAGAGTACAGTACGGTGCAGTACAGTAGTATTTTGAGTATCCCAACACCAGCCTCAACAACACCATGTTTATAATGAGGGTTTTCCACGCACCATGAAAGCAGCCGTGGCGGTGTTCTGTGGCTGTCTCCAGATGGCAGCGACTAGGAGCACCAGGAGTACTAGGATCATGGTCAAGGCCAGGAGGCTCCACCACTCTTGGCCCCGTAGGGAGTCCCCTGCCTTGCTGATCAGCAGGCTCATAAAGATGGCTATGAAGACTGGAGGAACATCGATTTATGGATACTATGGATCCACAAAGAAATTCAGCTTTCCCAGTACGTACCACTTGATTCACATGATAAAAGAGAACAAAAGATGCAACATAGCATGACATATTTAAGACATAGCGTAAAAGACATGTAGGGATTAGGGGTAAAAATAGTAGCTATTATAATTTTTAAATACTAAACAATAGCTCAACTGAAACAATATTTTATGGTTATTCTCCGGGAGCTGAACATCATCAATATTCCAATACTCATAATAATACCACGACTAATAATAATAATAATACTAAGATGATAATGAAATGGAATTAATCAAATGTAGTAATAATAACAGAATAACAATGATAATACAAGGTGGTGAGGAGGCAGATTACTGATGGAGACGGTGAACATGGACACGGTGGTGGAGGTGCGAGGGGTGGCATGTGAGGGTGGAGACAACGTGCTCATCAGAGAGAAAGATTCTGGTTTGAAGGAACCTGACCCCTCAGTGAGATCCGCCTGGTACCTGCGTGGATATCAAACCCTTAATTCAAATGGTCCAAATGCACCATACTACCATACTACAACTTCTAACTGTCTTTCTGTTGAACTGAACATAATAAGGCTGTTATGGGGCCATTTCTGTGTCAATGAAGTATGGATCAATCTCACATCTTATTTAAATGAGACTTGTATAATGAATAACTTTACATGTGGACAATGTACATATGTAATACCCTAATCCTAATCTGGAATGATTTTATTATGTCTATTTTAGTTATTGCATGTATCTTCCAAATGTCATAAGTACCACATTCCATGTCCAAAAACATCCGTATAGCAAATTATCTACTTAATGATTAAGTTATCATTAAGTAGATAGTATGTTATCATTGATAACATAACATTGACACAATTCATATTCACATTCTTTACAAAATATTTATATATTTCAGCTAATGAAAGAGGTTTGGTGTGACCGTACCTTAATATGAGAATACATACGGCTACAAGCGTGTAGGCAAAGAGAGTTCCAATAGACATCAAGTCCACCAAGGCCTTCAGGTCGAACGCCAGGGTCATGGTCGCTGCACATACACACACACACACGTGCTTGTAAGCACACACACACGAACATGTGCGCATAAGCACATACACACACACACACACGTGCGCATAAGAACACACACACACTCACACACAATCCATGAGCTGCTGCTGCTTTTCAATGTTACTATATCCAATGTTACAGCATACATCACCACATCACATACACGCACACATGCATACGCATACACATGCACACACATGGACAAACACACTATATAGTGTACCTGCAACGGCGCCGGACACCAGTGTAGCAATGACGGGGCTCTGCCTGTCACTCATCCTGCTGAGCACCTTGAAGAGCAGGCCGTCCCGGGACATCGCGTACAGAACACGGGGCATGGGGAACATGGACCCCAGGAGGCTAGGGCCAACATAACAACAACACATAAAAACCTTTTCAACAGTATTATGAATGTTACGAACTTGGTGTTGGTGGCGACACTGTTTGTATCTCTGGGGAAAATGACCGCTTATTGACAAAGGTGTCGTCAAAAATAAAGAAACGGAAATCTTCGAGATTGCCACTCTAAGATTTGGATAAAATGCTAAATGACAAAAACTCCAACAGATGTGTGTGTGTTTATTTCACATCATCCAGCACCTGGTGGACAGGGCACACAGGGAGCCCACGGCCACGGCGTACTTGGCTGGCGCCCAGCCGATGTACTCGAAGGCCACAGGAAGTGGGCTCTGGACGCTGATCATGTAGTAGGGCATCAGCAGAGTCAGTGCCGCCGACACACCGAAGTAAGCCAGGAAGCAGATGAGGAGCGACGACACAATGCCCAGCGGGATGGACTTCTGGGGGTTCTGAACTTCCTCTCCTGGGAGGACACGTTTCATGGATTAGACGTGATCAATGGATTGGTTGAATCATTATTATGTTTGTATTATGGTATATTAATATTATACCGCCTGCCTCATTTTACTTATGCACTATTTGTACTCCTGATCAAGTGCCAAACTGCATTTTGTTGTCTAGTACTTGTGCAATGACAATCAAGTTGAATCTTATCTAATTTACTCTTTAGTTATTTAGCAAACTCTTTTAACCAAGGTGCCTTACAGTGAAGATAAGATGAGATGCGATTTACAATCCCAGACAGGAAATTAGGGTACACATAAATCATGTTAGATATTAGATTCAGATGGAGCAGGAAGGGGTTAGGGCATCTTGGTCAAGGATGCAGACAGATAAACTGCAGACATTGGGGTTCAAACCAAGAACCTCTGGGATTCAAAAACTAGACTATCTGTTCCAACCTTTTTGCATTACCGATCCTGTTATTTATTTGATTGTAGTACTTGACTGCGTATTGAACCGACCTGTTGTGGCAATGCAGTCGAATCCCACGAAGGCATAGAAGCAGGTCGCTGCCCCTGATATAGTTCCATTCAGGCCGAAGGGGAAGAACCCTCCTTTACCATAGCTACTGGTTTCATTCAATGCCAGGTTACTGAGTAAACACAGATGGGGTTTGGTCGTCATTGGTTCATTGATGGATAGATCAATAAATGGATCGATTCCTTAATTCTTTCATTCAATCATCCATTGATTTCAGTTTTCCTAACCAATAAATAAACTACCTTAATGAAAACGTAAATCATTCATTGGTTTAGGTTTTCATTGATTAGGTTTCCAATAGGATAAAAAAAATACTAGTATTCTATTATATACTATTGAACAATATTATGAAAAATACAGTATATAATTTGAATATATTATATTATAATCCTACCACAATTGCCTGCAACTGTAAATATATCATTATATACTATATAGTATATATTGATATATATTTCCATGTGTTAAATTCAGTAAAAAGGGTAAGTTCCAAACCCATATAGTGTTTCGTTGAGAATGGTCTCCTCACTGGTGTACCAGTTATCAATGTCCCCCTTTATGAAGCCGCTGATGATCACAAACAGCAACACCAGGATATTCAGCGCTGTGAAGATCTTATTGACAAAAGCAGACTCTTTGGCTCCAAACGCAAGAATCCCTGAGAAGAAAGTAGACAGAAAAGTACATTGGAATTAAATTAAGAAAAAACAATCCGTCTATTGATTTTAACACAAAACATGTTTATTTCACATATATGCAACATTTGATTATACAAGGTTTTATAATATATGATATATATTAGGTTATATATTCATTACTCATTCCCTCACCTTGATTGCAAACATGCATTTATAAAGATTGTAGTTCATCCTTAGATATATATGTTGTGATATATATGTTAACAGCAGACTATGTATACAAAATACCTGCTAGTAACATTATGAGGCTGGCCGCAAAGAAGTCTGGGTAAGGCGCCAGACCAGGAAGATCAATGGCAGCCATATTTCTTAGCGAGCCGGCGATGACGTTCCCGATGAGGTCATCAAAGGTTCCACTCCATGCTCGGGCCACGCTGGATGTGCCTGAGCAGCAAGTAAGTGCAAAGATATGGTTCTCCCATTGCTTATGAGAATTCCGATTTTAGAAGCTGATTTACATTTATTATCTGGCTTGTATCCAAAGTGAATTACGGTGGATCTATTTAGATACGTCTGTACCGATGACGTAGGACAGCAGCAGGTTCCAGCCCGTCACAAAGGCCCATATCTCCCCGACAGTCACGTAGCTGTACAGGTAGGCCGAGCCCGTCTTGGGCACCCGCGCCCCGAACTCGGCGTAACACAGCCCAGCAAAGACGGACGCGACGGCGGCCACCAGGAAAGAGATGATGATGCTGGGCCCGGACACGGTCCTCGCCACCTCCCCCGACAGCACATACACCCCGGCGCCCAAGGTGCTGCCCACACCCAGAGCCACCAGGTCCAGCGTGGTCAGGCACCGCCGGAAGTTGGACTCCTCCCCCTCGGGCTCCAAGGGTTTCCTTCTGGACAGGCTCCTCAGGAACCGCAGCACCTGGGCCCCGGACATCCTGACAGAAAACCATCGTAAGTTCGGTTATGGGTCAATGGTCAAAGGTTAGTTATTTAGCAGGCACTTTCGTCTATAGCAACTCAAGGTGAATTCAGATACTTGTCATTGAGATGCAGGTAGGGCGTCTTGGTCAAGGGGGCCTACAGGTAAACTGCAGACATTGGGGATTGAACCCAGAACCTTTCGACTGGGAGCCGAAAGTGGACATAGGAAAATATCTTAAAAATATATCTTACAAATAAAATAATCAACAATAGAATATTGCTTTATGCTGTTCCCAGTGCCAGGGTATTCTAATCAACAGAGAGGCCACCCCTAACCCCCTGCAGAATATGACGTGGAACTCACCGTTCTGAACACAAGCCATGGTTCAGTATGTTGGCTTGCCCAAAACATCCATCCAATTAGCACACACCCTCAAGCAATGTGGAGTCTGTCTCTGATTGATCTCCAGACTGCTAGAGTTATCTGCCCAGTAGAACACCAGACCACTCTGACCACTCAACACCACCTTATAAAGAGTCATGTCAGATCTCTCTTAATCAGCCTCCCTGATGCACGGTTTAAAAACACAACAAATGTCTTCCTAGGAATGTTACCATACACCCTCCTCACCATCCCTGGAAGAAGGGATCCATATATGCTTCTCAAGGTTTCTTCCTTACTGGTATTTGAGGGGTACTTCTTAGGGTTAAGGTGTCTGTGAAGCCCTTTCAGGCAGTCTCTGTGATGACGTCTCGGCATATAAACCTGCCAGACTGACAGACTGTTCAAACAAACCTAACCTCTGAGAAGTAAACATTCCCAAGCGTGAGCCAGGTAAATGACATTTCTAAGGGTTTAGGTTAACAACTCTGGTAAGTACACACATGCGTAGCATAGTTCATATTCACTGAACAATAATATCAATGGATAAATATTTTTAGCCCACAGCTTGACTAGTAACACAGAAGGAAAGAAGGAATGGAAAAAAATGATCTTTAATCCAAGTTATTTGATTAAACCTTTCACAATGTATACAAGTACATTTATATAAGCACACATATAAACTAGGGATGCACCAATTCCACTTTTTCTCAGACCAAGTAGTACAAGTACTTACATTTGAGTGCTCACCGATATAATAATAGCATTGGAGTTTAAAGAGCCAGTTAACTGTTTCAGCGGGAATTGGAACTCTGAGAGATTTAAAAAGAGTTCTAGGAAAGAGGGGGGCGTGTTATCGCCATGGTTACGGCCCACGGCAACTTTGTGATACCTTTTCAGTACCGTCGCTGTGTATGAGCAGAATCATGTATCAGAATCAGAATCAGAATCAGAAAAGCTTTATTGCCAAGTACGTTTTTTACACATACAAGGAATTTGTCTTGGTGATGTAGGTGCACGTCACATTCTCTAAAATAAGTTAAATAGGTTCAACAGAACAAACAATATAAGTATAAATATATGTATAAATATATACACACACAGAACGTATAAAAAAAATAATGTGTATGAAATGCGCCATACACCGTAGCGATATACTATATAGGCGTCCGGGAAGCCTAACCCTCGGACGCGGGTATTAAATAAATCGATGCTCAGACGGAGCTTCACCATCCACACACACACACACACACACACACCGTAGCGGTACACAATAAGTGTCCGAAAAGCTCAACTTTTTCTCGGACGCCGCATTCAACCGCTGCCCAGGCAGAGCTCCACGCGTCCACACAAACACAAACCGACACTGATTTAAATGACAACAGTTTAGTTTAGTTTAAATGTTTTAGTTTTAATCTAAAAACTAAGTGTCCCGAAACCGCTTGCACCAATGTTATGTTTTTGTTTTCTTTTTCTAGAAAAGGTGCATTCCAATTGTATTCATAAGTAGCACCGCTGAAAAGAACATTCTCGTCTGTGAGTCTGATCCTATTAAATAATGAAAGAAAATATGATTTAATGTTAAAGTATCACAATTCAAATTGGAGGTGTTTGAATTAAAAATATTGTTCCGTCTAAGCAGTTCACCCTTACCTTTTAGCTGTTGAATGATGCTGGGAGTTGCAAAGTTTCTATGCAAGACTATTTTAGAGTAAACCTCTTCTGTTTATCTGACTTCTTTGAAAACCCCACATCTTGAGGTGCACAAATTTTTGACACGTTGTGTTACATTTCAGATGTACATGCCATTTCTGGAAAAAGACAGATCAGATTTATTTGACAGCCTGCTTTTGAAATCTGTTTAATAAAATCTTGTTATATTTTTGCTGCTTTTTGCTACTTTTGATTCACCATTGAGTGATTCATTTACAGTAAGTGGATGTATTTAACTTTCTTCTTTTATAATATTACACAGGCCGTGGAATAATTTTCACATTATATAAAATGAAAGTGTTTACATTTGCTGCACTAAGGTGATCTCTTTACTGACCAGATTCTGGAAGTGCAGATGTTGTTTGGATTTTATTAGGATGGGGACATCTGCTTAGCAACAAATTGATGACTTGCTCGTTGGAGTGTGAGAAGAATGCTAAGAGCAATCCATTTCTCCCTGGAAATGTGCTGGTACCTTGAATTACTGCTAGCAGCAGGGATAGTGTCAAGCAGTGATTGCAGACAGACATGCAGGCAGATAGTGTAGTGAGAGAGAGAGTGAGAGTGAGAGAGAGAGAGATACATGGATACCTGGATGATAGAGAGATAGATAGACAGACAGACAGACAGACAGATCGATATGAAGGCAGGTGGGTATGGTAGTTTGGTGGTTATGGTTATGCAACTCCCAGCTGCGAAAAGGTTCTGGGTTCGAACCCTAATCTCTGCACCCTGTACACACCCTTGAGCAAGAAGTCTATCCTAATTAATGACTTATAAAAAACGATAATCACTGTTAGTTGCTGTTCGATAACTATCCTCCTGCTATGGCTGCCTGCCTCATGTTGTGTTAGTTATTTCCCTGTAGACTGCTGTAGCTTCAGAGCTTTTACCTTGCTTATTTTAAACCTGTAAATTGTTAAATAAAAGACGTTAAATAAACATGTGACCCAATCTGTAAATAGCCAGCCCCTCTGTGGTACAATGTTGCTGGGGTTCAGGAGCTGGGATTGGTTAATGACTTCATTAGCTGAAGGGAATGTACTGGCGCTCTCCCTGTTAATGATTCATCTAACGGAACAGGTCCAGTCTTCCCTTTGTCTGAGCAACTCACACAGGACACATCAGACACGGTTCTCCTGAGATGTGCTGAACCTCTTACAGTACAGGTGTATTTAAAATATCATCCAAGAATTCTGGTAAGGAATCTATTTTATTACATACTTATGCTAACTAACTTGAGTTTGGGGACTTTTGGTGACTTTGGCAATTGTACTGGTTCTGCATATAATTATATTCTGTTTAGTATTAATGAAGTAAATGTTTATTGTTGAACCTTGAAAATAATAGCACTGTTATGATAGAGATTCAAAAGCTCTTTGTATTACTCAGATTCATACGATTTCATATAGTTGGGAAACTAGAATACCTTTAGAATACGCTAGAATTGGTCTTTTAGGTATTTCTTCTATTTATCCATTTAGGCCTACAGGAAAGATGTAGTGCCTACATCACATTGATGGATATCTCTCGATTAGGAAATGCACCACACAAATTGGACACTATTATATCTGGAGAGGCTTACCAACAGAAAACCAATGTGCATCATCATCTCCATAACGGTTCTACTTTGTTCAGCATACCATTATAGAAAGTGGTTGTGTAAAAAGGCATCCTTACACACACACACACACACACACACACACACACACACACACACACACACACACACATCTCTCTGTAATGTTTATGTTTGTAGTAAGTGGCCCTTCAGATATTCTCTTAATGGCCGCTGCCATCGCACGGCGGCAGCGTTTTTTCCAGGATTAGAAGCCGGATGGAGGGCCGGTCATCACACTTTTCCATGGTGACCGCTTTTTACAAGCCAGCGCGTTTTAGACCCCAGCGCTCGCAGGAAGCCTGCTCACTCAAGTGTGACTCTCTCCCTCACTCGGCGTGCGGGCTTAGGCACTTCAAGCAGCATCCGTATAATCTGCTGCCCTGGGTGACGATGGGAATATAAACACCGGCTAATGTTCATACTTCCAGAGGGAAATATAACTATAAAATGATGCAAAAAAGGACAGGAAATAGAAGATATTTTGAAAACAGTGCCAGTTTTGTACAATACTTTGTTGGTAACCACTAGGTTGGAGGAAGTTCTGTATGCCATTCACTGGGCATTCCTATAGGTTCTTAGGAATTGTATGTATTTATACAATACACAAGTATTAATTGTATATTAATACTTCCATTTATTATATATGCATATTAATTGTATAAAGTCATTGATGCTAAATTAAATTGTTATTTGCAGCCAAGTGTAAGCAAAAAATTGTATTTTCCCACATTTAACTCTTAACATAAATGTGTAACTTAACGTTGAAACCTCATGTAATAATGAGCAGGGAATAAAAACAAACATGTTCTCTTCTTCCTGCAGGCGTTTTAAAACCGTACAACCATGAGCGGGACCAAACCAGATCGCAGGCAGATCTCTGGAACACAATGAGACCATAAGGGAACTTCTGAAAGGAATACAATCTTGTCTTGATCAAAGAAAAGGATGATGTTTTTACTGAGTTATTATCTGGTGCTCCTGGGGTCCGTCCAGTTGATCTCAACGTACGGGCCCTATCAGAGAGCACAGAAGACCGGGGATATTCTCCTTGGAGGTCTCTTCCCCATACACTTCGGTGTCGCTTCTAAAGACCAGGACCTGGCGGCCAGGCCAGAGTCCACTCAGTGTGTGAGGTAACGTGTCACTCATTGGTATAAAATGTATCTGTGGTTCTATCTATCAATCAGTAATTTTCCTTTGATGTGGTTTCATGTGGATGTCAAATAAAATCATTAACACTTTTAATCATGTTTTCGGGGACAGGATAGCGTTGTGGGGGGCGAGGGTGTGGGCAAAAATGTACTTGGTTCAATCGCCGTGGCCCGCACACTACCCTGTAGTAGGCATCCTTGTGCAAGATGCCCTGCCTAATACCTGACCTGCTGCTTAGCGACATTGTATCTGAATTCACAGGGAGTCGCTTCGAATAAAAGCATCTGCCGAAATAAAACAACAAACACAAACTAGTGAATAGTGGCCCTGAATCTCCCTCTGGCAGGTACAACTTCCGGGGATTCCGCTGGCTGCAGGCCATGATTTTCGCCATCGATGAGATCAACAACAGCAGCTCCCTCCTGCCCAACATCACCCTGGGCTACAGGATCTTCGACACCTGCAACACCGTGTCCAAGGCGCTTGAGGCCACGCTGAGCTTCGTGGCGCAGAACAAGATGGACTCCATCAACCTGGACGAGTTCTGCAACTGCACCGACCACATCCCCTCCACCATCGCCGTGGTGGGGGCGTCGGGCTCCGCGGTCTCCACCGCCGTGGCCAACCTACTGAGCCTGTTCTACATTCCTCAGGTGAGCCAAGCCAAGTCCAGACACTCCACCTGGATATGGTCAACATTTCCACCGTGGCTGACTCCGGTATCGACGCCCGGTCACCAAATCTGAGCTCATACCGACAAATACACTCCCGTTTGGTGACTGGGACGTCTAGAAAAGCGGAAAATATCACTTCTGCTGCCGTCTGTGCTTGTGAGCATCTTTGAATAACCAAAGTCCAGCTTAATACTTCTTAAATTGTTTTACCTATATCTAACCAGATGAGGATCATTGAGATACAAATATATTTTCAAGAGCAACCTGGCCAAGAAGGTATCATAAAATAATTCATCAGGCTTACAGAGAGACACAGAATAACACAAAAACAGGCCAATATGAAGCATAGGGGAACCTCTGGTTTAAAAGTACACATCTGTTTGAAACTCATGTGAACAATATTCTACTGAAAAACTACTTGCTACTATCAAGTAGTAGGATGAACATGACGGCTGCTCTGTTTTACTAGAAGGAGCCGAGGTATTGTGCAGTAGCAAGCAGTACCAGGTAGAGGGCCACAGATGACAGAGAACCAGTCACAGTAGCACATTGTGCTTTTGTAAACCCACAACATGCAATGATTGAGTCTGCAAGGGTTGTGCAAGATCGACAGTGTTGTGGAACTCAAACATTTGGCAAAAAATTTATATAACTAGACAATATACACAGATAAATGACACACACACATACATACATATAATTAAAGTTATTTTTTTATTATAATGATCTTGATAACATGTTATGGTTGATAGCTATGGCACGACAGAGGTAGAAACAGAGGATCTGTGTGTTAATAACGTCACCCACACACAGATGTCACAGACCCATCTAACATGTCACGGACACACACACTCCACAGTGTAATTACGGTTCCTTACCAAGGCATTCCCTCTAGCAGCGCCAATGTTTTGTCATGTCCCCTTTTAAGTCACTGCCAGAACCACAGCAGTGAGTCAGACAGCCGATGTCAAATTCTAGAAGAACAAAAGTAATTTATGTAAGAGGTTAAGACTTTTGAAGAAGTTCCATATTATCTTGTTATAACAAGCACAATTCGGTGTATGCCAATTATCTATAGTACACCCATATGGCCTACAGAATCCCTCTATATAAAAACACAATTGAAGACCCACCTCTTCAGAAAACCTCATCAACTGACTACAACTCGATACTGTTGTATTCAGAACATCTCTTACGTTGAGCACCAGCTCCTTTTACACACTTGCCCACAGGCTTGCTAAACCTTTGTGTTCTTGAGTCATAGAGCTGCTCTACACTGTGTCCAGTTGTTTGTTTAGACATGTGGTTAAATTTTTGCACTTGATTTAACAATGACGGTCTGCCTTGATTGTTCTCAAAGTAACTTTGGAGAAAGTTGTCTGCTGAATGACTACATGTAATGTGATGTAAATGTGAACGTGAATGTATGTGAATGTGATGCAATGTGTTTTGATAACATTTCTAGTGAGAAATGTTCATTTTATTGTCATAATCTTCGTTCAGTGATTGTATATGCTGCATAGTTTGTTAGTTATTACGAACATTATTTCAAATCTCGCCAGAATTTTTTTAGAATATGCTATAGTGGTTGATATTGACGCTGCTATCGCTGAAAACCAAACATGGCTGACAGGCTATATTCTGTTTAAGAAATAACCAAAATGATATATTTTACTACACAACATGTATTTCAAACATGTGGAATCATGAGCTACATTTTTGTTCGGAATCCCGCCACCCCCCAGTTCTCGTATGCGCTTGTTTACAACCTATGGCCATTATTTCATTTTCTGTAACATGGATGGAAATTTGTGCCTTAAGGCATGTAAACACAGCTAGCCTGTGGACAAGTTTTTCAAGTCTGGGGTAAAAAGGTCAAAAGAAGCCCGCACCATGCCCCTTATGAGATTAAAGAAGTGCATGTGCATTTTGCTCATAATTTATTTTCATTATGAAACAGAGGTCTGGTTTTCAGATATGCATGTTGGATGGGTAGGGTGTAGGTCTGGGAAGAACTTCAGCTCAAAATCTTGCAAGCGAGCTGCTGGGTGAGGCACCACGAGATGGAGCATTTGCTGGAGCCCCCAAATTGATAATTGTTTATGTCCTTGAGACCCACTTTGACATAAAAGAGACCCCAGGTCTATAGCTCACTTGTAAATGTCCTTGACCCCTAAGTCACCTACTCATTGCATCACTTCCTGTAGGGCTACGGCCTCCTAATTGATCATTCAAGTATATTTGAATGCCCTCTTTCATATAAATGACACCACCACCACTGGGACGTGGCAACAATTCTCCATATCCATATGGGGAGGGGGGAGGGAGGGGAGGTGCTTGTGGACAGTAGGGGTACACCATACATAAATAGGAAGCTTCACATGAGCATTGCACTCAACAACTGAAATAGTCAATACACACTCAGGATGAGGAATGACCTCTCACACGATACATTAATGAATTGTGTCAAATAAACCTGCCTCGTTAAATCAATGAGCAATAGCAACGATAGAAAACGTAGTCGAACAATTCTCTGGCGAGAACTGGAAGAATATTTGTAATAACCAATAAACAAAACGTCATATATAATCACTGAATGAAGACTATGACAATAAATTGCACATTTCTCACTAGAAATGTTAGCAAAACCAATTTTTAATGCCGAATCGATATCAAAATATTGCATTTTTCACTGAGAAAAAAAGAAATGTCAGCCATCTTGTACGCATCTTGTTTCGCAGACAGAAATTTGACATTCATGTGACATAGACACAGGCTTATATTGTGAAATGACTACGTTTTCCGCTGTGGACCAACGTAGCTATACTACATTTGGGTTTGAGACTGGGTTGGAATATGATGTAATGTGAATGTTTGTGAATGTGAATGTGATATGAATGTAGCTTAATCTGAATATATTCTACAGATCAGTTATGCCTCCTCCAGCCGGTTGCTGAGCAACAAGAACCAGTACAAGTCCTTCATGAGAACCATCCCCACAGACGAGTACCAGGCCACTGCAATGGCTGACATCATCGCCTACTTCCAGTGGAACTGGGTCATCGCCGTGGCCTCGGACGATGAGTACGGACGCCCGGGCATCGAGAAGTTTGAGAAGGAGATGGAGGAGAGGGACATCTGCATTCATCTAAACGAGTTCATTTCACAGTACTTTGAAGACCACGAGATCCAGGCCTTGGTGGACCGCATTGAGAACTCCACGGCGAAAGTGATCGTGGTTTTCGCCAGTGGTCCTGACGTGGAGCCCTTGATCAAGGAGATGGCCAGGAGAAACATCACCGACCGCCTCTGGCTGGCCAGCGAGGCGTGGGCCAGCTCCTCGCTGATAGCCAAACCAGAGTATCTTGACGTCATGGCCGGGACCATCGGCTTCGCCCTGAGGCCCGGCCACATCCCTGGGTTCAAGGAGTTCCTCCAGCAGGTGCAGCCCAAGAAGGTCAGCCACAACGAATTCATCCGGGAGTTCTGGGAGGAAACCTTCAACTGCTACCTGGAGGACAGCTTGAGGCTGCAGGAGAGCGAGAACGGCACACAGAGCTCGCGACCGCTGTGCTCCGGCGACGAGGACATCACCAGCGTTGAGACGCCGTATCTGGACTACACGCACCTCCGTATCTCCTACAACGTGTACGTGGCGGTCTACTCCATCGCCCAGGCCCTGCAGGACATACTCACCTGCACGCCCGGCCGAGGGCTTTTCGCTAACAACTCCTGCGCAGATACGAAAGCTATGGAGGCGTGGCAGGTAAGGAGACGCATGATGAGAGATGGGTAAGTGGATAGACAGATAGGTCATCGAGGAAATTGAAGGGTTAGAGAGTATATGGGTTAGACAGTGAATACAGAGAAAGTTCATGAAGGAGCAGTTAGGAGTTGGACAGTGAATACAGAGACAGGTCATGAAGGAGCATGTAGGGGTTGGACGTTGAATCCATAGACAGGTCATTAAGGAGCAGGTACGGGTTAGACAGTGAATACAGCCAGAGACATGTGACCAAGGAAGGGAAGGGGTTAGAGAGTGAAAACAGAGACAGGTCATTAAGGAGCAGGAATGGGTTAAACAGTGAATGCAGACAGAGCCATACTATCACAGAGCAAGAAGATGTTAAAATGTGGATTTAAGGAGCTGCTAAGAGTTGGGCTCTTGCTCAATTATGCCTTCCGGTAAGCTGAAGCAATCGAATTCATTACATTTCAGTTGGGAGTCAAACCCTCCCAACATACTCACTGCCACCACACTATCCTACACCCTATCAAAAATGATGAACAATTTTAACGTTCAGTGCTCTTACTTAGTGGTTATCTTTAAACAGGGAAAGCAGCTAAATATGGGAGGGCGTCATCATTTGAAGTTACCATCCATTGTAAACTGGCTTCTCTCTGCTCCACAGGTCCTGAAGCAACTGAGACATTTGGATTACATCGACAGCATTGGGGAAACAGTGCACTTTGATGAGAACGCTGACATGTGGGGGAACTACACCATCATAAACTGGCACAGGTCCACAGAAGATGCATCTGTGGTGTTTGAGGAGATTGGCTACTACAACATGCACGTCAAAAAAGGATCCAAGCTCTACATCGACAAGGCCAAGATACTGTGGAATGGATACAGCACAGAGGTTATTCATGTCCTTAGGGAATTATTTTCCACTACGCACACATTATATATATATTTGTAGATAATGGAATGTAAGTAAGAAATTAACCTAAATAATAACTATAATTATATGATAATACTTGTTGTTACATCATCCTTGAGGGATAATTTGTCGGGTTTTTGATTACAGATGATTGTGACTGCAGGTTCCAATGACAGTTATACTAATTAAAATTCTCACATCCTCTTCTGCAATCATACACTCCAGGTGCCGTTTTCCAACTGCAGTGAGGACTGTGACCCAGGCACCAGGAAGGGCATCATAGACAGCGAGCCCACTTGCTGTTTCGAATGCAAAGAGTGCTCCGATGGAGAATACAGTAACCATAAAGGTATGGATTCATGAAATACCTATACTCCCATTGTTTCACCCTCACTTGTTGTTTAAGACCATACCATTTTGTTTGTTTATCTGTTCATGCAGATGCCAGTGTTTGCACCAAGTGTCCAAACAACTCGTGGTCCAACGGAAACCACACGTTCTGCTTTCTGAAAGAGATCGAGTTCCTCTCGTGGACGGAGCCCTTCGGGATAGCCCTGACGATATTTGCAGTGCTGGGCGTGTTGCTGACAGCCTTCGTCCTGGGGGTGTTTGTCAGATTCCGTAACACTCCCATCGTGAAGGCCACCAACAGGGAGCTGTCCTACCTTCTCCTCTTCTCCCTTGTCTGCTGCTTCTCCAGCTCTCTCATGTTCATCGGCGAACCGCAGGACTGGACGTGCCGCCTCCGCCAGCCGGCCTTCGGGATCAGCTTCGTCCTCTGCATCTCCTGCATCTTGGTCAAGACCAACCGCGTGCTGCTCGTCTTCGAGGCCAAGATCCCCACCAGTCTCCACCGCAAGTGGTGGGGCTTGAACCTGCAGTTCCTGCTGGTGTTCCTGTGCACCTTTGTCCAGGTGATGATCTGCGTGGTGTGGCTCTACAACGCCCCGCCGGCCAGCTCCAAGAACCATGACATTGATGAGATCATCTTCATCACCTGCAACGAGGGCTCCATGATGGCCCTGGGTTTTCTGATCGGCTACACCTGTCTCCTCGCCGCCATTTGCTTCTTCTTCGCGTTCAAGTCACGCAAACTCCCGGAGAACTTCACAGAGGCGAAGTTCATCACGTTCAGCATGCTGATATTCTTCATCGTTTGGATCTCTTTCATCCCGGCGTACTTCAGCACCTACGGCAAGTTTGTGTCGGCGGTGGAGGTGATCGCGATACTGGCGTCCAGCTTCGGTCTTTTGGCTTGCCTCTTCTTCCACAAGGTGTACATCATCCTCTTCAAGCCCTCCAGGAACACCATTGAGGAGGTGCGCTGCAGCACTGCGGCGCACGCCTTCAAAGTGGCTGCCAAAGCCACCCTCAAGCACAACACGGCGTCCAGGAAGAGGTCAGGCAGCACGGGCGGGTCTTCGGCCTCGTCCCCCTCCTCGTCCATAAGCCTCAAGACCAACAGTAACGACTGTGAGCCCAGCGCAGGCCAGCCGAGGATCCACAGGCCCAGGGTGAGCTTCGGGAGTGGAACGGTCACTCTGTCCTTGAGCTTCGATGAGTTGAGGAGGAATTCAGTCATGTGATATAACCTCATGTTTGGAAACATTGCAAGCCCATTCCGAATCCATTGGCCGTTCCCATAGTGGAAGTCCATATCAAAGTAAAATGTCTGTCTGATATGATGACATAGATGACATACAGTAGATGTTGAAACTTGATGATTCAGAATTGTAAATAATTTTCATTAGCACTCAATATTAACATGGAATATTTATTGAGATTATTTGGACTGTACAGTAAGTCTTTACATTTCATTTGACAATGTAATAGATGCAATTTGTTTAGATTAGTCTATTTCAATATTATGTACATTGTGTTCCCGTTTGCTCAATGACTATAACAACAAATTATTACAATAAAAGCAAAGCAATTAAATGCAAATCAAAGTATGACTATTTGTATCAATTTCTTGCATTATTTTTTTCTTTTTTCATCAAGTGGATTGCAGAGATAAGTAAACAATTTGATGACTAGAAAACCTATGTAAAAGTATATTCAATGGCATAGGCCTATTGTAGTATTTAGTTGACTAATACTTTTGGATATAATACTGGACAATAATAATAATAATATGTTCTTCATCGTTCAGTTACTTTGTTCATTTGAGAAATAAGGAGATTCCTCACTTGGTTGATTTACATAGAATGTTTGGATATAGCTCTTGGTTTTCAGACTGAAATGTTTAGATGGGAGGCTATTGTTTTTTATTCAAATTAGAAAACTGTGTGATCGGTTCATAATAACCGATCACACACGTAGGTCGATTTTTGGATTAACAGCTGATATTGTTAATGGCAAAGTAGTGGTTCTGGCAAAGTACCAAGAGGTCTAACGGTAATCAACGGATTGCAAACATTACATATGTGTATTTAAAGGCTTTTATTGTGAAACGCGCACACCCGGAAGCCATTTTCCGTGTTTGTTTTCCTTCTGTCAGGTCCTTTATTGACCTGAATCCAAGTTGTGGCGCTGTGGTTACACCAGCTACAGCAATGAGGTAAAGTAACTGTACTATTCTAATCAACATAGATCGACTAAGAAAGCAACGTCTTTAGAGCCATTTGAGCCTAGTCTATACAACTTTGTAAACATATATTTATAGAGCATCACAGTCAATGACTATGGTGTTAGGTCTGCAGCTAACGTTACGTTTTTAACGTTAGTGGTTGTTGGTTGTTTACATAGGTTATTTCCCAGGCTTAGATAAGGCTATGAGATGTTAAAACGACATAAAACGTCTGATGATGAAATGTACACCTTTAATGCCGCAACCTTAACCACCATCAGACGTTTGCACCATCTCCAGAAATTGGCGGTGTGTGAGGAGTGAGTTACCTTGAAAATAACGTATTTTTACATTTCCTTATGTGTTTCGAAGGTTATTCATTTGGTTAATTGCAACATTATCCATTGTGGATTCCTTGGATATCGTATTTTACCTTTTAATGTTAGTTGGTCAGTAACATTGTCATGAATGTAGGCTCATCAGACCTTCTCCCCCGACACCTGTTTAGTTGACGAAGGTTCGTCAGCTGAGCTGTAACTGTTAGGTCTGAAGAGCCTACCCAGGGGATACGTTGGGCATTGACCAAGAGATGTAACGTTAGAGATAAATAGCAATGCTTGGTTTGTACCTGGACATGGTGAATGGGGGGGGGGGGCAAATAACAACCCTTGTTGTCTGCCATCCAAGCGGATGAGATTTAATCCACAGATTTTTCTTTGTCTCTTTCTTAACAGTTTCTGAGGGCCCCACACCAGAGTTGTGTGTTGAACAGACCCTTTCTGATGTAACGAGAACAATGGCTACTCAAAGCGGACAAGCAATATGGTTTCAATCCATTGCCATGAGCAGATAATCTTGGATCCTCACAGTGCCCTGCGCACGACACAAAAGCTGAGACGACTACTCAACACCAAAATAAATAGTTAATTGAGGGGGTGGCCATGGGGTTCTGTCCTTCTATGCTCACGGTTTCCAGGAGAGGAAAGTACGTCTTAGCACTGCTGCTGTGTCTCTCTGCCTTGGCGTGGATTGCTACCTACAAGTGGGACACGGCGAGGGCCTCACATGGGCACCCCGTGACGCTGCGGATCCCAGTCAAAGGGGACGGCTCGCAGGTGGATCTGAGACAAGAGAGAGTGTCACCAGAGGTTGTGTCGAGTGGCCGTATGCCTAAGGCCCTGTGCCCGGAAAGCTCTTCACTGCTCTGTGAGTAAAGAACGAACGTTGTTAATTACACCTTGTTAAAAGTGAAAGTGATTGACAACATGATCTAAAAACGTATCATAACATAACAAATCAGAGTGATGTATCCACTACACACCTACTGAAAATGTCAAAAAGTATATTAATATGCATCTCAAAGTCAGCTGAGTCTTAGAAAGACATAGACTGTAGGGGTGCGGTCTGCCTCTGAATCACTTTAATTATGTGAATAGGTTAATGGATTAACACGAGCACAGATAGTGCATACCGTTCAGACCAAAAATAATGAGCTCACCAATTCTTAATAAGCCTTCAAGTTCACACAACTTTAAAAGTTTCTGTTATTAAGTCATACTGTTAGTGGTATGTTTTTAAATCACACACAGACTTATATGGAGGTTTCAGTGTAGCCACTGTATCAGGCAGCATATATGAATGGGCAGAATACACAGTTCATGGCCATCCTAAAGCAGTCTTAGGTCTCCTGACTGAGCAGAGGTGTGGACAGACTGTGCAGGCTTATGGAACAAAGGTTGCGTTGCTAAAAGGAACATTTTCAGCTTGTGGGACTGTATCCTGTTGTCCCTGGGGAATTTCTTACTCCATAATATCAGTTACTGCGGCGAGTACTGTGTATTGTAGGTGTGGAGGACAAAACGTATTCACGTAAGAATCGCGATTGTTATCTTCGGAATCAATTCGTAACTTCCAAAAATCGATTTGATATTTTTTTCCCCCTTTTGCCTAAGGTTTGCTTTGTTATGTTTACTTTATTGCAATCAGCTGATCTACATTTTTCAACCATAAAAACGAGATAATCTTATACACACTTTCATGCCATAATTTGCCCCACCACCTTTCTTAGCACACAGCGGACTAGAGTAGATACTTAAATTAGCAACCCTATGTACTGAATCGAGAATTCAATTTTGAATTGAATCGTTGCCCCAAGAATCAAAATTGTATAGAATCGGGAGACACCGAAAGATTATAACCCATAGTGTATTGTACATTGTATTCAGTGTACTGTATTATTTATTATTTATGGATGTAAAGTGGGCAAGCAAGAGCGAGCATATGTATGTGTTATATATTATTTTTATTTGTGTTGCCAGGCAAGCTTCCACACACAACTGTTTTATATAAAAATGTTTTGTGGCTATATAAATGCTTTTGTTTATGTGTACTTTATAATCACACATTGTGATGCTGCACTTAAATATATATTCTGTGTCCTATGGGCCTTATTCACCTAGTGGCCATCTTGGTACTGAATGCTAGCTGAGTGGGGGAATTCTGTATTCAGTTCCCCCACCCAGTTAGTGTTCAGAACCAAGATGGCCGCTGAGGGAATTAGGCCCAAATTCCGTTGACAAAAAGAGAAGGGTTGTCCTACATCACTTGTTCAACCTAATGACACAGACCTCATCTGACTCATTTTTTCAAAGCCTTTTCTTTTTGCCCCTCCAAGATGGTGCCCTGAAGCTGTCCTTCGAGCCTTCGCTGACGCTGAAGGAAGTGGCAAATGAGAACAATGTGGTGGCTGAGGGTCAGTACCAGCCCCCAGAATGCACGGCAAGACAAAGCGTGGCCATCCTCGTCCCTCAGCGCAGCCGCGAGAAGCACCTCCTTTACCTCCTGCATCACCTGCACCCCTTTCTGCAGAGGCAGCAGCTCCACTACGCCATCTACGTCATCCAACAGGTATAGACAGGAAGTGACATCATCCCACAGACTACAGAGGTTAGACTTCTTCTGTCTTCCTTTCAGAGGGGAAGTGTACCACAGGTACATGATCAGAACCCTTTCAGACAGGAAGCGATGTCATCCAACAGGTACAGGGTTAGAACCCTTTCAGACAGGAAGTGATGTCAACCAACAGGTACAGGGTTAGACCTTATATATACACAGACCTATATAGATAGACGCCGCATTGCCGCCCTATTTGAGAGGCCAAGAATGGGCTGTAAACAAATACAAGTTGGAAAATCTTCATTTCTCAACCGATTTCATTGAGTCGTGTTTATTCAACAGATTATGATTGTGGATAATAATAATAAAAAGTTATATATGATTAAATATTAATTAAAAAAAGGACTCATTGAAATCCGATGAGAAATGTAAACGAAAAACCGCAGCTCCCACCCTTATCTTTATTTGTTCACAGGCCAGTTTTTGCCTCTCAAGTAAGGCGGCAAAGTCGACTTACAATCCAAAGTATTGTATGATCATGGGAATACACACTGGGAGCATTCACCAAGCATCTTCACAAGGGGTGATTCTTATCGGGAAACTTTCACATTGTGGGCAGTCACAACAAAGGTAAGGGGAGTTACCATCGTGAAGAGCCATGGCAGGAGAAGCCAAAGATAATTTGTAATACACCAATGGCGGAAGGGGACGAGTCTGCAAGGATGCAAGACAACCAAAGGAATCTACACAATAAAGAGAGGAGATTGGCGTGGCCTCATAACAGACTTCGTGGCTACATTGGCAATGCGAATGCTAACTAATATAACACCTTTCAATTGGAGAGAGGAAGGGCGCTATCTCTAGGTGCAAGGATAATTTATACAAAGGCTTTAACCATTTATCCAACACAGGGCTTGTGGTCAAATGTAATAGGGTATACTGATTGTTTGTTTGTTTGCATGTCGTTGAAGGCAGGCGACGCAACGTTTAACCGTGCCAAATTGCTCAACGTGGGTTACCTTGAGGCTCTGAAGGACCACGACTGGGACTGCTTCATCTTCCACGACGTGGACTTGGTTCCTGAGAATGACAACAATCTATACATGTGCGACAGCCAGCCCAAACACATGGTGGTGGGCCGCAACGCTACAGGCTACAAGTACGTGTCTGCATGCTTGTCATACTGAGGCTAGTCACACTGGAGCTACCACAAAATGTCTTTCTTGAAACTAACTAGCATTTGCATATTTGCATTACTCATGTGTTTTAATTATTGTTATGGGAATATTTCTTCCTTATTGCCCTGGGGCAAAACAATTGGTTTATGGCCTTTATGTAGCCTGGTTGCTGGGCTTTAAGATAGTTATAGGAATGCATGAATACACTTCACCTGGGCACAGAGAGCCAATCTTATAATAATTAACCAATACTAACAAACATTAATAACTGATTTCCGCATAGATTTATGATTATAAACTGTAAATGTATTTAAAACTACATTCTGTTTGAACGTATGTCAAAGGTTGAAATGCTTTAACAGGGATACAACCCAGGCATTTGAAGAACGACTTGCAGAAAAAAGGAAGCGAGCATCCATCTGCACTAGATAAAAAGACGCGATCCCCCATACGCGAGAGATAAAAAAATATGCAAGATGACATGCACAAGAAGGTGTGGCCCACTTAGGCCATGGCGAAGCCTGAGGTCCGCAGAACTGCCATTCAAACCCAGCTTCCCCAGATAGTAGCACTTTGCTTGAAGCAAAGGAGAGCAGTAAATATAGTAAAAGTCTGTCAAACTAACATCTCTCTCAAATGTTACAATATATATAAAAATAACTAATTGTGTGTGTTGTTGTCGGACACAAATCGCCCTATGTGCAGAGTGGAGTTCTCAACCGCGTGATTCGTTATTATTCGGTCATTCATATAATTATAATACCAGTGTTGACTTTTCCCTAAAACGAATGATTCTCTCAAATGTTACAATATAGACTAAAACAAACTAATTGCATGTGTTCTTGTGTCGGACACACATCACCATACGGGCAGAGTTCTCCACTGCTTGATTCAGCAACATTGCATGACTTATAGCTCTCATTGTTACTGATAGGCCTATGTGACTTGATAAATACGTAGATTAATCTTCCAAATGCAGACGCAGCTTGAGATTGAACAAATGTCTGTTTACCTGTGTTTAATTAGCGCTGAAATAGGCAGAGCTGGGTTGTGGGTGTCCGCATGACTGTCCGCCCTCGCGCGCGTGCAGCATAGGCCTCGCATGTAGGGGCACTCTCATGCGTTTAAGCCCACGTAGGGTGGGATCACCGCTTTAACAGACGAGGTTTGTGTAGGCAATATGCCATATGGATCTAAACGAGAGCTGGGTGGGGTAACTGAATGTGGCATTCCGCATTCAGTTCCCCCACCCGGCAAGCGTTTGGAAAACGTTTTGTTCCCGTTTCATTGTAATATATTTTTTACTTGTTTCTAGATTGCGCTACAAAGGCTACTTCGGAGGAGTGACGGCGCTGACGAAAGATCAGTTTAAACGAGTGAACGGTTTCCCAAACACCTACTGGGGCTGGGGAGGGGAGGACGACGACCTCCGCATCAGGTCAGACCACCACAACCTCAGTACATAAACACTAGACCTGTAGCCGCTATATTCCTTGGTCATGTCACCGATACGTTGTGGATATTAGTTATTCCATCGCCACATCGATTCTTCGAAATGTTTAGTACTAATACATGCTTTTCACTTTCCACTTAAAAAAACAAACTTGATTAAAGGTATAAAATGTCATTTCTGCCGCTAGTGGTCGCTCAATCAAAACATTAACAAAATAAGTAATTTCATGACATGAACTAAAGTTGTATCATGGGAGTTGTTGTCCGCACTATTGCAGCTGAAAATCTATCCGAAGTGACTCGAGTTAATGTATTAAAGTTTTAGTCATGTTATGTAATTTAATTTGAATGAAATTGCTGCAACATAAGGTTAGCATGCTAATTTACCATTAGATGAGTCGACTACCCAAACAGCTGTAGATAATGTTATGTTGGGGAATTCAGTTATGTTTTTGTTTTGTTTTTTAAGTTGGAAAGATATGCACACTGAGTTACAGCGATGTGACTCGGGGAACTAAAGACTTGATCACCTGTATGAGACCCGTGTGTCTAGCAGTTAATACCTGCCCAGGAGACGGTTGGGCAGCAGAACTCCTCTCTATACATCCTTCGTTTGTTCAATATGTCTACATAATAGGTGAATTACAAAGTACCCTTCCCTTAGCAATAGCCGAACTAAAAGGCAGTCAAACTGGAGACGCCTCACTTTTCAAAATGTTCCCAATGGATTCAAATCTAGTAGTACTAGTAGTGTTATCAGATTTAGTATTGAGTATAACTGTTTGTTACAATGGTCGAAACTGGGTCACTGTAAGATCAGTATTGTTAGTATTCTTATAATGATGTTCATTATGTGACAACCCGGCTCCGTAAGTGGCCGCCTCCCCCCCAATGAACACATGTCAACGGTCCTTTTAAGCCGCAATGGCACTTTTATTTAAAGGAAATAATCAACGTTGGGCCGTGCCCAACAGAAAACAAAAGTATTCTGGCTCCGTGGCCACGGAGAAACCTCCGATAATATTTCCGGCAGCGCCGGTCTCGTCCGAGCGGGGAAAGTACACACACGGCTGTCGCTGGGTAGCGTAGTCTCACTCCCCCTACGAGGGATTGAGCCAATTCAATGTTCAGCTGCACTCGGAACGTCAATTCCTCAGTGCGGCTCCTGTCTTGGGAAAAGGGAAAACGTCCTCAACGCGTTAATAGTCTCTCTCTATGTCCGGTGTTGGCCGCGTTAGGCTGCGTTCTCCGTGCTGCCACACAGGAGACGCATGCCCGCGTTCCTCCTCCTCCGTCGCAGGTGCTTTTCATTTCGCTGAGTTGGTTCAGCGCTAATGTGCTCAGGTGTGCGATCCTCCGGAGAGCGGTGGTAAACTCCTTCTACCACTGCTCCCCTGAGCCGCCTGGGGCGCTGCGCTGGAGCCGGGTGGTCACAATATAGTATTTGTATTGCTAATTATGTGTGTGTATCAGGGTGGAGCTGCAGGGCATGAAGATTGTGCGTCCTCCACCCGAGGTGGCGCGCTACACCATGGTGTTTCACAAACGGGACAGTGGCAACAAGGTCAACAACGACCGGTAGGTGCAACCTTGAGGAGGTCCTTTCGGGTTATCAGAGGGTCAAAGGTCATGCATTAGAAGACTAACGCTGCGTTCCTGTGTAGGCCTGTCACAATAATTACGTTATCGACTTATTGTATGATATATTGACATGACCTCGATATTGCCCATTGTGTTTAAATACGTGTTTGTTTACATAAAGATCCTTTTACATTGATGTCAATATAAGAGTAAAAGAAATATCACGGAGCCGAACGGGACACATCAGACGCAATTTCCGTTTTGTGAAAAAGCAACATTAATTTGAATCGCACCAAGGTCGATTTATGTTTTTTATGACTCTAGCCTGCGAATTAATCGGTTTAACCAATCACAATCGGGTTGACACTGTACATGTTATACGACATGGTTGAGCTAACTATTTACCATTTACGTTTCTATTTACGTTTCTCAACACAGTCCTCTTATTGCATCCATAGTGCTAAACTACATTCATATACCTTTTAATTATCGCTATCTGTTATATGTATTGATCATTCATATTGATAGCAGTCGGCGCTACAGGCCAATGTTTACTTGCACTGCGCTACATGAATACATGGTGCTTTTGATAACATGACTGTGTGCAGTTGTTTCGTTTTGGATACCAACTTTCTCAAAAAGTGATAGCCTACTTTTAATTATCGAACAACGAATCAACCTCAAAAACGTACCTCTCAAAAACATGGATGTATTTAAGAATGCAGACCCATTTATCATAATCCCCCTCATCTGCGAAACTGCCATTTGCTACACTATTTTACACTTGTATTAAAAAGTATAACTTCATTTATAATGTAATCCTCTACACAGTGTTCGGCAAGCTACTTGGAAAGTATAGTGAGCTAAGCTACCAGTTACTCTACATTAAATGAAGCTTCACTACACGGAAGCTACCCCCCAGAGAAAAAACGTGGCAAAAGTAGTTTACTACATCAGAAGCTACTTTTTTTCATGCTTATTCAATGCTATCTCGTTGAGCAATATACCTGTCAGTCAAACAGATACACAGGTAAAAATGCACCACTCTAGAGGCCGGCGGGGCCACAAGCAATATCAATTCCTCCAGTGTAAAGTTACCTTAACTCCTCCCTCCCTGTTGTTTCAGGATGCGGTTGCTGGGACGAACGCCCAAAGTGTGGCAGAAGGACGGTCTGAATAGCTGCTCCTACAAGACTCTGTCCGTGGAGAGACAGCCTCTCTACGTCAACATCACGGCGGACATCGGAACGCCGCCCAGACACTGACCACCGGCAAGCTGGCTCCGGTGGTAGAGCGGGTTTCCCGGCAACCGGACTTGAGGTTCTATCCCTGGGTTTCGTTCTGGTTGAGGTGCCCCAATGAGCAAGGCACCTTAACCGCTAAGTGCTCCCGATGAACTGGTCATGGTAATGCACGGTCGACAGCCTTGTTGGTGTGTGAACCGGTAGGAATGTTTACGTGAAAACGTTCAGAACTGCCACAGAGGGTAGAAAAGTGCTTTATCGATGCAGACCATATATTTTATTTATATTATTATTATTCTAAGAGTTATCCTTTAGCTGTGATCCAAAGAAAAAAAGAATAAGATAAGAAAAATGTTTGCATTCCCACCACATCCTTCAGAATACCCTCAGGGATGTGCACTATTTACTTTGTTGCATACTGAAACCCCTCTGGGGCCACCCCGAGGGGGACACATATTTGTCATTAATTTTGTATCCTGATATTACCCATATTACATTATTTAATCATAATAATGTTTAACAGCCTCAAACATGAGGTAATTCTGTGTGCCATTTCAGTGTGTTATATTTGATATATTAACCAGATATAATAATTATCGCTATGCTAGCAAAGAGCCAGCCGCAATTAGGGTTGAAGTCAACAAATGGAAGCTAGTCAGTATTTTAGGTACTGGAAAATTTATATAATTATTGATTAGAGTGTTAATCTGGAGTAATAATGTTCGATATTTGTGATAGACATTGAGTATAAAATGTAGATTCATGCAACATGCTAATCTAACTGCATCCATACCAAGCTAATATCACATAGCACAACACAACACAGGCTGAAGCATCAGATGCTAAGGACCAGCCATACTCTCTAACAATCCATTTTTTTGTAATGCTTTTGAAGATGTATTTTTAAGTATTGGTAAAGAACTTTGGGTTAATGGGTTATGGTATCTTATTGAAACTACATTTAGCATTAACAAGAGTTTAAAAAAAAGGTTGTTAAATATATACATTTTATTACTTTTATTTTTACACAGTGATCTTTTTGTAACTTCCTTTCACATAAATTGTCTATCCTCAATGGCTTTATGATAATTAAGTCTCACAGTTAAGAACCAACATGCCTTATTTTAAGTAATCATTGCATGCTGTAGTAGGCTAATTGATGCATGCATATCCCCTCATTTTAATAGTGATGGAATAATGTATTACTGTCACAGTGTTGTAGTTCCAACCTACCGAATCCTGATGACAGATTTACTGACTAATTATTTTGTGAGAATGACTTATTCCCAAAGCCCACCGACTTTTCGGGATAGACACAAAATAATGTTAACACATTTCCGTCTATAAAATAGATAATACAAAGCAAGCGAAAAAAAATACAGCCCTGCTTCAGTTTGTGTGGTTTGCTCTGTGAAAATATGATTTATATTTCCTTTGTGGGCACATTGAAAATATGAACTGAAATTTGCACTCCTTGGGCTTTAACTTTATCCCCTGTTTTGTAACTCACTGATTAACTACTGAACAAGCGTGTCATTAAAGCTATACTACATGTCATATTCATGAGTAGGCCTAGTGGTTTATTTTGAAATCTCGCAAGCTTTGTTACTTGTTTCAAAGATTGTTTGGTTCATTCGTATGTGCCTGCATCTTTTACAACTGGACATTGTTCTGATTTGGGACTGTAACCAGCAATTCATTTAATTGAGGTTGAATCTGTGATTGATGATTTTTCTGATTAATCATGCAGTCTTTGACATTTCATAAATAATGGTCATCACAGGTTAGCTTTCTTTGTCTGATGAACAGTCCAAAAAACCACAGCGGTAGACATGTTGTAATAATCAGTTAACCTGATTAACCTGCATTTCCTGAGCTATAAGCAGCAGCAGATATTTGGTATTTTTACTCAATGACCGTAGAGATTAATGAATTAGTCACGTTTCCTCTTGAAGTTTGACTTGGCCAGCTTTACTCTCTAATTATCCACTAATAAACCAATGAAGGTGTACGTTCTTTGGCGATACAAAACTGATGGAAAGCTAAATAGCCTACACACAAACTACTTCATGTACTTCATCTCATTGCCATAAATAGCCAATTCCATTATTGTACCATTCTAACTGTAGATAACATGTAGCATTGTTGTAGCCTTCTGGAGTTTATTTTGTATTTTATTTTCATATATATATATCTGGAATTAATGTGAATAGAAAAAGAGGTAAGCAACAAATAAAAGGATTTATATGAGTGAAACTGGGGGAATTTGGGAATGGTTGGGTGATTATTTTTAGTTTATTGTTATGAGATTAAAAAAAGAAACGGGACCTTGTGCATTCAAATACAAATTAAATAAATACTTGATTTCAAAACTGTCGTGTTGTCACGTTCAACTAATTATGAGATTTCATCAATGCCACAAATACAAGCCACAGGAAATGCTTAATTGATTCCTTATTTTTGTTAAAGGCTTTGTTTTTGTGTAGAATTTAGTAGCAACTAGCGGTGAGGTTGCAGATTGTAACCAATTGAATTCCTCACCCTCACCCCTCCCTCTGGTGGCCTTATGTAAGGTGCCAGTAGGTATTCCCATTTTTGCGGACAAGCAACATACATTTTAATCACACAAAGATAGATTTTTGACGGATCTAGCCTGCGAATAAATCAGTTTAACCAATCACAATCGGGTATCTGTCATAGTCACCATGGTCATTGTACAAGTTGCAGGACATGGCGGCGGTAGCTATTTATGTTTCTTAACACACAGTCTTCTTAGTGCATCCATAGTGGTAAACTACATTCATAGACTTATAATTATCACTCTGTTATACGTATGTATTGATCTTTCTTATCAATAGCAGTCAGTGCTACAAGCCAGCGTTTACTTGTACTGCGGTTCTTGAATTTTAGGTTGCTTTTGCTAATGACTGTTGAAAGTAGTATCGCAAAAGTTTTGTTTTGGATACTAACTTCCTCCAAAAGAGGGATAGCCTACTTTTAGTTATCGAACATGGAAACAACCTCAAAAACTAACTTCTCCAAAACATGGCTGTATTAGAGAACACACACCCATTATATATAACGCCATGGTGTGTGGATCAGGTAGTTGATTTTGATCCGAGAGAGGGTTAAGCTTCAAGGACACTAATGGTATAACACCACGGTGTGGCATATGCCATATACAACATTGCTCATAATAACACTCCTACACAATGACGGTACTAAAAAAGAATCACAAATGGATCAAAGCCACGGGGATAACATGCCCCCCTCCTTCTTAAGACTCTTGGCCTACAAAGCATTTTGTTTTAACATTTAAAAGAAAATCTATCTATAGCCGTTTGTCTGTTCTGGGCTAATGCAGAAACATGGCTTTGCAACATGGTGGCCCCCATGGAAGAGGACCCTGCTCCCTTTGTAGAAATAGAGGGTTTATTCTAAGGTAACGAAAACACAACAATTCTTATTTTCATGAGATTATACACTAATCAAAACATACATATGAATATTATATTCCATTTCTGTCAAGTTCGTTCCGCCAGATGGCACGGAATTATATACCCTACACCTTTAAACCTCAACCGCATCATCCTAAGTTTGCGGTTCATTGAAAACAAGAACAATCTAACTGCTCTGGGACTTGGGAAAACAGTTCCCACTAGTGGCTCAACTGAACATGGTTAGTGACTAATGTGGTCAGAAGCGTCTATGCATAGCCACCGAGTCACATAGCAACTTCCATCGCTAGCGTTACATTACATCCGGTGGGGCTTGGCCAATTCAATAAAAAACAGTACAACTCAAAAACTTGACTGAGTACTGGGATAGAAGCTCGACCAGGGCGTTGATCGTTATCTTATGTTAGAAAATATTAGTGATAACGATTATTTTTCTCTAAAGTTATTAGATACATGATTATGATTATGATAATAATACAATTCTGAGTAAATCAACGTAACACTTTCCTATTGTTTTAATGTTTTCTAATAAAATGCTTTTGTAATATCACCCTATTTGATAAGTTACAGAGTAACTAATAACTACTATTTACTATTTATGGTTATATAAGCCATGGTTATGTAACACTGTTTACTTGATAACTGTATGAGAACAGCAGATGTAGACGCCAAACCATCAGACCGCATCAAATACAAACAAACCCACAACACACAAACACATTCTCAATTACCAATTTACTTTCCTAGCCACAGTGAAACGTCTGCTCACAGTCAGACTCATGTTCAACCATAGCAGGGGGGTGATATTTGGACCTTTGTATGGACACGATGATGTCATGTCCTTTTCCGATTGGTGGAGAATGAGAGCTTTGTCTCGCCGAGGCCAGGATGGGTCATCATGCTCACTTGTGACTTAAAAAAAAGCGGACAGAAAACTGCCTGGCTGTACTACAGCACAAACACGCCATGTTCTGTACCAGCCACGTCTGAAATTGGCTGAAACAAAGTGTTTTTTTAAAGAAAAGGGAGGAACAAAAGCACATATAATTGCAATGATTCTGCTTATTTCCTTCTAAACGTGCACTCCTACATTACACAGTCGGCCTCCAGAATGCTGACACTAAACACAGCATTATGAAATTAAAAAGGGAGTCAGGGAGACACGGTGCAGCTAAAGTTCAGACTAAGTTGAAAAATGGTCACTTAAAACAACTAGCTATGTTAAAGAACCACAAATGTTGAGCTCTAAAGTACTCCTTTTGTCAAGTCGCAATTGTATGAAACCATTCAAACTAATCTACAATCGACAGTCACATGCCTTCTTCTGCTTTAATATCAACATAGAAAGTTGTGCGTTTCACAATGACGCCATACTGAAATGTAACACATCTAAACATTACGCTTGGATTTTTGAACTCTCATAAAAGTAGTCCTATTTAGAATAGTTTTAACTTCATATAAGAAGGAAGTCTTATCTCATCTGTTATCACAGCTGAGCTACTACTACACACTGTCCCTCCCCACTAGCAAAAGTATCTAAATAAGTAGCCATCATCATTCTAATTTCTCATTTCAACAGCTGATGGGCGATTGCAGCTGTGTTCACCCACTAACAGGGACACGAGACGCACGCGCTAAACGTTGCATTCCAGTGTGAAAGAGAAAAGATTGAAACTACACAGCAGTGTATTTAACAAGAACCATGTGCGACACCTCCCCCCCACCCCCACCCCCCTCCCCCTCTATTTCCCATCTGTGCCCTTCAGCTCCTCTATGCCGCCTCCTCCTCCCTCCTGAGCCTACAGCGGCTGTGTTGTTGTTGTCCAGACTCGGCCTCCAGTCTCTGGACAGGAAACTGTGTACTTTGGGAGCATTCAGGAAGGCCAAGCAACCTTCCCGTTAGGGGTCGAACTCTGGGAGTAAAATTAAAAAAAAGATAGAGGAAATGGATGGAAGGAAATAAAGAAGACAACTTCTCGTCTCCTCTCTTCTCCTTCTTCTTCATCTCCTTCTTCTACTCCTCCACCCCCTTCCCCCTCTCTCCCTGGTGGTAATGTCATTCTCAAAAAACATGTCTCCATTAACACAGAAACATCGGGGTGTGAAAGCAACATTTTTCAACAAGCCTAAAATATGTCCTCTGGAATCTGTGTGTGTGTGTGTCCAGTGCCTGTGCGAGCGAGGAGGCTGTGAGAAAGAGAAGGAGGTCTGTGTCGAGCGAGGGCAGAAGGAGGAGGAGATAACCAGGCCCAGGCTGGAAGGGGGGGGGGGGGGGGGGGGGGGGGGGGGGAGAGAGAAGAAAAAACAACAGGAAACCCAGTCCAACGCTGATCGCTGCAAAAAAGACCCTCCTCTCACCGATCCAACACAGCGTTGAAACCGACAAGGACAAATGCTCTGTATACCATATTTTATAAAACAAATAGAGATTACAACTTTGTCTTTTCCTTTTGGTATTCCTGGTTGAGGCTGAGGAGCCGAAGCAGAAAAGTGACGTCACGTCTGTGAGAGAGCAGCGAGGGGAGAGAGCTTGTCATCCTGCGACGACAAGGATGGTCAAGATGTGAGCGGATGCAGACAGTCGCGGAATCTGAACACTGGACGTGGGGCTTTTCTTATTGATTTCTTCTTGGTGGAGAACCTTTTTTCACGTGCAACCTCTCTTTCTCTTCCTGGGGAGATCTTATGGATGTGAAGGCGCTGCACCGCGTCCACAGACATTTCTTTGTTTAGGTCTTCTGGACATCTTAGAGGATCCACATGAAGAACAAGGGGTCAAAGCTGAAGTCTAAGAAGAAAGGAAGCGATAATGTGTTTGGCTGTGACCTGATCGAACATCTGCAGAGCTCAGCAGACGGTGGTAAACTCTTCTTTTTAACACTGTTACTTTATCTAATGTCTCGTGTGGATCAGCTATTTTAAAATGAACACAATCGTACAGAGCAGGGGTGAAAGACTTGACTGTACACATACAGGCTTTGCTACGGGAGAACAGTAGGACTTTGTTTTATATTTACTGTAGCGTTATGCAGCTTGTTGAGTTTCCGCGAAGAATATGATGTCAGAAGTCCGACACCAACCTACATTTTCTTTAGCTGACGCTTTTGTCCAAAGCGACTTACAATTCAACGATAAAGATATAACCCAAAAAGGGCAAGAATCATTCGAGTACATAAAAGGCTTGAGTTATACATTGTGATATATTGTTGGCAAAAGTAAATTGACTGGGGTAATTCTTAATGGAAGTTTCCTTACAGAGCCAAAACCTGGCAAAACTGTCGTGTTTGAATGACAACTCATTCGAGAAGCACTGAGTGAATAAAATGAGGGATTTGTCATGCAGGGCGTGGCTCAGAGTCTGTGGTATTTTCTTTTTTTTTCGGGTCAGTTTCCTCCGGGCACTGAGGAGCCTGTGTGTGTCGAGGGTCTGCTGGGCTAGCGGTGGGCTGGAGCAAAAATACACATGAGAAGAAGCTCTGGACAAACTTTCACCATCATACCAGTTGTATTGAGAAAAGAAACGTTTCAACTTTGATGTGACTGTAAAGTGCTGGGTTTTACATGTGTAACTAGATATTGTGCTCTCTCTCTCTTGCTCTCTCTCCCTGGCCTATATATTTAACATGGTTTGTGTTGTTTTTGTTGTGCTGTTTAGTGGGCTGAGGCATAGGCCTGAACTCTGTAATTGTGTCAGGGGTGAACAGAACAAAGTGTTTGATTGGGAGTGTGTTACAGTTACGAGCCAGGGCGTGAAAATAGAGAAACAAGTTAGAATAACAGCACATTCATCGTCTCCTCTGCCACAAATTACTTTTCCACAGAAAGCACGCTACAACAAAACATGTGATTCAACACTGCGTAAAGCCCCAAAAAACACATTTGTTATTGCAACAGGGGAAGACAGATAGTGTCTAAACAGGACTGTGTTTAAACACAACTTTATTCTGGTGAAAAATATGAGTCACTGAAGAATTTACAACACTTGTTCTATAGATTACTGGAAAACCTTAAGAGCCACGAAATTACACTTCAATTTAAAAGCACTAAGCTGAGAACCACAGAATACCTTACAATTATTTGGTCTGTTTCTGTGCGCAGGGCACAGTGTTTGACCTTAGCTCCACCTTGCCATGTGTACAGATTTAGCCTTTGAATAAGTACCACTTTGGCCCCAAAATGGCTGCTTTAGGCCCTGGTATACAAGAGTGTATTACAGATGCAGATTTTAAGTCTGTCTCTCTGTCTTACTAAATTAGAACAAAAGTTGTTGCCTGCACAAAACTTATAAATAGGGTGTCAAAATTCATATAATAAGTCATGTGACACGTTATTTTGACTCCAATTATATCTATCGATTCATTGCGGATTATCAGTACAGTTTAGAAGCCGCCAGGCTTTGTCGACCACAAACTACAACTAGCATTTTGATAACAATTTTGTAACAATATTTACTTGTGTTGCGCAACCCCCAAGAGGGAATTTAAGTTAGGATCTATGTTGTTCAATCAACATGAGCAGCGCTCAACAGATCGATCTCACATCGCGCTAAATCTGGCAAAACAATTACCGTTCACACACCGTTTCCTGTCATTGTGATTGTTCTAGCCACCCCAGTGGTTTCCTTCGACTGTCACAGCACAGCGGCGTTTTGACAGTCTAGTGGAAACCGGAGCTCCAATCTCGTAAAGCAGGAGAGATAAGGTTAAAGTTCTCCCCTCTGGTGGTCAGCTTGTGCTCCATCCAGCATTTTATGCGTAAAAGATTCCAGGAAGCAATTTCGCGTAAAGGTTATTTTTTTGATTTTTGAGTTTGATTTGATGTTGCCACAGCCTCCTAATTTGGATGAGACACAAAGCATGAGCCACAAGACATGATACTACATAATACAATTAATATTATTGGAAAAGCAACTGTGGGGGCTCAAAGTGGTTAAGTCTATGAATTGACAAAAATAAGAACAGAAATAATAATAAATAGACCAGGACCTCTTTACTTTGTTCACAACGTTGTTGGACACCAATCCATATTAAATACATCCCAAACAACTTTCAACAAACGTATTTATAGGTGTATATTTGGCTTTGTGTAAATGTTCCAATAATCCAACTAAGGTCTATTGCTTAGAAATGCAAATATCACCTTATCAAGACTTATGCCCTTGGGCTTGGAAATTAACGTGGTTAAGCAAGCTGCATGTACGATGGTAAACATTGATTATCCGCATAAATTCTAGACCGCTTTCTCAATAAAGAACCATTGGTGATTTGTAATGTGTACGATTAAGAAAGGCTACAGCATGGGGTTGGTGGCAACTTTTCAAAAGTCTGTTTCTATTAGAGGAAATGTCGCAAGTATTACCAGCTACAAGGGCTGGGTGGGACAGGCTTCCTTTGAAACAAACAAACCATTTTTTAACTTCCTGTGGAGGTCCACCTTCTCCTCTGCAGTCGTACAGAGTTGGACCACGCAGCACAGCCTGCTCTGTTTATGCTGTCCTCTATAAAACATGTATTTAGTGCTGAGTTTACCTTAGTTTCTGCTTTGTTTGTGTGCTCCCGTTATATTTCTGCCCATTTGGTAACCAGGCCTATTGCACTCCTAACTGTCACTTGAAGGACAGATCCTTCTTCTGTGTTCCTTCTGAGGGTTTCTTCCTTCTGGGTTTAGGGACTTTTTCCATTCCCTAAAGTTAAGATTTAGGGTGAAGAGGTGCTGTTTTATGTGGGGGATGTGAAGCCCCTTGAGAGTGTAACTGGGATTATAGGCAATACTAAATCGACATTACTTTACTTCTTATTTACAATATTGACCTCCCTAAACATTCACAGTATTTATTTTTTGAGGGACATTATATTTTCCCTCCGCTACCTTCCTTTGACTTGACTGTGGCCCATAATCCTAAATGCGCTACGAAATCTATGAAATCTAAAATGAAAGTAATAGTCCCCCGAGAAAGAATCCAAGAACAGCTCAATGTTGTATAAGTATTCGAGTCGATTATTCACGATCATCAAATGTGTTTAAACTGTAAGCTTCTTTACTGACACAATGTGAGTGTTGTGATCTCAGTCCCCCAGGTTCTGAAGAAATGTGCAGAGTTTATTGAGCATCATGGAGTGGTGGACGGGATCTACCGGCTGTCTGGGGTCACCTCCAACATTCAGCGGCTCAGGTATGAAGGAGGACTGAATCAGAAAGCTACGCCTACCCTAGCTACCTTCTAGATCAGGGGCTCCTCGGGATCTACTGACTGAATGGGGAAGCTACGCCTCTAATTACCCTAGCTACCTTCTAGATCAGGGGCTCCTCGGGAACTACTGACAGAATGGGGAAGCTACGCCTCTAACTACCCTAGCTACCTTCTAGATCAGGGGCTCCTCGGGAACTACTGACAGAATGGGGAAGCTACGCCTCTAACTACCCTAGCTACCTTCTAGATCAGGGGCTCCTCGGGATCTACTGACTGAAAATGAAAGCTACGTTACTAGCTACCATAGATACCTTCTAGATCAGGGGTTCCCAGTGTGCCTCAATTTGCATGTGCCGGTTCACCTTTACGTTTAGATGGAAAAAGAGTCTGTGAGAGAGAGAGAGAGAGAGAGAAAGAGAGAGAAGGAGAGAGAGAAGGAGAGAGAGAGAGGGGGACAGGGTTGGGGTAATAAGAAACAATACATTTTGTATCTGATAATATAATCTCCAGTCAGTGACAAGGGGAGTTTTTACCCCTGCTCTTTCTCATGACTTTGATGTTACTTATTGCTGACTAATGAGGACCTGTGGGGCTCTTGGAGGTGGTTATAGTGATGAAGGACAAAATGTGTGTTCATTTGTGTGTACCCAGGCAGGAGTTCAGCAGTGATTCCTGCCCTGACCTCACTAAGGAGGTGTACCTCCAGGACATCCACTGTGTGGGCTCCTTATGCAAGCTCTACTTCAGAGAGCTGCCCAACCCCCTGCTCACCTATGAGCTCTACAGCCAGTTCACCGTAGGTCCTCACCTTCACTTTATGATAACACCCATTCAGCTGAACATCTAAGGGTTTATTTTTTATTTTCATGTTATCATGTGTCATGTATTACACAAATTATTATTACTGTTGAAACAGATGTTTTCTGCTTGGATACAGATGTTTATTTGTCTACTGTAAAATATATATTTGTTGTGCTGATGTGTGCTGCTGTTAGTCTCTCTCTCTCTCTCTCTCTCTCTCTCTCTCTCTCTCTCTCTTTCTGTCTCTCTCTCACTCCCTCTCTCTCACTCTCTTTAGCATGATCAATTAGTAGATCGATTTTATCCAAAGCATCTCACAATACCATGAATGCATACGTTCTTATCAAGGGTGGTCCCAGTGAGAACTGAACCCCTAACCCGAACAGCTCTAACCTTGGAGCCAGACAGGACACCTAAATGTAATACAGTAATACTTTTCCCAACAGGAGGCAGCTCGTATCCAGGGGCCACAGGAGAAGCTGGAGCACATTCAGCAGGTCATCAAGGAGCTACCCGTCTCCCACTTCAGGTGAGGGCCCGGTAGCTCCAGCCGCTAGGGCGTTAACAATAAGGCACTAGGCCTTGTAGTGACCGATTCAAACCTGTGGTCTCTAGGCAACATGTCATTCCCTATCTCTCTTCTTAAACACTCATCACTGTCCTTTCCATTTAAGCCCCAAAAAGTTATTCAGACCTCACCTGGCTACTTCACTGCCATCCAATCAGAAGACCCCCTTTTAAAGAGCCATTACCAGCAATCAGAGTGTATAACATTCATATCACACACTTTGTTTTCCTCTCCTTATCAGGACCCTGGAGTTCCTGACCAAACACCTGTCGTACCTGGCCACACTGAGCAGCCAGACCAACATGCACACCCGCAACCTGGCCTTGGTCTGGGCTCCCAACCTCCTCAGGTGAGAGTGGTGTCAGAGGAGGGCACCTGGATTTCTTTGTTTTTATTTCTGAACCTGTAACTGTTAGCTGCTAGGCTATACTAGCAGACTTGGGAGGACATGGCATTACTACCATTGTTAGGGGATTTGATTCCCTTCGGGCCAACCCATGCTGTATAAGTATATATACTGTATGTGTGCATGGTATTGCATCCACCAAATTACTTGGTGCATGGTATTTATTCCTTGGTTTTCCTTTAATATCAATGGATATTAGTTTAGGCTACAATCCAATACAACTATCTGGGATGGATTTTAGAAAGAATCCATCCCGATAGGTTTTTACCCGGTAGCGAAATCATTGCAATACTTGAGCCCCTGGGTAACTTCTGTAACATTTCATGAAGAGTTACACAATGTCTGTAAAGAAGAGTATACCCCCACCCCCCCCCCCCCCCCCCCCCCCCCCCCTAGGTGTAAAGATATCGACGCGTCAGCGTGTAGCGGGGACCAGGCGTTCCAGGAGGTACGCGTGCAGCAGTCGGTGGTGGAGTTCATTCTCAACCACACAGAGCAGATCTTCAACCGCGGGACCGGCCTCTGCAAGGCTAAAGAAGGTACGCGTCCGCAAGCTCTACACACACGTCAGCCACAGCCGAAAGGTACTGGTTTCGATCCCCAAAGTCGCCAGCCTACCTGTATTGGCAATGGAATATTATAGAGGAAGATGGTCTAACCCCTCCCTACTTCCTAATGACATGTATCTCATAAAATCCCTGTAAGTCTCTCTGGATAAAAGCATCTGCTAAATGACTACATTGAAATCATAAAAAGGAGGTTAGAGTTAGTTAAGTGTAGTAGCTATGGTGTTCAACTCCCAGCCCAAAGGTTCTGAGTTTGATCCCCACTGTATGCAGTCTAACTTGTTGGCATCCAGGAGCAAGATGCAAGAAAATGAATTGGCGCCATTCTAAGATGTTTTAGGTAATCCTATTGGTTATGAGGCCTTCCCTGTGACCCTCTCCCAGGGTTGAGCTTTGCGTGCGGGGAGAGGTACGCTACGCTGCCGCTCAGCGGAGGCCACAGCAGCCCCATGAAGCTGATGAGTCTGGAGGAAGCCCAGGCCCGCTCCCTCGGCCCAAATCACCCGGTCCATCGTGAGCGCCAGCGGGAAAACAGCCTGCCCGACGCCAGCACCGCCACGCTCTACCACACCGTCCTAGACATCTCCGACAGCAAGTAGGAAACTGGGGGACGTGATGGTGAAATGTTATCCCATTGAAATGTTCTGGGTTTGAATCCTAATCCATACTGTCTACCTGTATGCTTTATTTATGCAGTTTACCTAAGTGTAGTCACTAGTAATAGCAACTGTACCAGACCTGAACAAAGATAGGGTTTGTTTGGGTGGTTGTGGGTCATGATGTATGAGCAGTTTGGATTGACTTGATGGACTGCTGCTGAACATATTCCAGGAATTTGAGTCGTTTTATTGAAGTAATCTAATTTGCCAATTCAGTACCTATTGCACTTCTAACTGTCCCTGGAAAGTACAGTTGGTTCAAGGTGTTTCCTTCTTTTTTGGGAGGTTATATTCCCTTGCCCTTCAGAGGGCTTACGGTTAGGAGGTGTTAATGAGGGCCTTAGAGACTGTAACTACGATTCAGGGCTATATAAATACATGACACTCAAAGTGCTGAATGACCGTTCTTTAGGAGGAAATTTTCTGGGAAATCGAAGAAGTGGAAGTCCATCTTCAACCTGGGGAGGTCTGTGAACGAATCCAAGGGCAAACTGAGCCGGAACGGCAGCGTGTTCATCAGAGGACCAAACACAGGTAACCTCTCACCTTATCCACAGGGTTAAACCACAACAGTACAACATCCAACTGTTTCTATACGACCATTCTCTTGCTAAGGTGGGCAGGCCACCTTAGTGGCTAGCTGCTTCAGCAAGAAGCTACCTGCCCCTTATTGACATGCATCTGAGTTCACTGTAAGTGTCTGTTAAATGACTGGATAGGTACATTTCAAGGTCAAGCCCATCGTTATGGGATAGAAATACGTGGAGTTTGTTGCTCATCAACCAAACAGGTTAGACCTTGCCTGGAATGGTATCAGCGGTTCTTGTTAGAGAAAACTCCATTCTGAAAGGCCAGTACTAACAATACAGTGTGTTTTAGGGGAGCATGGCCGCGGGAACTTGGGAAGACACACAGCTATACACTCAGAGTGGATAACCAAGAATCCTCTAAGAGCAAGGCTAAACCACAAGTAGTAGTTATAGTTTAAAGATAGAAAACACCAACAGTGATTGGAGGAACGGTAGAACAAAGAACCATGGAGGCGAGGGGCTGAGGTTGTTGGCTGTAAAATGGGACTGCAGCAACTGGTTTACAAGCTACAAGGGCTACAAGCTTATCATGATAGGAATGGGCAAAGGGTGAACAAATACAAAGGCCATACAGTTGAAATGTCATAAAGATTTAGACTTGGTAAATTTAGATCATACATTAATAATTGACCTAATCATTTGTTCTGGATTCATCCAAACAATGTTACTATCTCCTCACAAATATAACCAATATATATTTTATATTGCTGTATCTTTCATGTAAGATATATCTCCTCTTCCCAGTATGTATGGAGTGGAACAGAGACAGGGTATCGTTTTGTGTTGTGTTATTAATAAAGGTTGATTGTATTATTTCACAGACAGGGCAGCTCTCCGCCCAGCCAGGAGCATGGACTCGTTGTGCTCTCTACAAATAGGTAACATATTCAAATCAGGGGTACCATTCATATATATACTCTCCCATACAAAGCTAGTTGTAGTTTTGCCTTCACCACAAATGAAACATTGTATATTACATTGTATATATCGTGTTGACTTCTTTCTGGCAGGGCTGAGGCATTCGTTCATTTGATTTAACCTCATTCGCATTTTAACCGAGAAACCTTCCCTCACGCCCTAGATGACGACAGAACAGGAAGCCCCCCCGGCGGAGCCAACGGCGCCTTGAACCTGGACGCCAAGTCTCGGACGCTGGGCTCGGACTCTCTGTACGACCTGAGAGAGGAGGACCACCGGTGGGACTTCAAAGGGAAGACCACCCCGACAACCAATCAGAGAGAGGCGGCTGGCTCCTCCTCCTCCTCGCCACCTCAGAAGACGCTTCCGGAGCAGCTCAAGGTGTTCAAAGGGGATGACCTCCCCGGGTTCAAACCCACGTCTCCCAAGAACCGGAGGATGTTATACTCAGGCTCCACCCACCACCACGGCGCGTCCAAACCCTCTTTCCCAGGAAGTCTGTTCCCGCTGGAGTCCTCCTCTCCGCGGCACCAGCGCAAGGCCGTCAACATCTCTGAACCCTTCGCCGTGTCGGTGCCGCTGCGCGTCTCGGCGGTCATCAACTCCAACAGCACGCCGTGCGGCGCCCACATCAAGGATAAGACCGGCGCCGCCGCGGGGGGCATCAAGCCCGTCCTGGGGGAGGGCAGCAGCAACAGTTCCAGCAGCTCCTCGTCACTGCTGCAGCTCGAAACAGACGGCCGGGGGAAACAAGCGGGGGATGTCCCGGAGCGGGCGACCTCTGATCTCAGCTCAACTGGTAGGGGATGTTAGCTTTCGTCCCATAGGATGCCACTGCTACAGTTGATTATACCTGACTGCAACACATTACAGGGTAGTACCAGTTTACACCGGTAGGTGGTGCTCCAGGCACTGTAAGTCAGTCTGCCATGAAGGTAGACACATTCTATGGCTGTGAGTCATTGTACTGACATTTCTGGTGATTATGCACATGATGCATTGCTTTTGCACAGATCCTCACCTTAACTACATCAACTCTTAACATAAACCTAGCCATATTTAATGTTTTGATTAATTTGATGTACTCACATAATTCATGCATTTCTTTGCTTTATCTTCCCGGCTAAATGCACTTATTGTAAGTCGCTTTGGACAAAAACGACAGCTTAATAAATGTAAGGTAATGTAGTACCTAAACGTAACAGCTCACGTAGCATACTTCTACCTAAACTTCATGCTATATAGTCCATACAGTTGATCCTGGTCCCATTCACATGTTATTATTATTCTCTGATGTGATGCCTTTGAACTTTTTCATTTGTAGATCAAATTCTCATTTTTCCTGTATTCTCTTGTCTCCTCTTTATATCATGATATGACATAATATTATGATATGATAGAGAGATTAAGATAAGATAAGATAAGATAGTAGCCTACTTTATTGATCCAAGATGGACAATTCTGGAAATATCATTATAAATCATATAAATATAATATGACATTATTGATTGGATGCTCAGATCCACATATACCTAGTAGATAGTTTTGTACAGAGTACTCTTTGGAGAATCACTGAATTTGTATTATAATTTATATTTAATCACTCTAGATCCCAATGAAAGAGCAGCACAAGATGTTGGAGAAGGGAAGGGTCTTTCTAAACTGGAATGTTCTGGAGAACACTTAACATCATCTCCTGGGAAACTGGTAATTTTTATTTTCTTCAAATAAGAGAATACAATTTTAATTGTATTCTTCTCATTCTGTACCATCATATTAAGTAATGCTAATATTGATAACAGATGTGCTTCTCATTATCAGTATATATGGTTGTGTTCATCATGATGATAATGGATAGTAAAGGATTATGAATTTAGAATTAGGCTTATTATAATGTGTCATTATCACCCCTTGCCATTTTGAGTACATATACTCTAAGAGGTCTGTTGATCAAGATATATATACATCAAACAATTAGATTAGATTAGATAAACTAAGATAAAAGTACTGCATTTTTTTCTAATTTGGCAAATATCGATCAATGAATGTGTAATCTTAATATCTTCCAGGACAAGGGATCTTCTCTCAGCGTGCAAGAGCTGTGGTCGGACCTCCACCATGAACTGAAGATAACTGAGCCTGAGCTGGACCTCCTGGATAAAACCTTCAAGCCCATCTTCTGTCCCGAGAGCTCCTACGAAATCTCCTCTATACGAAATAGCTCCACTCTGATTTCCAGTGAAGACCTGAAGACCAAATTTGAAAGAAGAGAACCTTCCCAGAGAAGCTCCAGCTCACCCACTCTCTCTGTGTTCCACGGCGGTCCAAATGCTTCCAATGTCACTTTGACGGATCTCCCCATGTCTACAGGACCCAACCGCGTCAGGAAGCAAGCCTCAGAGTCTGATATCTTGCTTCCCTTCCACCAAAACATGGACTTTGCGGTCGGAGATAAAAAGCTGAACCCTTTTCCTTGTTCAAAAGATGAGAAGAGGAGCCAACTACACAGAGCCTCAGTGGTCAAGTCTACGAGCTTAGATACCTCTACTGATATCAAACACTGGCAGGTTCTCTCTGGGAACAAAAGTTTGGATTTCACTCAAGCCAATCTTTTGGAAAATACAGTGCCTCCAGTGGATGACTCTGGGGACAGGAGATTATTAGAAGGAGCAAGTAAAGATGCAGTGGAAATAGAAACCTATGAAAATCACAAACCATCAGAGGAGGTTTCGATGGAAACCGCTTCCACCAAGACTTCATCTGAGGCCAGACAGGAACCCCTGGCAGACGTTGAAAAAGCTGCAACAACTTCCAAATGTTTGGTAGACAGACCAAAGACATCCTCTGAAGATGGAAAGGAGTGCCTAACAGAGGTTCAGAAAGTGGCAACATCGTCTAAACGTTTGGTGGCCAGACCCAGGACTTCCTCTGAAGGTGGACAAAAACCCCTGGCCCAGATTCCAAGAACAGGGATATCATCCATACGTTTGGAGGACAGACCCAAGACTCTGGTGTTCCACCACGTGGATGAAGACGAGACGTGCGTGGGACACTCGGAGGAGTTGGACCTGGTGGAGTCCTGGGATGAGCTGAGCTCCGGCTCCAGAGAGTGGGTCACCAGTCCTCTCCACACGCCTGAAATAGAAGATCTGTTTCACAACCACCTGCTGCTCGCCCCACCATCCTCCACCTTGAGCCCAGTGGACGGAGGAGGAGGAGGAGGAACTTCATCTCATCCACTAAATATGAACAAGACATACCCTGCGAGCAATGGCACCCCCTCAGGAACCCCCGTCTCTCAGGGTCAGGGGAATGCAGAAGAACCAGAGGAACCCAAAGTGCCTCGTTTCCAACTTCCACTCCCCAGGACGAACGGAACTGGCCACAACGCCACACAGCAGCAGACGGGTAAATCCAGCTCAGCAATAAAACCAAAGAAGAGCAATGGTAACGGTAACCCGTTGTCTCAGCGGTTCCGCAGGCAGATGTCCCAGGAGGCATGCCCTACTTCTGTGAGGAAAGAGGAAGGCTCAGCGCCCAAACACGCTCGGCCGTGTTCGCTAAATCTGGACCTGGTGGGGCGTCGCTGCATCCGAGACACCTCCAATCAGCAGCAGAGCCATAACCTTCAGGAGCTGACCCCCTTCCAGCGAGGGCCGCTGGGGCCCGTAGACAATGGACTGGAGGCCCTGGAGCTGGAGCTCTTCCTGAACAACAGCCACGCCCCCCTGCGGAGAAACTCGGCCCCCGTGAGCGTGTCGTCGGTGCGCACCGCCTTCATGATCAAGACGAGCCAAGCCAAGGCCGTGCCCGTCATCCCGCCTAAGGTGCAGTACACGCAGATCCCTCACTTGCGCCAAGACAGCGACCTCCACGGCATGGTCCGCCAACAGGAAAACCAAAACCCCAAAAGAACCGACACGCAGGAGCAGACCCCGGTGCTGGCTCAGCCCGCGGCCCAGACCACGACGTCCGTGGCGCTCAGGAGGAAGGAGGAACTAGAGAACAAGAAGCCCGTGCTGAGACACCAGAAACATGCTCCTGCAGAGAAACCCCAGGAACCCCCCCAGGAGGCCAAGAACGGAGCTGCTCGGGATGCAGAACCACAGGTCACGATGCGGAAACCCGCAGCCGCCCCTGCCCCTCCCGCAGACACGGACGTCTTCCTGGATTGCCCACGGCCCAACCGCCCCAACATCCTCCAGAGACCCTCCTTCAGGAACCGGCAGAGGCCCCAGAGTCTGATCCTGCTCAGCCCGCCCTTCCCCATCATGGACTACCCTCCCCTGGACGACAGCAAGCTGGTGCTCTCCCCCAAGAGGAGCCTCAATGATGCCACATCCCTGGCCAGGCGGGAGGAGGCGACCGCGGGAGTGAACCTCCGCAAGACAACGGCGGAAGGCAAGGGGCTCCAGAACAAGATGACCATCCCCAAGAGCGGCCAGCGGCTTGAGACGTCCACCAGCTGCTTCTACCAGCCCCAGAGACGCTCCATGATATTCGAGAGCCGGACCCAGCGACAGATCGAATGACTCATTCACCCCCCTATTCGCACATCAACAACACTTCACTGGATTTATGAATGACGTTGTATTTAAGGAGTTCATTAGCTGGTCATTAGCGCCGCGGTTAGTTGGTCCAGGAAAACAGACTGGTTAATAGTTACAGTTGTTTAGAAGGAAGATGGACTTGTGAAAGTCGTGGAGGAATCAAAGGTCAGTGAAATGTCTTAGCAGATGGCACTAAAAGGTATATTGTGATTATGGAGAGTTATATAAGGAATGAATAAAACAAGACATCCAGTTTAAAGGTAGGCCCATCCCAACATTTAAAGTGGGGGTGAAATTACGTATAGGAAAGTGGATCTTCAGGATGATAGATTATAAAGAATGAATGGCTGTTTCCTTATTCAGATTTCTTCTTGTAACTGACTTTATATGTACAATAATAGCATCTGTACTGTCCCCTTTTCACAGCTGTAATAGAAATGTATTCTGTCTACAATTTATTCTTATATATATTCAGATTTCACTGACGTCCGTTTGATTGAGATCAGAGTAGACTACTTTTAGATGGACGTTTTTATGTCACCATGTTACTGACTGAGTAGTTTGAGTATGCTATTGTATTTTGTACATATAGAGCTGAGGTGTCCAATTGCATTAACATGCGTTAAATAAAGGGAAAACGCATCACTGTCGCATGTAATTCTGGGCGCATTTGCAAGTCTTGCCTTTTGATTCTACTGGAGTCTATACCGCTAAAAACTATTTTATTTATTCTTAGACTATTTTACAGAACAGGGACTGAAATGACTAATTGTGTCAATGATAAGATGACCGTATTTCAATATTTAAAAGACAAATCCTTTGGATTTGTTTAATCACAACAACATACTGGATTTATATTATATATTGACCAAAAGATTTAAGTTAATTTTATTTTGAAATCTTACTCTGTAAACTTTGTCATTTTCTTCTTATTTTGTTAGAAGTAGAAGTATGAATTTCAACGGACAAAGCTCAGTTTAATGCTATCAAATTATTGACATTCTTGTGAGTTACTTTCTGTGTCTCCTTACTGAAGGGCTGAATTTTCTATGGATATATTTTCTCAGTGTGTCTGTGAGTGAGATAGCGATCCTCAAACAAACTGATTTTTTTTGTGCACTTGTAACGTAACCTGAAATGATGTACAGGACACTGACTAAGTCTGCTTCTTACTGTACAACAGAAACATGATATATAAAGTGTAAATATAGCCCATATTTTGAAAATATGCAAGAGGAAACATCCCTCTTGTGTATTCTGCCAGATTTCTAGGAAATAAACGTTTGTCAGACGTTGTCCATGACTGAATCTTGACACAAAATCACAACAAAATTTTAGCTCAACTGCAATCTAGAATTCTGGACGCAAGCCATCATCTGGTCTTGGAACTCAGGACAAATATTAGAAGTGTTCATTGTTTTTTTCCCGTTTTTTTTAAAGAAATCTTGTCTTCAATTGGAGAGAAAAAGCCTTATTTGACCGTTAATATTAGTTTAGAGAGTGTGTGTTTGCATGTACGAATGGAAGTTTTCAAAGCCATCAATGATTGTTTTCATTGATGTTTTATTGTTTTATTTTGTATTGTTTAATGAGAACATGTATTCCTCTATGTGGATATTATCTGTCAATAAAGATATATATATATATATATATATATATATATATATATATATATATATATATATATATATTTACATTGTTCTGGTCACTGTACATTTGTTATCTGTTAATGGTATCTGGCATTCAAGCCATAACTATACATATAGATTAACCAGAACAACATAAAGGAAAACAAGAGCTCTTATCTATATGTTATGCTGTTTGTAGCTTCTAGCACACACACACACACACACACACACACACACACACACACACACACACACACACACACACACACACACACACACACACACACACACACACACACACACACACACACACACAAACACCTATGGTGAATACACTACCCGCAGTTCGATTTTTTACTGTCGCCACCGGGTGTCGCTCATGTTCAATATTTTCGAGTCGGTTTTTCCACTGATCATTTCAATGAGTGGAGGCCTGCGGTTCTTTGCGTGGGAAATCAAAACATCCCACATTTTAATCCGGCTGCAAATATGTGTGTTTGAAAGATATTCACAAATTATGTTGTGTGTGCGTGCCTGTTTATGCTTGTGTGTGTGCACGTAGACGAGGCCTGTACATGGTCTGCGTCTCTTTGTAGGCTACAATTTAGATTATATAGAAATTGCTAAATGAATCAATACCTTAAACCCTTCCCAAACATGTAGCTCTGATTGTCGTCAGTATCAATCAATGCATTCATTTTGTGTGTATACTAAATAAAAAAGGCCTAATCAGCCAATATTGTTTGAATTAAGGTTCAATTAAGGAGAGCCTCGAGTTTACCTGCAAATTATCCCAAGAAAATAAAATACACAAAATAAAGTTTTTAGATACACAAAAATGTATAGCCTGTAAAGTAGGCTATTTTTAGCATGCCTGGCCTACTGGCTACATAAGGCAACACGTGGTTCATTAGGCTTTAGGCCACTTGGACAACCTAGGGGCTGCCTAGATCGTCTAGGACTATTACACTAATCATTTTACTATGCATCATTTGAATTGTTAGCGTCGCCTGGCCCTTGGAGGAAACTATTATCTCATTCTTGAAATGTCAAAATAACGTGTAATCAACCTACAACTATAAGGCCCTAAAGGTGATTATCCGAACATTAATTTAATTGACGAATCCGCAACAGTCGTGAAAGCGAACAGATTATACCTGTAACGAATCAAATGATCCCAAATGGGAACAATCTCGGTTCTAGGAAGAAAAGGAAAGCACCGTCTTCTTTTCAAGCAACGTTAGCGCGTTCAAAGGTCATTTCCAAGTCCGCGCACTTCATTATTTTCTCGACCCTTGACACGTGAGTCTATCTACAGGTCTAGAATGAAGCAGCCTCCTTCCCGCTGATCCCACAACAGATAGGCATGCATGTTGCATTTCAATTAGAGTCGGCCGGCTGACGGGAGGCGGAGAGAAGGTGCCTGCTTGAGCTTCATCATCTCACTGGTGAATATATTGAAATGCTGACCGTTATACAACCAGAGAATAATCAGTGGCCGTGGGATTAAAAGACTGCTTCACTGGGTTCACTATGGTTTTTGGCAATGTCTCACTGGCTGTTTACTTTTTTCATTCCGATTCCGTTGTACACCAAAGCCTGTCTGTTTTCAAAGAGTTGGTGCCAAATATATGCCAAATGGCAAAATAAATGGTGAACTTAACTTCCAAGGGTTAAACAGTGAAATTTAGTTGAAGGTCAATTCATGGTCACGACTCTCACATTGACTCTGAAAATATATATTTAACTATCAGACACAGGTTGTGGCTCCATTAAATAAAACAGTATCTCTATATATGCGTACATTTCTTGTTACTTCATAGTAATACAGTATGCTAAGCGTGTCTTTTTATCAGACAAAAAAAAAACAGCTATTGAAAACCCTCTACAAGTCGTATAATTACCAAGTATCAACTTAATTACAGTCTACATTTCATTTAATTAAATACAACCTAAGTTATATCACTATCACTTAACAAACCATTTAAAACCTTCCAACCATTCAGCAAAAACAACTAGTAATGGACTGTTGTGCAAAGCTGAGACGAGCGAGATTTCTCCGTGAAAATGAACAAAAAAAAACACAATACATTTATATTTTAAAGTACCTAAACAACTTAATCGTGTTCTAATTAAACATGTTAGATATATTCCGTAGGATAATATATCCCTAAACAACTTGAAACATTAAAAACGTATTGGCTTATACATGTGTAGTGCCGCGGCAAGCCACGCGGGTCTGAAAGCCTCCTCATTGAGAAGCCACGTGTCCGTTTCCAAAGACTGTCCAACTTAACCACCTCCTTTGTACCACTAACCCACATCGGCAGCGTCCCTTCACATAAAGGGATTTGCAATTTCAAGATATTTCAGCTTAAATGTTTTTGACAGTTCCCTCGCTTTTACCTCGGCTTGGTTATTTTAACTGTGCCAAATGGGTCACCTTGGGTTTCTGTCTGCGCGCAAAGGGCTTTTGCGCGCATTCAGTCTGAATTTTTTCCAACTTTCCTTGACGGGGAAACCAGCTGCTGGTCGTGAAAAGACGGCTTATTAATTGTCCTTTGTCATGCAGAATTGCTTGATTTCTAAAGAAACGTACAAAGGCTCTTTTTCAGGATTCAAGTATTTTGTTTCGTGCGTATTTTCAAACCATCGAATCAGCTGCAGCGCCGCTCCGTCTACCAGACTCTCAGGTACTGACGGCGGCTCCCTTTGTCCCCTTGTAATGCTGTTGTAAATCGTGCAGACTGATTTGTTACAAGCTGGTCTTTTAATCTGATAGATAAGAGACATGTCAAAGAAAGGCCGTAAATAAAAAATTAGCCGGTATAAAGACAAGGGCGAGTCTGCTAGATGGGCGCCTGTTGGCTCAAGCCGCTCTCGAGCGCCAAGGGAGCCCTCTCCCCGGCTCCGTCAAGGTTACGTCAACAATTCGCCTTTATTCTCTCAAAAAGACACTGTCGTTCTTTTAAAGCTACAATGAATTGATAGGCACAAAATTAAGAATAAATAAATTGAGCATTTGGAGCACCGCGAGCGGCCATAAGCTCCCCCAGGGCGCGTACCCCGGGGCTATTGAATGGATAAAGGGCGCTTTGCAGAGGACCTAGTGAGCAAAATGGGACTCTATGGTGCAATTAACAAAATAGTCTAATCCCATATCTTAACAAATGCAAATATTAGGCATTTGTTAAAATGGTTAAGTGAACAATTAAAGGAAAGTTTACAAGAGAGACTCCACGTCCCGGGTGACACAAAAGGGCCATGAGATGCAGTGGGCTCCCCGGCTCAACAACAGCTTTTTTTTTTTGGCAGTGGAGTCTGGCGATGGGTTTTTAACGAAGTAAATACACTTTAAACTCTACTCTTTAAAGCCTGTTGCACCGAGCACGTTGATTAGGAGAGGCAACGCACGGATCTAAAGGCAGCAGGATAGATGCGTAAAGTAGGACTTATAAAGTGGCCGTATACACTATCCTTCCGTAAACCTGCTTATATGCACTCCAAATCCTATATAGCTTTTTTAAACCATAAACACATAAATCATAAAAAATATATCTTAGGGTGTTTTCTCTTTAAAATGAATGTGTGTATCTTAACTAAGAGACACACAACCGAGATACAGATATATATGTATTTGTGCGTCCTTCACTTTTTTTTTATTTGCGTCGTGGCTGAAAAGCCATTCTTTTATTTTGCTATTATATGGCTATTATAAATTAGTTTATCTAATTACGACACACGTTTTACAGAATATGCTGGAGGAATGATGTAACTCGCATTTGGAGGTGATACATCCTATATTACACTTGACCACGCCACGTCAACACACTGCGTTTTAGGTTTCTCATCCACACCACTGCCTCTTGGTTTAACTTCAACGTCGGACAGATAGGACGCTAATTTAAATTATGTTTTGCACCCTGCGTGGCGATTATTGATTTTGAGTCACGCGAGGAGGATCAGGACAGGTTGAGACGAAGCCTGACACCGACAAGTCGTTCTATGAAACCTGGGCGGACATATGTGTATATATATATATATATATATAATAGACACATGGTTTATTCATATAGGGGGAGACCCGAGAAGACTCTATAGATAAGCATATTTTAAGGTTATTATAGACCCCCATTTACCCCGAGCTGTACACACCAGCACGTTTTATGTGCAAAGAGGCAATTCGTCAGCTTGCTAGAACTCAGATTGGTCATAGAGTAGGTTATGTTTTGTATTTGCACGGTGCATGGTGCATCGCACACAAACGGTGCACTGCAAACATTTGAACCAAGAATAGTCTTCAGCGTCTTTAAATCTCACCACTATAGTGTAGGCTACATGTCCAACTGGGTGCGCGCCACCTTTCACTTGGATACTTCAACTCCAATAGTAGTCTAATATTGCTTTATGTAATCTTACTTTTACGAAAATGGCTAGGAAATCCAACGGACGGATACACTACTTTAGGGCAAATAGACATAACTTTAACTTTGTTGTGTACATATATATATATATTGGTCTTGTTGCAATGAAAGTATTTCCCCTTATGTATTGGCCTTTAAGCAAGATTGTATTATACAAAAGGTATACTTTAACTTAAATGATTGGTTAGTAAACTTGAGCTTCGGTTTTTCAGTAGTTGTCAAAGGCTCTAGTTCGCGCCCGCGTGCCGAGGCGCGCTCCCAGTGGTGCGCAAGGGTATATTTGATTGACACGACAACATCAAGTGTAGATTTCTCAGAAATATGTTTATTCATGTAACATTTTAAATAAATAAATATTTCTTAATGACACTGAAGATATAATTTCAGAGTGTTATGGCAACAATGCCGTTATGTCAGGAATCCTATTTTTGTACCATCCACACAGAGTGAATCTAGTTTTTAACATCAATACAAAATACTGCTTTCTTCCCAAAACTAAACAATTTTTACCAATTCATTTTGTCATTTGGGTTGTTCATCATACACATATGTCTAGCATACTTAGATAGATTGGCGAAAACAAATTTACAAACTGTTTAAAAAAAACTACATAGAAAACGTACAACATGTATTCAACTATACAATAAGTCAGAGAAATCCCCTGTTCATATATATTTTTTTCTTCCTATGTACAGACGACTGCACTCAAAAGTAACAGTCTTTTTTTGGCTGCATTCAAAGTTTTACGGTAACCGCGAGAGTCATATTGTGTGTGTGTGTGTGTGTGTGTGTGTGTGTGTGTGTGTGTGTGTGTGTGTGTGCGTGTGTGTGTGTGCGTGTGTGTGTGCGTGTGTGTGTGTGTGTTAGCGTGGATCTCACGGGGACACGGACAGGTCCACGTCATCCTTTTCTGACGAGGAGGAAGGAGACACGGGGCTGTCCCTGTCCTCCTCTTCCTCCTCCGAGCACCTCGTGGACGAGCACTTGCAGTTGTGTGCGCCCGCCCTGTGTCCGTTACCCTTGCCCTCCTTCTTGTGCTTCACCCTGCGGTTCTGGAACCAGATCTTCACCTGCTTCTCGGACAGGTTCAGGTACGTGGCGATCTCGATGCGCCGCAGCCGCGACAGGTACATGTTCGACGTGAACTCCCGCTCCAGCTCCAAAAGTTGCGTGCTGGTGAAGGCCGTGCGCATGCGCTTGCTACTCTGAAGTTTGGCGTTGTTACTTTCTATGAGAAGAAAAATGCATACAAAATAAGTTACACAATCAGATACGATTTACAAAAACAAATGCGCATTGACAAATTGGCCCAACTTTGGGAATGCGTGCGTGGCTCTGTTATGCGCATCGGTCTGCTAATTCACATCAAAATGATGTACATGAAAACATCAACCATAATTCAACTCACCGATGGAGATGCAGTGGAATTGCCGTGGGTCAGGCATGGAGTACGTGGTTTGGTATATCCCCGGGCCGTGGCCGAGGTTCACGCCGTTGGCTGAGGAGTGTCTCGACAGCGCCGAGTGGCAGTACTGCGATCCGAAGGCGGGGAAGGAGGCCTTGAGGAGAGGCAGGGCCGGCGGGGATGGGTGCAGCTGGGACGCGGCCATGCACAGCGGGCAGAAGCACAGCAGCCCTGCCTTCCTGGAGTGGCAGGAGCCCGGCAACGCGTGGTGGCTAGAGTGCACCGCGTACGGAAACAACGGCGGGCTGTTCTCGTTGCCCTTGTCATTCGCCTCCCTTAAAATCAACGAATCCACCAGGAAAGACCTCGGCATCTTTACAGGAAAAGGTAGAACTTTCTCTTGCGTGTGTGTGTGGAGAAAGTTGAGAGTCGGCGCGCGCGTCGTTTCTGGAGTGCTCGCGTAGAGAGTGGACAGCGAACTGGTGCTGAAGCGAGCCTGGCGATCCTTAAATAGCCGATGGAGCCGCGCGGCTCCGGACATGTGACGGTTACGCGGTGATGCCTGAGAGCTCTCAATGGGGTTTGTGCTTTTCTCTTGGCATTCCCACTGCACGCTTCCCCATTATTTCACTTGTTAACTAAATGAACTGCATAATGTAGTCTATTCTTGTCGGCCCCACCCACACCGCGAGAGGCGGCACTACCCGATTCCCCCCTTTTCATTATCACCTATTTTATCAGAGATAAAGCCCGCATTTACGAAAGAATACATTTAAGCGAGATTTGGAAAGGCCACCGTATGCATTTCGAGTGGGTTGGGTCTTTGAAATGGAGTCCGTTAGATATGGATAAAGAGCGTCTTATTGCTCTCTCTCTATCTCGGGTCCCTAACTTAGACACCAGAGGCCAGTTCTCACGGGGATTCTCAGCGTGGCCCTTGATGGATCTGACACGTAATGCTTTATCCCATCGTTTACGTTTCTCCGGTAAATGTTGTTTGTCTTTCGGGGCTGCCACTAACACTAATCTCTTCATTAAAATCTATAATAAGGATTCAACCTTTTGAAAAACACAAGGTGTAGGCCTAACCGTTCTTTAAATCCATGTATGAATGGTCTATTTTAAGTGATGTGCCATTTGGTCGCCTGGCATAAATAAATGCCGCTGTTGATTAATGAAATCGTATTCAGTATAAATTTATATTAATTTAAGGGTGATTGTGTCATTTCTGGCCACAAAAAAAAAAAAAAGGACAAGTCATCCCACGAAGGCAATGCTCAGTGATTAATTCCTTAGCTCGGGCCCCTGCCGGGTCGGGGAAGGAATATGTAAAAATAACCAGGTTTTCACTTGCCGGCCCTTATTGAATGTCATTGTGGGGACTTTTCAATGAGAGAGAAAGAGACTCGAATTAAAGTGTGTGACAGCGGCGGATAGAGGCGCACAAAGGGCACTCTGTCAGTGGACCCGAGTGAAGCCCCCGCCTCGCTCGGCTTGAATTAAGTAATAGGAAAACATTTTCTTTCACTTTAGGCCCGCTAAACAACACCTTCAAAGACACCACGTCTAGGAGTAAAATGACATTTCTTTTCATTTTAGCCGAATTCCTTTCATTTCCTCTCGTGTTGCCATGTGTTACAATACTGTTTAAAGTGTTACTAAGCCTAGTTTAAACCACGGTGTTAAAATGTCAAATAAATCCCTAGATAAACAAATAGTATAAATAATGTGCCCGATAGGTTATATAGCCTACTCGGATGCGCATTGTCAGATTATATGCAATTTTGGTAATATATAATATAAATGTTTTTGCGTGGTAATAGTTTTTGTGTCACTCAGATATTTAGGATCATGTCTCCCATAAGTCATTCCGAATGTACTGGGACTTTCACTTTAATTGTGTCGCAAACAGTAAAGACTTTGGAAGAAAGATCCGGGCGCTTATTGAGTTTCCTTACGTTTGCCATAACTTCTGAGAACCGAGCCCACCGGCGGAGTGATCCCTCAACTCAAAACACGTCCGCGTCGAGGGGCACCAGACCAGGTCTACAATAGCCTGGAACACCCCGAGTTCCGTAGAAACAGTAGTCATGCAATTTAAATAAAAAATAATACTACAATTAAGAAGCAGCTGAACCATTACGCAAACGACCTGCGGACATATTAATCCTAAATTATTCTTCCATCGTCAATATTTGGTACATTTCTTTATGGACCTGCACATTTTTTTCCTTTTTTCCTTTTTCCTCCTATAAGGCTGTTTATTTGTTCAGGACTATACATTACAATAATACTGTGTTGGATTTCAACATGATAGGCTGTCTTGTTTGTTTTAAATTGTGATCTTAAACCTGTAAATGCACCTTTAAATGTGTGACTTAACTGTGTGGTTATTCTGTGTGTGTGTGTGTGTGTGTGTGTGTGTGTGTGTGTGTGTGTGTGTGTGTGAGAGAGAGAGAGAGAGAGAGAGAGAGTACGTGTGTGTTTGTGTGTGTTTGTGTGTGTGAGAGCGTGTGTGTGTGTGTGTGTGTGAGAGAGAGAGAGAGCAAGCGTATCTGTGTGTGTGCGTGTGTGTGTGTGTGTGTGTGTGTGTGTGTGTGTGTGTGTGTGTGTGTGTGTGTGTGTGTGTGTGTGTGTGGCGTGGTGCTGTAGGCCTATTGCTGATCTGACCAAGGGGCCTAATTTTCTAATGATGTACGCAGTGGTCTCCCCGTGGATATCAATAGAGGTCCCTCGAGTCGTCACGCAGAGCGGCTCATCCTAATAATTTGCCAACCCGACTGGAGACCGACAAATAGACCTGACCTCCCTCTGGAGGCGCGAGGCTGAAGTGCAAAGCATCTCATTGGCCAGAATCACTTGTTGTTACCGAGATAAATAACCCAAACGGATAACGGTCGGCGACGCACGTCGCGTAATAGTTGCAAACTCAGAAGAAAATTATCCAGTTTATTCATATTACTGTAATGGACTCCCTAGTGTATTTTCACGTATTTTGTCGACTGTTTATTTAACTCTTTGTATTCCGGGTTATGGTTGAGCATCTTGCTGCTCTTTTTCAGCAGCGCCCTGCTAAGTACCCACAGAACACGCACGTATTAAAATACACGCAAACTACACACAAGGCCTACTAGAGCAAAACGACATCTAGAAACACAAAGAGATTATGCAATGTACACAAACCGTTTATACAGTACTTATCTGGTAAAAATACGACTGACGCCATGATAAATAAATTAGGAATATTGAAAAAGGGGTATATTCTGAAAACCCCACAATGTGCCTTAAATTGTAAATTATTTATGAGTATTAAGTAGGAACAATTGCCGTCACTCAAATCCATCCCGGGTGATAATGCTGCACCGTATGGAGGACCACATTTTCATGCGCTTTAATGTAATTATTTCAACAGATCTCGTGCCCGATGACAAAAAGGGAGCAGTCTGTTTATGGAGATGTAGTCAATAACTCCTTTTCTTTCCACTATGAATTATTCATCGTTTAAGACACTATCCCCCTCGCTTAATATGTACACACACACTTAAAACACCCACACATCGCTAATACAAATGATGGTTTTAGCTGACAGTGTAACAGGATTTAAGGTCCCTGAGGGGTACGGGGGGCCAGCTGTGGATGGGCTCTGTGACTGGCGACGTGACACAGAGGGCCGGTGCGCGAGGCTGCTAATCTTCCCCTCGGGCTATAGGCCTTCTCTCTATACGAGAACAGCCTGCGCCGCTACGCCGATCCGCGCGTCGCTGCGCTCCGGACGCACAAAAGGCTGATTATCATTCATATGACCAGCAGAGCCACCAGTCATACACATAAACAGTCAACAAGCACCGGCTCAATGGGGCAATATGGGGGTGGCGAGTGACGCGCACGCACACGCAGGTGTGAGCATGCACGCACGCGGCCACGCGCACACACAAATACACAAGAGAGGAGTAAGGGAGAGAGATAGAGAGGGGGGAAGGGGTAGATAGAATATTCATTGCTAATTTTGCTTTGATAAATGTTTAATTTGTGATGCAGAATAAAGCATTTGAATTGACTTGAGATAAAGACAGAGAGGGTGGAAGGGAGGGAAGGTGAGAGAGAAAGAGAGTGGGAGGGAAAGAGGGTGAGAGAGGAAGAGAAGGATGAGGATAGGACAGTGGGGAGAGGGAGAGGGACGGAGAAAGAGAGCAAGTGAGGGAGGAGAGAGATGGTGTGTGTGAGAGAGAGTGTTGTTAGAGAGTTGAGAGAGGAAGAGAGACAGTTGAAGAGAGAGAACAATGGGGTGGAGAGAGGGGCAGGAGAGAGGAAGAGACAGTTGAAGAGAGAGAGAGAGATGGGGTGGAGAGAGGAAGAGAGACAGTTGAAGAGAGAGGTGGGTGGAGAGAGGGGCAGGAGAGAGGAAGAGAGACAGTTGAAGAGAGGGAGATGGGTGGAGAGAGGGGCAGGAGAGAGGAAGAGAGACAGTTGAAGAGAGGGAGATGGGTGGAGAGAGGGGCAGAAGAGAGGAAGAGAGACAGTTGAAGAGGGGGAGATGGGTGGAGAGAGGGGCAGGAGAGAGGAAGAGAGACAGTTGAAGAGAGAGAGATGGGCGGAGAGAGGGGCAGGAGAGAGGAAGAGAGACAGTTGAAGAGAGAGAGATGGGCGGAGAGAGGGGCAGGAGAGAGGAAGAGAGACAGTTGAAGAGAGGGAGATGGGTGGATAGAGCAAGGGATTTAGAGAGGAAGAGGAAGATAATCACTTGAGAAAAAGCGGTGGGAGATAATGAGAGAGAACCAGTTGGAGTGAGCGAGTGAGGAGGTGATTTAAAAATCACAATTTGACAGAACTATGTGGGTCGGGTAAACATGAAGATGTAGATAAGTGACATCAGTGACTCATTACCATAATTGCTCTGGCAGGATTATATGTAAAATAATGTAATATTTATACTGAATATGCAGCCTACCATCAGTGAGCTCATATTCCAGCAGGCGAGTGAGAACCAAACATAACATTAAAGACAATGTGATTATTAGGTTGTGATTATGTGAAAAGCGTGTGGTGTGAGTCTCATTGTTTATTCTGGTCATCATTAGACAAAATGAAGTCTGACAGGTGAGTCAAAACTCAAACCTGCATTTTGTTTTGATATTTTTTAAACAAATATTTATATATATTTATTATTGTATTAATAAACCTTGTTCCATTCAAAGGAACATACTAAAGGAAAAATAAATTGATTAAATGGATAATTATTGACTTTCAATATACTGTTGTTAGTATGATATTGTTTTGTTATTATGAATACGATCATGATGATTATCATTTCTATTGTGAATGTGTCTTGTTTTTGTAGTTGCTGTTGGATTTCATTGAGGCAAGAAATCGCATATTTTCATACTTCAACTTTAATGATGAATTTAATCACTTTAATCACAACACAAAGAAGAACATGTGGTCAGTGTTTCTTCAGTGAAAATAGTATAGTAATACAAGCTCAATACTAACAAACATGGATTTATGATGTCACAACTTTTAACATTCTAGATCAAGTTGGCCTTTGCTGACGTAAGTATCTGAGTGACATGGTATATCAGTGACATAGCAATTAGTTAAATGCAAACTATGTGTAAACCCTCCAGTATTTTAGTCATGATTGGAATCAGTCCACGCTGTTTCTTTCTTTGCTCACGTGTGTAACTGTGGAGGACCAGGAGAACCTCAGCACCCCCAAAGGGCTGAGAACGGACAGCACAGACCTACAGGTAGAATGCAGTTGGGAAAGGTGGTTGATAATCAAAAGTATCACTCACAGCTGCTGCAGGCCTGGGAGTAATAATGTTGATTATCAACCACCTTTCCAAACTGCATTAATTTACTGTTCGCTGTCACAATCACCATTATCGTTATGTCACAATTGTCTTCTTAAGCATTACTTTCTACACCAAAACTCCTTTTACGGATTAAATGGGAAGGATGTAGTGATTGAGGTATGGTAATCTTCATGTAGAAGGGAAGGGTGGGGGATCTCAGCAGGTATCTGTACAACCAGCTGCAGTGATGTGTTCACAGCATGGTGGAAACTTGGGAGTTTTAAACTTGGTTCTTCACCAGTGTGTTCAGGCGGATTGGGTTGGAATTTATTGTTACCATTTTCGGTCAGAATTATTTTTCTGCAATGTGCATGAAGAATAATAAAGTGTCTCATCTTTCGTTATAAAAGTTGGCAGATTGAATTTAACATATATATGACGCTAGGTGACAAAGCATCATGCAGTTTTATTTTTAATCCTGAATAAGCAACTGAAGGTGATATAAGTTTTAAAAGTTTTAAAGAGAAAAAATGGGAAGACCAATAGTGTGCAAGATTTTGAAAATAAACAACCCAGGAGAACACCCCCCCCCCCCTCCCTCCTGACATTTCTCCACCATTGAAAAGTATTGCAGTCATGCACCTGCGGCAGAGCTACTGCAACACTGTGTGCATGACTGTGATTGACACATGGATTCCCCGAACCAATCAGGGAAGAGATTCCCTGATCAGAAATGAGTCGGGAGCAATCAAAATCAAAATAGTCTCAGACAGAGGCAGGCGCGCAGTCAAACAGGAAACTTCTCACAGAGCATTTCCCTCACTAAAAGCTGACAGATGGCTAACAAACAACACTCAAATTATTGCTCTTCACTCTTACCTACAGCTTCTTTAATTAACAAGTAAAAAACAAAAAAAACATTAATCATAAACTGTTTTACTCTGTATTTATTAATCCGACAGCATTTAATATAAAAAGACAAATAAAAGCATTAAACCAACTTCTTTATTACTTTTTGTTTTGCATCACAATTAAGTCTGCCATGTTCACAGAAGTCCATGTCTGAGAAGTCAAACACTGTGAAAACTACACCAAGTGTCCAGAATTTCCCACTGTCACTTGAGCGCAGCATAACTTCAGTATAATGGTACTGTCGCAATATAGGTCAAGAATTGAAAAGCCTTGTGTGTGTGTATGGATGGGCCAGATTTTAATTAACCACCCAATCAGAAACAGGCTTGTTAGCCAACAGAATGTCAATAAACGTGGAACAGAGCAGCGGATCGATCCCCATTGCTCGCCTTCCTGTAGTCATCCTCCCAATGTCTGAAACCCTTCCTGCTTCTTCAAATTCTTCACAGTCTTCAGCATCAACTCACTTTTTGCAAAAATAACATGGAAAAGTTGGACCATTTACGTCATTTGTCTGGGATTTGCGTTCACTATTTGTCCAACAAGGAGCAATGGCCCAAATTGCCCAACTTTTCTGTGATTCTTTTGCTGTTCAGACCAGGATTTTTTCATAACACACGTGATAAGCAGTACTGTCATATATTAGAAGATACCCCAGCGCGATGGTTCGCTGTTTGGATTAAAAGTGGTGTCTGTTAAATAAATAAATAAAATAATCGGCACACTTTCAATGTCTAACTTCTGGAGTCATAGCAAGACTTTATTTGGCAAACCTTATGCACCTTATAATAATAGCCAAATAAATTGCCTTATATTGTTAATGTTGGTGGCTATGGCTAGCAATGTTCAAGACATTTCCGGAAACTTTAAACGACTTCATTTCGAATGTTTCCCACGTTTCTAAAAGCTTCTCAAAAAGTGTTTAACAACCACGTTATTTCCACACAAAAACAATGATGGTAAGGGACTAAATATCGTTTGATGATTTCAAATTCCCTTTTGATGTGAATCCATTGGTTCTGGTATGGATAACTCGGGAGCTAACCCCGATGGACGTATTCACACAACAGCCTTGAAATGTCCCTCAAAAGAGCTTCTCCGGCTATGGAGGTCAGTAGGGTACTACGTATGGCTGGCTCACATTTTCTCCAAATCAGCAGACTTTTGGCCTAGAAATAACAGGTCAAACCAATGAATTTAATGAACTCTCCCAGACACAAAGGCTGCCTTTTGCCATTTGAACCCAGATAAAGGGGTATGGGCAGGCCAGCAAGCCCCTTTCAAAGGGGTTTGTACACAAATGGGAGAGAATGAAGTCACTCCAGCATCTGCATTGACAAGTTGTTTAAAGTATTGACGATGTCAGTGACGGTGCCTTCCTCCTCACACTGGAGCCTTTGTTCATGCCTCTGTTTGTGTTTCTCTTTCAGGAACTTTCAAACGCCACTGACGACAGAATCAAAAGCTATTTTCACAGTTTTTCGCCAAAAATGCCAATGCGAGAAGACGTTGAGAGAGAGAAAAAAAACAACCAACCGACAAACACTTTTCTAAAACTGCCATTTAAGAAAGATTATTCACTTTCCCTAATTTACCATTCTTTTCTTCTGTCGCCGCCTTTGATTGTCAGACCCTCCCTTGTTTTTCTCCCTTCATTCAGCTGTACTCATTCACTGTCACCGTTTCTAACCCTAACCCTCTGCCTCCGTCTTCTTCTCCTCTGACATCTCACTGCTTTCTCCACCCATTGCTTCATGTTCTCCACCCTTCACTTCCAACTCTAATACTCTCTATCATGCTCTTTTCCAGTCCAACTTCTATGATAGTCTTTGAAAACAACGATAAAAAACGTCTGAAAGCAGTCCTGGTGTGAAGTGGTTAAGTGTTTTGGTTTTTCTTTGGTGTTTCTTAGAAAGGCACATCTTTTGGTCATTAGTTTTTTTGTGTTTTCAGTTAATTGAATCCATTTGAAAGCCATGGGAAACCTCCATGGGGTGTCTGGGGGTGGAGGGGGTAGTGAGGGGGTGAGGTCAGAGAGTAAAGGAGGGGGAGGGGCAGTCCTCAACAGACATGTTCCCCCTCCTTGCTGATTTTGAACTTAGTGCTTCCTGATTGCCTCATTTTGGGTCTTATAGTTTGGCCCGGGACAGTGGGGTTGTGTGGTTCTGTACTGTCAGTTCCACGCTTCAGGAACAGCCAGTAAAACCGAAAATCTGCTGTTAACAGAGAGTTAGACACCTTTAACATGCAGTGAAACAGCTGGAAATAGGGAATAAACTAGCTCTGATCCCTGTTTAGAATGTGTCTTTTTGCTTGATTCACTGAATTTCATTTTACTTTATCTCTGTGAAACGACTTTTTTGTCTACGTAGTTATTGCTTTAATTCTTTTCACGACTTTGTGTGCAGAATTTTCGGACAGGAAAGGTTAGTGTAAACATTATCATATTTCTATTTCCATCCTTGTAGGGTACCACTTCACTTCAACACCAATGAAACAGAATGGAAGACATTAGCATAAAGTAAAAAAAAACGGCCTCCTCCTTTATGATTTGTAATAACCCAACATCATCTTTTCTCCTCACTTCTCCATCATTGTGTGTTTGAAAAAGCTTGTCAGATGTTTTGTGGACGGTCTTTAGAGCTCCAGCTCTCCTCCTGACCTGCGTGTCCACTCCTCTCACGCTCCCTTGCACATTCAGCTCCGTTACAGCCGCTCCTCAAGGTTATAATGTGAGAGCAATGAAAGACTATATACATACACACCCTCTGCTCTGCACCCTTTCTTCATTTCCAAGTGTGTGTGTGCGTGCGCGTGTGTGTCTGCACATGAGCATGTGTGTGACTATGCATGTGTGTGCACACCCTTTCATGTGTCTGTGTTTGTGTCTGTGTTTGTGTATGTGTGTGTGTGTGTGCGTTTGTGTGAGTGTGAGTGAGTGAATGCACATGTATTTGTGTGTGAGTGTGTGCACAAACCTGTGTGTCTGTGTGTGTCAATGTTTGTTTGTGGACACACATGCATGTGTGTGAGTGTGTGGGTATGTATGTGTGCGTGTCTGAGTGAGCATGTGTGCTTGCATGTATATTATTATATTCATCGTTTTGTTCACACACACTAACATTTGCACGTGTGTGCGCTTGTGTGTGCCTGTGCCTGTGTGTGTGTGTGTGTGTGTGTGTGTGTGTGTCTGCCTGAGTGCCTGAGTGTGTGTGTCTGTGCTTGGAATTATATTTATAAAGTTTAGCCTCACCACCGGGTCAGTGCAGATGCGTTCTATAAAGGAGGGGGACACGCGGCGTGGCCCCCCCCCCCCTCTATTACCATAGAAACTACCAGGCCAGGGGTCCAGCCACGCCAACAATCACACTCCGCAGATTCCTCACAAGCGCAGCCATAGAGCTGGTGGAATAATAAGCATTAGATCACAGTCGACTGGGAGAATACACGGCCCCTCGACTCCATGACGGGCCCCTCTGTGTGAGGATGACGAGGAGAACAGGAGGACCAGGCTCTCCTCTTTCAGACGTTCCCATAATGAACGCAAGACTTGAGAGATCCGAGCATTTGAGTGAAGGCCCTGTCGTTTGTAAAGCGTTCACAGACATAAAGAGGCTCTATTACACACCATCACAGCCCTGTCGACGCCGCAGGACACCGTGCTAATATCGTTAGCTATATTAGCGAGGAGAAAGAGCGAAACAATGAGGTATAGACCAACCACCATCTTAATAACGTTAGCAATGTTAGAGAGCAAAGAGAGGGAAACAATGAGGGATAGATCAACGCGCCATCTTAATAACATTAGTTATTTTAGCGAGGAAAGTGAGCGAAACAATGAGGGATAGATCAACCGCCATCTTAATAACGTTAGTTTTGTTTGCGAGGAAAGTGAGCAAAAGAATGAGGGATGGATCAACCGCCATCTGGATTAAACTATATTGAATTATGTATGAATACATTTTGTTTGTATTTGAGAGTTTTAGTCTCCATTTAAATCTAAGTTAATAAGCCATTCAAATATAAGTAAATAAACCATTCACGCATAAATGTATTTTCTTGTTTTTATCTCAACAATGAACTCTTTGTAAATTTGTAGGTTGACAAATACAATTTCTGATCCTGATTTTAGTTCTTGATTAGTCATACAATATAACAACCTTGCCACCAGTGAGATAAAATAGAATAATTAGTTAAAGTAACACCTCAAGTAGTTCTTGAAGAGCACTACACACACACACACACACACACACACACACACACACACGGAGCATGTGTGTTTTATTTGTCTTTGTGTCTGACTACGTGTGATCAACAAGCCTTCTAGAAGGTATAAAGTCAAAGTTCACAATTAATGACAATTCCCCTCGCCCCCACCCCTCTCTTCCCACCCAGCCCGCCCCAACCAGCTCACCCTTCACCCCCAGATTCAATCCGGGCAGGTGCAGCCCATCAGAAAGAGAGGGAGCAAGAGACAGAGACAGAGAGAGATAGAGATAGAGACAGAGAGAGAGAGAGAGAGAGAGAGAGAGAGAGAGAGAGAGAGACAGAGAGAGAGAGAGAGAGAGAGAGAGAGAGAGAGAGAGAGAGAGAGAGAGAGAGAGAGAGAGAGAGAGAGAGAGAGAGAGAAAGAGAGAGAGAAAGAGAGAGAGAGAGAGAGAGAGAAATAGAGAGAAATAGAGAGAAATAGAGAGAGAGAAATAGAGACAGAGAGAGAAGGAGAGGGAGAGAGAGAGAGAGAGAGAGAGAGAGAGAGAAGAGAAATAGAGACAGAGAGAGAGAGAGAGAAAGAGAAATAGAGACAGAGAGAGAGAAATAGAGAAATAGAGAAATAGAGACAGAGAGAGGAGAGAGAGAGAGAGAGAGAGAGAGAGAGAGAGAGAGAGAGAGAGAGAGAGAGAGAGAGAGAGAGGGGGGCGTCCCACTTCTTCATGCTGCTCAGCTGGGGAGAAGAAGGGGCGATTGATGAGTGCTCTCCAGAAAGCCATCACCTGCTCGGCCCGCCCTGCCACCCTCACCACTCCTGCCAGAGAGAGGCTGGTGAGGGTGGCCCCCTCTCCACACAGTGGCCCCCAACACCGACACCTAGCGGCTTCCAGCCTCAATAAAACCTGGAGAGAGAGAGAAAGAGAGAGAGACACACACAAGAGAGAGAGACAGAGATAGACAGAAAGAAAGAGAGAGATAGAGATGATAGACGGCAGAAAGAAGGAGGTGAAGTTTCTAACCCCCAGTCTCCATCCACCACTGCGACTCGGTCCAGCCTTTTTATCCCCCCCCCCCCCCCGCCCCCCCCCCCCCCACCCTTTTCTTTTTTCTCCATCCCCAGTGTTGTTTTTTCAGAGTGTGAATGTGCCCGGCGGCGGCAGCAAAATGTACATTTGTCATGCCCATAGAGGGCTGTGCAGCGGCCTGGAAGAGGCTTTGAGCCTGTGTGTGGACAGGGGAGCCCGGGATGAGGTGGTGTGCATTGATGGGTGTTGTGCCCCTCCTCGCCTCCACCCCACACCCACACCCACACCCACCGCCCCCCCCCCCCCCCCACCCCCTTCCACCCTCCCCACTATTGTGGCTCGTGAGTGAATGCATCCTCCCTGCTTACAGCGCTGGAATGCCTCCTCCTCCTCCTCCTCCTCCTCACAGGGCCTGTGTGATGGATGGGGCCTTGTATCGGCCACTCTCCTGCTCCTCCCTGCTCCTCCCTCCCTCTCCGCGACGGCCTTTCAGCCTTTCAGCACATCCTTTTATTCCCGGCCAATAAAAGTCAGTGATGCTCCGTCAGCTGTTGTGAGGATCTGAGGGCCCTCTGATTTTATTTACCAGGAGCGTGTCCCATATCAACAGCCCAGAGGGGCCCTCTCTCCCACCCCCAACACACCCCCCTCGCATGCGGCATGCATGCGGCATGCGAGGGGGGTGTGTTGGGGGTGGGAGGGAGCAGGTGGAGCAGTGCACGGAGGAGTCGTCGACATACACGTTTAGAAAGTTATATCGGGCGTATCCCCCGTTTTTTCTTTAAATGTGAAATAGGGGTGTTATTGTTGCCATTGTTGGTTTGGGTTCGCTGTTCGATGGATATATATATATATATATATATATATATATATATATATATATATATATATATATATATATATATTGAAGATGCCTCCTTCCTTGAAGCTGGTCTCTCAAGATGTGTTGCCGGCTTGGCGTTAAATGATGCCATGAATTATGCATGTTCCGCATAAAACACGCTAAATGGGTTTTATATGCATGAGCTTTTCATTAAGGGACAACAAGTAGTTCATCTTTGCCTTGAGTCTGGTGTTGACTGCAGTTCAATTACCATATCACCATTTCTTAATGCAATTAACCAATTATATGGGGAAAACACACTATATGACTACTGCAGATTAAGGGTCAGAGTTAAATGTTTAAATGGGTGTTAATGATAAGGCCCAACAATCCAAATTCTCAATAAGAAAAAAAACGTTTGGTTATAGTGCGCTAAATCTGGTACCGGTATTTTTTCACCGCTATTTCTAACCATGATAATGGACTGATATTCAAAATAAATGTTAGAACACTGACCAGGATGAAGAGCCGTTTAATATAATAGAAAACATGAGGGTATCATCATGTGATACAGAACAAATGAACACTGCCTCAAAATTCAAGCACAGCAAAATGATCAAAGAGGGTTTCATTTAAATTGTTTTAATGTTTGATTCCAGAAAGGAGAAAATGTTAAAACTATTTCAGTCATAGATTTAACCATGTATTGCAGACAATGGTAATACAATTTAGTTTGGCAGTATGGTTCCACTCTTTTATGGTGCTCCCTGCTGTAGGATTTAAAGCATGACATACAGATGTCAGATACAGAATACCAACAGCATACCAACATTTGATAACAGGGAGCTCTATACAATCCCCCATGGGGTACATCAGATATCTCAACCCATTGTGTAGATTACATACAATACAGGGCAGAACCCCAGCAGGTGGAGGCTGGGGTGGTGGTGGGCGGAATTCAGCTCAGCACAATCAACTTTACAGAGTGTGTGTGTGTGTGTGAGTGTCTTAAATTGACAGCCTATCAGTCTACGTGCGTTTGATTGGACCGTGTTAGCTGTCAGCTGGTAGGAGACAGATCACTAGAGTGCCCTGCCAGAACTAGCTACGCCCATTCTTCGCTACTTGAAAACAATATATAACTATAAATACACATTTTACTCAGCACACACGCTGAGTAATAACACAAGTTTACAGTTGCAAATAGTAAGAAAATATGATCACTTAAATATGACTATATATCTTGACACATGAGCCTAATATCTGTATCTATTGGCAGAAATGTATTTTGTCCATGCAGTGCGTCATATAAAGTTAGAGTATGGCTATTTCAAGTTAGAGTAGGGCTGTTTAAAAAGCATTATTCAGTAGCGTGTTACATAAGAAGCTTCAACCTGTAATAAAACAGTGAAAATTGCTCATTACTCTTCTAGGGCACCAGTCAACCCCACTCCACAGTCCACCTAAACCACCCTCTAAACATACCTCCAGTCCTCTTAAATCTCAAACTCACCCGGACTGTTCTGTTTTAGGATAACCACAACGGCCTACAACACACCTGCACAGTTCTGTTGCATGGATATCCACAACATCCTCCAAACACGGACTGTTCTGTAATATGGATATCCACAACATCCATCAAAGTCACAGTTCTGTTACATGAAAATCCACGACAGCCTCCAATCCCACAGTACTGTTCTGCTATATTGGTATCCACAACAGCCTCTTAAAATACGTGTACTGTTCTATTACTTGGATATGCGCAACAGACTCAAAACACGCTACTGTTGTCTTATCTCATCAAGTCAGCCTCCAAACAAAAGAGCCCATGAATGTATGCACTCACGGTTTGGATAAAAGGGTCCACTGAATGTCCTATATTTAATTATATTCATAACATAACCCTCCAAACCACAGGCAACGATAGCTGATATATGCACCCAAGCTGACCATTTAACGTGCTGTATAATACAATAAAGAAATACTTATAATACAATATTTAACCAAGTAAAATTATCAAATTGTTCATATTCCCTTTTCTACATTTGAAATCAATATTGCATCATAGAAAATATTTTAAAGTAATTTCTATGAAATCAGTTGCTTAAAATAATACTACTTTATTTTAGAAACGGGGATACATTTTTCACATTATATAGGAATTGAAAATGTCACTAATTGTCAGGTGGAATCACTGACACAAAAAAACACAAAATAATACTTAATATCTTTATTCCAAATCCAATTATCTTCTCTTTAAAATCGTCCAATTTTAATTTTATATATAATTTATTTCGATTTTTTTCATTTAGAGCCCAGATTGTATTGGATGATTCCAGGCAAGTGTTGTAAAGATCCAGATTACAGATCAAGTACCATAAAGTTTACATAAAATGTACAGTAAAGTTAACAGTTTACAATAAAGTACTGTACAAAATCTAAGTATCCGGACTGATAGTCTTTTTTGCATAGGAAGTTTCTCAACTGAATGAAATGACCCAGACGAAAGTGGCAGCCATGATAAGAGCTGGTCTAATTCTCTAAATGTGAAGGAAAGTTGCTTCAATGCTTCCTTTCTTATCTCCTTTAGCATAGGGTACACTGGACCATCCTTTACAAAAGGAAAGGAGATAGTGCTGTCCCACAATTCCTTGTGGCTGCAAAATTGAAAGCGTCATGTACCACGAAGCACACTCAAGAGCAACTAGGTCTTCTTCGTTGACATCTTTATCGCTCTCTGTGTTAAATCTAAACTCCATAACACATAAAGTATGGGGAAATAGAATGAGGGAGAGAGAGAGAGAGAGAGAGAGAGAGAGAGAGAGAGAAAGAGAGAGAAAGAGAGAGAGAGTGATGAAGCGGGCACCCGCGCTCAGTTGCCCAACACTCTTGACAAACACCCAAGGCTCGTGTGCTGATCTTGAACGTGACTCAGGACAATGGTCAGGGTTTTAGCTGGATTAGAGCCTCCTAATCCCACTTGACAACACGCTCCCTAATGGCTGGCGACACAATGATGGAGGGAGTTCATTCCCCAAGATGGCTACTTAACATGGCCACCTCTGTGGCGCTGAGGTAATGAGGGTGCTGAGTCCAACTGATTCTTTAAGTTACACACTCAGTTTTTTACCTGCAAGTCAGTTTTGGTTTTGACACACACAGGTATGGTAAGAAAGAACACCCTTGAAAATAGATATCTCATGAAGTATAGATTTTTGATAAATGATTCATTTTGATGGACAGAAAAAGAAAACCTTAGGGTTGAGAGATATTATGATTATGTCATAATATGTATATGCGATAATAATCATAATATCTCTCAACCCAAAGGAACTTGTACAGACACACAAAGACATACACGCACACAAACATACACAAACATACACACACACACACACACACACATTTTTATATTTCATTTTCAATGAGATTATGCATATTTTGGCACAGAACATATATCATATTTACTAATAGAATTATATATCAATGTAACATTTTTAAAATGCACTTTGCTATAAAGATAATAATAATAATAATAATAATAATAATAATGATAATAATAAACAATATTGATAGAAGCCTGAGGGTGATAAAGGCTATAGTTATCATATATTTATATTGCTGATATTTATGGTTCATCATCTTCTCAATCACAATTCACTCAAGGCCACACGACAAAATGTCAAAATCTAATTTTCAGGACTTAAGGCTGACTATTTCCGAGATCTTGTTTGACATCTTAAAGAGCAGTTTGGAATTGTTTGCGTGTAAATGTTGCCTTTGTGTGGTGGATGTTCGCGAGTCAAAATGGTCCTGTTTGTAATCAGCCCCAATACAAACCTCTCGAAGCGCCGGGAAATGGCAGAGGCATTAAAAACATTAAAGGGAAAAAGGGCAGTAATGAATTTAGAGGAAAATGGACATTAATGGCGTTAGCATTACTCATGTTCCAGATAACAAATTATTGGAAATTTGACAAGCACACCAAATTATCTCGTCGTGGCAGTCGGGAGCAGGTTGAAGTTCTCTCTACCTGCGGGAGAAAGACAATTTCTGCTCATTTGACTATTTTTAACAATAGAACCAACCCATTAAGAAAAATTAATGTCATTATGAAGTCTCTATGAAAATGGCAAATAACAGCGTTTCGAGCAGCTTTAGGGGCTTTTGACAATAATGAAATTCGCTGTACAGGTAGTGAAAAGAAACACTCCAAGTAATTATTTTCTAGTAGCTTGTTTGTCTGCCATCCGTTCATTTGCTTTCAGCTCAATTATCTGACTCTGTGAGCATGTGGAGGCGAACAGTGGCTCGTGGGCCGCCGAGCGAGGGCCCTAATTGGCCAATTACCGTCCCGATTCGAGGCTTTTAGCTCCGCTGGAGAGTGGCGGAAAAAACCCTGCGCGGTGCGTAAAACTATGAGGACCTCAAATGCACGCACGTACACATGCATGCGCTCGCGCGCAAAAACACACAATCCCCCACACACGCGCGCACACGCGCACGCACACGCGCTGACTGTTTTAAGCCAAACAAAAGCCTCTGCTTCGGTGCTCAGCATGAAAATATTGCAGAGGTTTGGTGGAAGAAGAAGAAGAAGAAAAAAACATAACCAGCGAAGGTAAAACAAAACAACAAGTCTAACAGTTTGACAACAGTGACACGTGTGAATAGGACACACATGTAAGACTGATTAATCAGTTATTTGGTTGAGGGTGGTGTAGGATACTAAGGTGGTGTAGGACACTGCTTTGGTATTGTAGGAGGGTGGTCTAGGACACTAGGGTTGAGTAGAAAACGATGATGGTGGTGTAGGACACAACATTGGTGGTGTAAGACACTAGGGTGGTGTAGTATAGTTCTAGGGTGGTAAATTACACTACTAAGGTGGTGTAAGACACGAGGGTGTAGGACGCCATGGTGGTGTAGAACACTATTTGGGTGCTGTTGGACACTAGGGTGATGTAAAGGGAGTGTAGGACCCTGCAAAACTAGGGTGGTGTAGGACGCTAGGGGATGTAAGAAATTACTAGGGTGGTGAAGGACACTTCTAGGGTGGTATGGGAAATTACCTGGGTGGGCGTAGGACAGGGTGGTGTAGTGCAATAGGGTTGTATAGGAAACAAGGGTGTAGCACACTAGGGTGGTGTAGGATACTAGGGCGGTGTAGGTCACTACTACGGTGGTGTAGAAAATGACTAGGGTTTAGGAGGCTATAAGGGTGTAGGGCACTAGGGTGGTGTAGGATACTATTAGGGTGGTGTAAAGAGGTGTAGGGTCTTTACAAATATTTCTCGTACCAACGTTCTCAAAGATCCGTAACCTGGTACATTTATTTGAAGAAAACGTTACTCAAAGAGTAGCCTTCAGACAGATTTTTTCGTAACAATTCCTTTATCTTTTTGGTAACCTGCAAAACAACACAGAGTCCAGAAGATTCACCACGTTTAAAATGTGTCGTCTACCTAATGTGTGTTCAGCAAACTCAAATCAGGTTCAACTTACCCGTTTCATAACTTGCAGAAATCAACGGGGCCCCTGCCCCTCCACCTCACCCACTTTCTCTTCCTCTTCTTCCTCGCCCTCCTCCTCCTCTTCCTCCTCCTCGCCAATTGTCATACCCCTCCCCACCTCGCTCCAGCATTCTGCCAGGCAGCCCGTGGATCATGGAGCTGGTGTTAATTAAAGCCTCTTTCAGATCATTTTCTTGCTCAAGTGGCGTTGCAGCAGTACCCATTAGTCAGAAAGCTGCGTTATCTGAATTTCCAAATGCAGCTCGGCGTTTATTAAAGTGAAATTCATCCGTTGATTTTCCGCTTCCCCGTGGCCCCTGTGTCCCCCTCTCTCCCTCTCACGGGGCCCACCTGCTCAGAGAGTCCTGCGGGCCAATTACACCCCGACGACCCCGGCCACTAAACAGCCAGGTAATTGCGTTAATAAAAAAAAATTAACAGCGGCAGCATGAGGATCATTATGTAAAAATACCCGATAATGAAGCATTAGCCGCGATTTCATTTGGATTAAAAACAGCCGTCGCAATTCCGGGGTTACCTCGTCAGCTAAAAATATCCACAACCGACATGTTTTTTTGCTCTTTTCATACGGTTGATTGCTACTCGCAAAGTCTTCAAATAAAAATCCTTTAAGCTTGTAAGATGTTGCGCAAACACACTTAATGAAGTGGTAAGTGTTTGACTCCGAGTCAGAAGGACCCGGGCTTCGATCCCGCACCTGCCCACCCATATGAAAGATTCATTGAGCATGACGGCTCACTGCGGGTCTGCTAAATGCTAAACAGAAGCTTAATAATGAGTGTAATTAGCGCTAATGTCCCCTCGAGACAGGCCCATTCCGCCGGGACATGGAGGCAACAGGGTCCGCTAAGCTACCCTGAAGCATGTTGGGATATGCCTGCTGCCTTGCTCAGGGGGCTTTTGAGCACGGCACTGAAGGAGGCTCAATCTGAAAAATTCTTCTTTAGAACCGTTTCTGTAATCTGTCACTAAAATGACTTTTGTTATCAATTAATGACAAGTAACAAGTCACTGAGTCAGACTTTCAGCTAATCTGACGGATTCTATTGTAACTACCACCGACCGACCGACCGGCCGACACACACACACACACACACACACACACACACACACACACACACACACACACACACACACACACACACACACACACACACATAACACACACACACACACAACCTGCAGACACTCATGTACATGCACGCACACACACACACACACACCCGGCAGACACACTCTCTCTCTCTCTCACACACACACACACACACACACACACACACACACACACACACACACACACACACACACACACACACACACACACACCCACACCCAGCAGACTCCATCATTTCAGAGACACAGTAAATAAAAACCTACATCAAGCAGTAATGCAGCTGTGATGTACACACTGACACACGATGATGGGAAAAGCACCAGAAATTATAGTTATACACACGCACGCACGCACACACGCACACACACACGCACACACACACAGTGTATCTGGGCTGGTTTTATTAGCACATCAGCTGGTGCTCCTTCCCGAGCAGCAGCATTTTAAAGCATTATCCTGATCCATCCAAACCGCCGCTACAAACCATTGCAGCCTGTGTCCCAACGTTGAGCGGGTCAGGGGGCTAACCCCTATCTGAAGAGCCCGTTCACACTCCCCCCCCCCCCCCCCCCCCCCCCCCCTTTCCTGCGCCCTCCCCCCACCACCCCTGTCTACTAATGGACACCACGTCCGCAATTTGGTGGATTTCATCCCGGGGGGGGGGGGGGGGGGGGGGGGGGGGGGGGGGGGGGGGGGGGGGGGGGGGGGGGCAGAATGACAGAATGTCTCTGTCTATCCTGCTGAGTTTGGCCGCATTAAAAGACTATTCTGCCGGAGACGCCGCGGTGGCTGTCCGGCGCGCCGGCTGCAGGTGACGGTGGGGGACCAGGGGTGGTGTTTGGCTTAAATGCTTCGTTTATTTGTCACCCTCATTTGAAAGGTTAATTCAATGCGAACCGTGGACACTGGACCTGCGGTTCACCTGAGTTAGTTAGCGTGTTTCTGAACATTTCAAGAACGCCCCACCTCCCCAAGCTTTTGAAACATTTCATAAATGCATTTTTGATCGTTGTTACAAATATGTCTACAAAAAGGTTCAACATCACAGTACAGACAGCCCTTCTCTCCAGCCTCCCCTATCTACACAACAAATATGTTGTCTGTTATTGTTTACTAAAATGTGACAACAATTACACCCAAAGTTAATGTTACGTTTTGCCAGAAATTGGAAAAAGTTGATGCAATACTAAATAAGATACAGCACAATGGTCCAGTCGTGTGACATTTAAATTGTCTATATTGCGACACCTTATGGCGAATTCTGCAAGTGCAGTTTTCTTTTACCGAACTTCACCTAAACATGTATCGATTAATCCAATTAATCCTCTATAATTGCAACAATACGTCAACAATGAACTATTGCTTGACTCCCTGATAAGAATATTTAGCTATAGGCTTACATATTCATTAAATAACAGCAATTTTGATTAGCCTATAGCTGTGAGTATAATTTGTGAGAATCCGCTGAGATAATATAACATCAAGTGGGAAATTATAAACAATTCATAGTGCAACTACATTATAGTACAGCAATTTACAGAACTGCAAATGTTCCTGTACTCGAACGCAGCAAAGCTGTCAAAACAAGCTCTTGAATGAACGATGCGTCATAAACAACTTAAAGGGGCAGTAATGAATCAATCAATCCATGTAACATAATAACGTAAATAAGAGATTATCTTACCGCGATGTTTAGCCTTACGTCATTAAAGTGAGTAAATTAAGTACCAAGCCCACCTGCTTCTCGCTATTATAAAATCAGGCTGCATTTTGTTTAACATAATGGTATGCATACCTAGGGCCCAGAAACACACCGTGGTATAGACCTACAGGTGGTCTTTCTACTTTAATGCAGAGTTAATAACCATGTTATTATTTCAGGTCTTCTTATTCAATAATAAAATAAATAGAAGGCAACATAAAGCAAGCAATTGTCCTCATCGATGTGATTAATATGTGTGCCTAGAGGAAGCGTCATCAATACTTTTAAATAGTAATCACAATAATCATAACAAACCCACACTTCCAAGTGTTGATTAAACCGAATGATTCAATTGGAATTAAATCCGATAAGCCAGTGATTGCATTAATCAGCGCAGGCCTAATAATGTATAATATCATGGCTCATAGCGAATTATCCATAAATAGCATTACTGGACAAACGTAGATAAAAACATAGACCTATAAACAAACGTACAGACCTGCAGATTAAGCAGCAGCAGATATTCTCTCATTATAATTCTAAACGAGTCATTCGGTGTTAGCAACATAATGTATGGTACCTATCTCTAACATGATGAAATAACATGGAAGTGCCTGATGACACAATCAAAATAGAAGATAAGAAAAAAGCAAGACTAACAATTTAATATTTAAATAAATAAAATCATGAATATAAAAATATGTATATTGGCCTATTGCTACTTCTTTTTCTTTGGTTAAAACACCTAGGCTTCTCAATTTAGACATTTGGCTTTATTGAGAATAAAATAAAGTGGACCCATGAATCTTCTTTTCAGTGGGCACAATATTCCGCTTTGGGCATTTCAAGAAATTAAACAAAATTAATAAACACTGAATTAGTCCACTCTAATACACGGTGTGTATTATTGAGTAATTTAATAGAGCAGTATGATCACATTTGAACCGGCACACAGTTGAGAAAAAAAGAAAACAAAGAATCATGGTCATCAATTATTTTGTACTTATTTTGCCTCAACGTAAAATATATAATAAAATAACTCAACAGTTTCCCTTGGGTTTTGGTGATCATGGACTAAGAAAGTTCCTCCTCGTCTCTATGGACCAGACCCTATTAGTGTTAACAAACTCAGAGTTAAAAATAAAATAACATTTAGAATGAAGTTTGGACCCCGAGATACCCCCTGCAGAGGACCCACAACCCCACAACTCTACGCTGCACTATTCACAACCAGCACTAAAATAAACATGTAAAGACCACATTGTCACCGACAACTGAAACTGTCTCTGAAAAGATCTTTAAACCGTTCTTCATCGGTGGTGGAAATCCAGCCAGAGGAAGTGGATTCCAAACCCTAATTAGGAAATAGGGGACGTCAGCCTCTGAATGCCCCCCATGGGTTCCAAGCTTGTTTTTTTTAAATCAGTCAACCGTTGCACAATTATCCACCTGCTACTCCCAATGATGGACTGTTTTGTTGGGGATGGGGGGGTCTCCTTCTTTTAAACAGAGTATAAATGGCTTTTCAATGTAAAGCTGGCGCCCCGGGACATGCCGTTCGCTGGCCACTGGGGTGCTGAATGGAGGCGCTGAATGACCCACCTCCAGGTTTGTGAAACCTACCCCATGTAAACACGTCCTCTTGTTCCCAAAACACAGAGCGACACCACCAAACAGATGGCAGAAAGTGAACCACCAAAATAAGTAAATAACACAGCAAAGTGTGTTTACTTGTTTTTGTTGAACCATAACCCTAACCCTAGCCCATATCATTGGTTCTTTTGCACACGACAGAGCCAGTAGCTACACTTTTAACACTGCCGCCGCCTCCCATTCACCCTTTGACCTTTCCATTCACATTGCGAAGCCACGCCATTGGCTGAGCAATGCCTGATGGCGTTGGTGGGAGGGAGGAAAGGAGGGGAGTGCACACCTGTGGAATGGGCAGGTGAATCGGGGCCTTTTCACACAGCTCCACCCCAATGGCTGACATGAAGGTTTAAACCCATTGAAAGAAAAAGCCAAGATTAGTGTTTCTTTATACTGGCCTGCGTCAAACATATTCATCTTTAGCTGTTCATCTGACTGTGAATCTTTTGGGAGGACTGTTTCTAAGGACCAGCTATTGACAGAGACAGCATTACAAATAAACTTCTTAATATAAATAGTTTCCACCAGGATGCTTGTTTTTGTCATTTCAGAAAACATTTCTCAAGTCTTTCTAAACATATTTAGCGGCATGAATATCAAACCAAAATGTTTGGAAATATCCCGCATTTTCACAACATCTAGGCTAAGCTAACAACAATAGCTTCCCCTATTGAAGTCTCAGTGAACTCTCCTTTTGAATGCTATATAGCCGCAAGAAAAACAATTCCATTAAGCCCACAATCCCCAACAAAGCCCCACAGAGGACCGGGAGTCCTTAGCCCAAATAGAAAACCAATTGTTTGGAATGGAGTTGAGTGGACTATATAACAGTTTATAGAAACTCTGTGGCTGGTATTAAACGCAGTTCTCAGGAAGGAAAATGGAAGACAAAGGGCGGCAGAGTGGGGTGTTTGCCCAGGTCAAATTGTGTCAACCTGGGTTACATTCAGATGAGTGCACCGGTGGAAACCAGCTTGAAAAAGGCTCGCGCCGGGGCCGGTTTAAAGAGAGACCACCGGCTTTCATGTCATGTCCTTGATGTGGTTCTGTCTCCATTCAGCCATGAAGTCTCAGCTGACAGACACACTGCTGGTCTGGACACTCTTATTTCCTTTCCAGACCCGTCCGATGGTTGAAAAATGTCCCAGTGTGTGTCCCAGTGTGTGCGATGGGAAAAACTGCCTGCAGTGGTCAAGTGCCACGGTTTGTGCGGTTGTCGGTTGAGGTCAACAGTCACGATTTTCTTCAACTGATTTAGAAATGAATCTCCAAAGACCAAGAGAGTAAAAGAAGGATCAGACTTTATTGAGCATGCTCAAGAGAATATCCGATGTGTGCTCACACAGGAACGTCAGAGTATATTCTGCCTGTCTTACCGAACGAAGCAGCTTGTATCTCATTCGTTTGAGCATGGTTTGGAACCACAACATGATAAGATAATTGTTTTGATGAGGGTGCAAAGGAAGATAAATAATGTATTTACCATTTTACCATTAATCATTTAGCAGTATCTGGTCAGATGATCAAGGAGTACGTTGGGGTTAGGGCATCTTGCTCAAAGATTTTTACAGGTAGACTACAGACATTGGGGATTGAACCCAGAACCTTTTCTGCTGGGAGTCAACAGCCTATCTACTGGTGTAAGGTATAGAACTAGTGGTTTAACAAGATGGTTGGAACCTAAACCTTGCTGAAAACAAATGTGTATTTAAACTGTGCGAATGATTCAACTTAATTGCTTTCACATCTGTGACTAGAAGTGTAGTGGATGTTATTATGTAATTGAAATGTGTTCTCGGATTGATCTACAGTGCTGAGGGACGTTTAGCATAACTCCCTGGATCATTTGGGTGGGATTATTCATGACATGCAAGCAAGCATAGCTTCACTGATTCAAACTGTGTACATCCACATTGAGCCAACATAGAAAACATATACAGGTCCGTTCTTCAGCAGTTTGACCGGGGACAAATTTTATCTGTACGACTCACACATCTTCATTCACAAACACATTTCCTCTCAAAGGAAAAGCAGCATATTTTCTTTCATATTATATATATATATAGACAGACACACACATTATCTCACCACATGCACACAATCACATTCTGGACTATCCCCACGCCTTGTATATCAGCTTCAAAACAGCAGGTAAGATTGGTAAAGGACACATATAAACTGAGGACTTCCAGGAATAATAAAAATGTCTTTAACCTCAGCAGAGAGATGGAGTTTAGGGTGTAGGAAGGGGGGTGTTGCATATAGAGATTATGGGGTTAACCAGCTGGGTTTGGGCTTAAACCAGAGCTTTTAGGTGTTATGGACGGACCCCCATGGTAACTGAAGCAAGTTGAATGCCTGTGGTGAATATGTTTTGCACAGCTAACGCATAAAGAGCTCTAAATAAAACATAACAAACATTTAAAAATGTACTTGATCAACACAGTTAAGAGTCCAGACTATTTATTCATATAAATGCATATTCTATTCAGATTGGAAGATGCATTGTATTTAGGTGTTTTAATTAGGTTACTGGGATTCCATCTTCAAATTACAATAATATTTAAGTGTTGAATTACGCGTAGGCCTACTTTAATAATGGGTTAATGATTATTATCTAGTAATTGATATTAAAATGGCAATGTAATACATTTCCTGTCACAATTAAAGCTTGGATACATCATTATTATTAGCCTATTATTATTATATTATCAAATTTATATGTATTGAAAAACATTGGGTCATCTTAACGATCCACCTTCTAATGACAAACTCTTTTTCCAAGTCTGCATCTTCGTGTATAACAAAATTTAAGCTTTAACAATTAAAGTAGGAACAACGATATGTTTAACCTTATTTCGTTGTGCTGTGATAGTTATGGACTTTGACAGCAATCCAGGATTTCAACATCGACGCTTTAAGTCCACCTGACGCACAGAACACGCACAGCTTCCAGAGTTAACCCAATAGTCCACCTTGTGGTCGTTTCATACTACTGCATGCTTACATGTCTAACGTCGAAATGTGTTTTCATGTTTATAGTAAGATTGGTGTTGTAAACATAAACACATAGCACAGAGGAAGAAATGCACAGACTTTGAGCATTTCATAATTTTGTTAAAATTGTTAACAGTACATTTCTCACCAAATGTTTGATACCTAATATATCCGATGAAAATGTCATATTTTGTAAATTTAAACTCATCACATTTGCACAGTGTATTTAACATCTGAATCCGACAACATGGTTTAACTTTGTAAATAAATTAAAACTGTTTTACTCTCAATAATTTCATTTTCTCCCATTTCAAGTAAATGTGCTCATCATTACAAAAAAGTAGGCTACTTAGCATCTAAAAAATATGTGGCATTACATTATTGATGTTATATACAATTAAAACAAATAGGTAACTTTTATGGTGAGTTAAATACCTCACCCAGTAAAACCTTCCAATGCATTTAGCTGAATGAATCGAACTGCAAGCTGTAGCTAATTTTTAACAATAAATCCTTGCTTGCAAAGTGTGTAGTGTATCCTTTGTTAAGCTCATGTGGCAGCATGTACAATTGAGTAATTTGATAGCCAGCATGACCTCTATTTTAACCTATTTCCAAATGTATTAAAGTGTGATTCTCTATCACAGATCAAAATCCTTGTATGTTATGACTGTTGATGATGACGATGATGATGAACCTTCTGCTTCCTCCTACAAACTCTTATGTACATATAAGGTTGTAAAGTACTTACTGTCTATGTGACCTATTCTGAGGGGTTGCAGTGCCAGAGATAAGGGTGTGAATGGGAATGTGTTTATTGCTGTTGCACTTCACCTATGTATAATGTTACATCAACATTGAAAGTGTATCATGTGACATTTTTATGGTACACGGTGTTGATGGAATGTCATGAGTCCAAAGCACTTGCAGTCACTATAGATAAGCCCGACCCTGAGCCAGACTGCCATGAAACCAGGCAATACAGGATCCATCCAGCTCTTATTAGCCAGATACATACTTTAATATGCTGCTAATGTGGGAGCAGCCATGTAAAACAACACTGAAGGCCTGTGGTGATGGTTTTTAATGCCATGCTAAGCTAATCCAGCAGCATCATTTGATCTGACTCATTTCAACTGTAACTACAGGATTTAGTTTTTACAGCCCGGGTCACAGTTACAGTCTCAAAGAGCTTCACAGCCAATGTAAAGCCTATAAGTCCACTAAAAGACAAGAAAAAAGCCAACATAAGCTCGGAGAAAGCAGAATAGTGTAGGCCCAATGGGAAGACAAAGCATAGAAGCCCTATAACAACATTGTAGAACTAGAAAAGTAAAGGCAAAGTAAAAGTATATCAAATCATGAATCATTATTAGTATATTGCAAAACATATTTATCTATTCTGAATATCTGTTCTGTTCGCGTCAAATTGTCGAAGGCTCCCTGGGGTCTCAGATAGTGTGTGTGTGTGTGTGTGTGCGTGTGTGTGTGTGTGTCGGGGGATGCTCTTCACTGATATAATGGGCTTGTTTAATGCGTAGACAAACACACATACACAATGAGATTCCTTTACACACACACACACGCACACACACACGCACACACACACACACACACACACACACACACACACATTTAGACACTCATTAGCTCATACTAATACAATAAGTGTCAGCTCCCATTACACGGTCCCTGGGAGGATGTCAGGATTGGACATCGACCAAATCTCATCACACAGAGGGTGTCAACACCCCCCCCCCCCTCCCCCTGCCCCCCTGAAAGATTTTTAATCTTCCAGTCACAATGTTGGATTGTTTTACTCCGCTCTCGTTCGTTAAAACCCAAAACACGAAGAATGCGCCCAGACGCGGACAGATTATCATTCATTATGAATTATTAGACTCATTCATTTACATTATCCATGAAGCGCAGTGTTGTGATGCGTCGGGCGGATCCTTGTGTTAAGTGGGGAAGGGAAAGAGGGGCAGCTGGTTAAAGATTTAACCCCCCCCCCCCCCCTCCCTCGCTCCTCTCTTTCATGGCCATCCTCTTGTCTCGCCCGTGAACAGCACACATGCAGGCTTGTAGCAAATCTTAATTAAGACCGCTAATTCTGCATGCAGTCGCACGACCAGCACTGTGGGTTCACGTGACGCAGCGCTTAACACCGCATGGGGGCACGGATGCTCTGTGCCACCGTCTTCTTCTCCTTATTGTTGTGGTGGTCGTGGTGATGGTGGAGGTGGTGTTGGTGAAGGTGGAGATGGGGGTGGGGGAAGTGGTGGTGGGGGTGTTAGTGATGTGGTGGTGCTGGAGGTGGAGGTGGTGATGGGGGTCGTGGTGGTGGTGGTGATAGTGATAGGGTGGTGGAGGTGGTGATGGTGGTGATAGTGATGGGGTGGTGGTGGAGGTGGTGATGGGGGTGATGATGGAGGTGGTGGTGATGGTGATGGTGATGGGGGTGGTGGTGGTGGTGATGGTGATGGTGGTAGTGGTGTTGTAATGTAATTCAATTGAAAATAAGAGTATGTTTGATTATACTGGTATTTGAATTCAGGCCTGATTCATTTCTACGTTTTAAGGAATTTGTTTGTTTCACAAGAAAAACATGTGTGGCAAACAGATATTCTAAACTGGCAGGAGGTAAGCGCTTCCATTCATGTCCATCTCTGGAGGAGATGTGCACGTGAGCATGTGGCAGATAAAACGTGCACTCTCCTCTCCACATGCACACCAGATGCCCTGATGGAAGACCCCTGACAGACGGGTCCAAAATGAGCGTGACGTGCACTGCTTACCATTGACATGGAGGTCATCATTATCTCCCCATGCTTAAGCTAGCAATACATACATAATCAACTAGTTATACATACGTAAGCAACTAGTTATTCATACGTAATCAACTAGTTATACATACATAATCAACTAGTTATACATACATAATCAACTAGTTATACATATAAGGTCAACTAGTTATACATGTGCAATCAACTAGTTACAAATATGTGTTTAACTTGCTCTAAATAGGTAAATACTACTGATAAATAACTAGCCAGACCTTCAGAAGTCACTCCTCTAACAAACAAAAACAAAAGGTTCTGAGCAATCATGTTCATGAATATATTTGTTAAGATTCAAAGCAGATGCAATGCACAACACAGAGACAAATACAATAGAAAATATGTGTAAATTGCATCGAATGTGTATAGCTGCATGATCATGAGCCTATGACCTATTCCCCACTGGCAGTGATCGATCGACGCTGCTGAAATCGACAGCTCCATCACTAAACCATACTTCTCAAATCACACTTATGAACCTCGGTCTCTCGGTGGCCTGACCTTTGACCCTAGTTCTTCCTGCGTGACAAAGGTGTCAGTGATGGTGAGTTAAACAGCAAGGAGGAGGAGGAGGAGGAGCAGGAGGAGGAGGAGGACGAACCGTTTGGACCACAGGGTACGGGTTAATCACATTAGGGTGCAGGGGGAGCTCCGGGAAGTAGACAGAACCGTGACCGTCGGGCCAGCGCCGCACCGCCACGACTAATCCCTTTAGGACGCCACCGCGCCTCCGACGCTGGGAACGAAGAAAACTCTTTCCCAGGAATCACTTCACCTGTATGGTAACACAGGGAGGGGATCGCCCCACGGTTGTTGTTGTTGTTGTTGTTGTCGCCCGTTACGATGAGCAGGAGGGAACACAATCCCACTCGGCACGTACTCGTGATGTTTTTATTTATTTTATTTTTTGTGTGTTTTCGATGATCTTCTCATGCTGTGGGTCGCACACCCAAACTACACTAACCTAAAACCTGAGTGCCAGAGACAGCGAGATGATCGCATGGAGATTTTCTCTCATGAGCAACACTGTCCCATTGAAGCCTATCAGACTATCAGTCTCATCAAACGGTGAGAAGGTGGGGAACGATAGAGGGAGGGAGGAAGGAAGGGGAGGTGGGGGGAGAAGGGAGGAGATGAGGGGAGCTACAGAGGAGGAGGTGTGGGGGGGGGGGGGGGTGTTAGTAGCAGGATAGAGCCTACTTCTGCTATTGTAAGTGCACCCGAGTTCAACCTTAATGTAAACCTTGGCAGGCAGCAGATGAATGGGATGCTCTCTATAAAAACCCATCCTGCTGCTTAATCCGCCAGATGGCCCCTGCAGCTCTGCAGCGCCCAGTGCTCCAGAGACCGGCCACTGGCTAGGAGGGAGTTGTGGGGGGGGGGGGGGGGGGGGGGGGGGGGGTGGTGGTTGGACCCCCGGATCCTCCTTGGGTGCCTTGGGAGGGAACCTGTATTAGAGAACCCCTAACTCACCTTAGCAACGCTGGGAGAGGGCCGTCAGAATAGATCCATCAAGCTTCTCCTTAAGCTCATCCCTTCATCCGTGTCTCTCTCCCCCTCTCGCTCCCATCTTTCTCTTTCCCTCTCTCTTTCTTTCCCTCTCTCCATCTTTCCCCCTTACTCCCTCCCTCCCTTCCTTAGGGGTGAGTGGGTCTCTTCTGTCTTGTTTCTTTAAGGGTGGGTGGGGGGATTAAGTGGAGTGGTAAAACCGTGATTTAATGATCTTTCCATGGACTTGTTTGCCACTGAAATGCATGAGAGAAAACAAGGCGAGCCACTGGAGGAGTCACCCCCTCAGAGGGCGGGATCCGAGGCCCTGCGAGGCTTTTGATAGCTTAAGCTCGGGGTGATTATTTTTCACGCTGCCATGTGATTCGCTTTGGTCTTTTTGGTGCTGGGAAAACCTGGGAGTCGTGGTGTGTCCCCTTCAATAGGGGCTCTGGCTGGAAACAAAGGGGCCCCCGAGCAAACAATTGGATAATTAGTATATGATAGCTCAATAATGATAATGCAGCGGGAATGTTAGTTTAAAAACACATGGGAAAAGTGGCAGATATAAAGGACAGATCAACACCCCTCCCCTCCTCTCCATTTTGAGGGATTGCAAAGAATGATATACATACATAAACATGAACACACAAAACCATTGTCCAGTGTTTTTGTTTGATACCCCTTTTCAATGTATGAAGAAAAACAACATTTGTTTAAGAATACAAGCAATTCCTCCATCCCATTGTGTTTTTTTTATCTTGTATATGTGTGTTTTCGTATGGTGTGTGTTTGTGTTTTTCTGTCTTGTATGTTTTGTATCGTATTCGCATGCTGGCTTCATGCTAAGATGCTAAGCTAATGACTATTTTAAAATCATAACTGGGTCAAAGGGGTGGGAAAGTTTCTGGAAACCTGTTGCTTTCCAATAACACAAGCAAAACCATTCCTCACAATTACCTCACTTCTTTCAGCCAATCATTGGCCCAGTTGTCATGGTAATTATGGAATGGTAGAACAGTACGAATAGTCATTACTACACAGTATTATTATACGGCTAATTATTATTACATATCACTTTGTGTGACATATACAGTAACTTACTCAATGTGTACAACTAATCAAGGTACTGCTATAAATAAAAACAGATTAAGCCACAATAAGTTGTCATAGAAAACAATGTAAGCAGATATTTGTTTTGAGGGAGCTGCACACTAATAGGCGAAACAGCATTGTTGCGGGTAAACAAGTAAATGATACAATGAGGCCAGTTAGCACCTATTGGGGTTAATACCTTTAATCTGTCCAGAGATGATGGGATGTCAGACTGACTGGAGAACCCTGTGCTGTCGTTCAGCATCAAACCCATTATCTCTCTGAGTGGGGGCCTCACCCACACACACTCTAAAGAAATAACCAATCATGGCATGATGGTTAGCTAGCAGTGGTCTTGAATATGGGCCTACATTCACGGGTATAGACTTAAATGAGTAAACCCAACGTTTCTTTAAAACCAATTATCTTGTCTTATGCAGAGCCAAAAATAGTCAATAAAATTGTGACTTGACAATACTTGACCATAATAAAATGTATGGGAGAAACACAAAATAGGAATACAGATGGTTTGTTTACGTGCACTTATAAACTTGAACGCTTTTACTGACTGACTTATGCACTGGTGTCAGTGTTAGCATAACCATATACTTATATAACAAATGGTTTCATAGTGAGCTAGGGGGTTAAGCCTATAGATCTAGGCTACATTCCTCCCCCCCATCCATCCAGATGAAGCCATCTGTTAGTGAAAACATGCCATGCAGTTAAAGTGACATTCCAGGTTCAGACACGTTAACAGAAAGGTTAAGAAAAACTTAATTTATGGATACCACAAATGTAACAGCAAATAGCACATGAAGGGATGATTGCAAGAGATGTGTGTAGGCCTACTGTTTTTCAGGGATATTAACCGATAGGCTATTAGTTGATCATCATTACTCTCCATTCAATTTACTATATGCGTAAGGATGCATCAATAATATAGCAATACCATTTTAGTAATTGACTTAATTGATGTTTTCGATCATTATAAGATTGCTTACATAGGCAATGTAAGTTATCATTTATAATTTACTTCGTTGTATAGTATCATTTATCCACTAGTTATTATCATCATTATTTATTTAAAAAAACAGGACTTGTAACGTGCATCAACGACACGTGGTTTACCTACTGCGTTTATTAAACAGCCTGACAAGATTGCTGTGTTGGACGTGATTGGACGACAGGAGTAAATCTGTCCGCCAAATCCCTCAGAGCTGCTTTAGCCAGGAGAATGCGATGCGGTGTGCGTCCTGTGTAGGAGGAATGGTCGGATTGCATTCAAATCACAAGTGGGTTACTACAAAAGGGAACCAACTCGTATGGTTTCAGTTCGGAAAGTTTTCGCTACGACGTTAGAGAAGTAAGCAGGCTAATGAATCAATCAATTGTCGCTCGCTGCTTCGCTTATTGCGTTGTTACTTGGTCACAACGTACCGTTGGACACTAGACATTAGAGATGAACGGTGGATGTTCAAATGATAAGTTGAATACCTACGGGCTATAGGACAACGCTGTTAAGTAACGCAAAGGCCTTGAGAAGGTCCTCCTGGGGACTGTGACGGTCCGCGACACAAGGTAGGCCTACAAAAGAAGCATCTGAAGGATGTGCGTGGGGGTGTTTGTTCGGACTCATGCAACAGCTGTTGTAGGATAGACCACAACTACCGCAAAGGCACTTCTTGCCATCTGTGTATTTTGTGTCTCTCTCCAAAAAAAAAGAGAAATCAGTGCAGTAATCCTATGAATTGACTTGAATAAACTAAATTGACAGTTGACTTTGTATGCGCAAAATCTCTTCCAACTTGAACATATTCATTACACATGGCATTCCGTCAGCTGCCAGCAGACTCATTCATCCACATCAACAGACCGTAAATACAGGTCATTAAGGAACAGGCAGGTGTTAGACCTTGTGCTCACAGGTATAGAGCTCTATCTGTCAGACTATCCTGCCCCCTATCACTACTGCTGTTAGATATTGGTCTTTATATTATATATGTGTTATATATGTGTTCTAACCTGTTAGTCTTTTCTCTCTCTCTCTCTCTCTCTCTCTCTCTCTCTCTCTCTCTCTCTCTCTCTCTCTCTCTCTCTCTCACTCTCTCTCTCTCTCTCTCTCTCTCTCTCTCTCTCTCTCTCTCTCTCTCTCTCTCTCTCTCTGCCAGGCGGGGGGCGGTCGAGATGTGAGGGGCCGTCATGCCGCTGGTCAAGAGGAACATTGAGCCGCGCCACCTGTGCCAGGGCGCCTTGCCCGAGGGTATCGGCGGGGAGCTGGAGTACGTCACCAACAACTCCCTGTCTGCCATAATCCGCCAGCTCAGCTGTCTCAGTGAGTTCCGTTGTCTGATGCCGCCCGCAGTCCTACAGCACAGAAACCAGAAAATAACAACCACTATCCACAAGGTGTTGACAAAGTGTCCTTGTTACAAAGGTGGGGCAGGATAGTCGTTTTTAAGTATCAGTGGCGAATAACAAAAACAAACGCACCTCGAATTAGCTTATATGGTTAATGTTTTGCGTTGTATTGATTTAGTGGAGTTGGGTTAAACCTGCTACTGTGTGTTTGATAGCTAATTGGACACTTAACTTTTTATTCACATTTCCATTCATTTATTGTATATTGTATATGACTCTGTTTATATTGTATATTATTATATACAATATTATAAATATTATAGTCATTTAGCAGATTCTTATATCCAAAGTGAATTACAAATGAGGCTAAGAAGAAACAAATTTAAAAAACTTTCTACAGGGTGATACATGTATTTATTGGTTCCATCAAGTCAGAGAGAAAATGTATTTGTATTAAGGGAAACCAAACCAAATCTGGTTCAGGAATACTGTTGTTTACTGTGTGTGTGTGTGTGTGTGTGTGTGTGTGTGTGTGTGTGTGTGTGTGTGTGTGTGTGTGTGTATGTGTGTGAGAGAGAGAGAGAGAGAGAGAGAGAGAGAGAGAGAGAGAGAGAGAGAGAGAGAGAGAGAGATACAGGATTTAGTGAAGTTAGAGGGGCTTAGGATTTCGGGTAAAGCTTTAGAGGAGAATAAAGCCAGTCAGGAGTGCAGAGACACAGATGATGAGTCTACTGTTTGCCTCACTTCCAGTCAGTTTCAGGGCAGGATGGTGTAGTGGCTAGTAGGGTGTTTGTCTCCCGAAAGACAAAATGTTCTGGGTTCCATCCCCATTGTGTGCACCCAGTAGGCATCCCTGAGCAGGACACCCTAACCCCTACCTGCACCTTAATGACCTGACTTTAAAATCCACTTGCTTTTGATAAAAACGTCTGCTAAATAATTAAAGGGTAAAAGTAGTTTATGCACCACTTAAGGGTTCCAAACTAGAGGACCACCAGTAGTCCATACATTACTGAGGAATGGTTTACCTGAACAGATGTCAGTTCCCCGACAACCTGCTCCGTCTCCGAGCCCGCACTATCTAAATAATAATATACAATCTAAACACAAGCTACAACGCCCCTGATCCATGTATATTTCGATGAATATCTGTATTCATGTGATTCACTGCTTGTAGCCACAACAAGGCTGCAGTGCTTAGGCAAATGCGGTCCGCGGGCATCAGAAACATGCAGTCCTGCATCTACTGCTGTGTTTTTATGATATTGTTGGATCATTTCGATGACCAAAAGTGAAATGTGAAAAGATTTGGAACATGAATTGTATTTATAAATGTATTTATCTGATGTATTTTCGTTAGTCGTGAAACAAACTAAACCGTTAACTGTCAACATTGACACTGACACTGAATTTCATCCTAATCGATCGAACTCATTTACATTTTCTCTGGTTTCAGGCAAACATGCGGAGGATGTTTTCGGAGAGCTCTTCGACGAGGCAAACACCTTCTATGTGCGCGCCAACTCCCTGCAGGACCGCGTCGACCGACTGGCTGTCAAGGTCACCCAGCTAGACTCCAGCGTGGAGGAGGGTGGGTCTGGGGGTACGGGGCACTAGGGTGCTAAACGGGGGTCTGGGTCCCTATAGGGGGCTGGCTGTAAAGGGCTCAGGGTGACTGGTCCGTGTGTGTGTGTGTGTGTTTCTGACTCCCGTCCCAGCTAATAAGGCACTGGGTTCGATACCCAATGTCCACAATCTAACCTGTAGACCTCATTGAGCGAAGATGCCCTAACAACTACCTGCTCCTTGATGACGTTAAAGACCTTTTATTTTTATTATTATTATTTATTATTGAGAAAATGCAGTAGATATTTTAGAGCTTTTCAGATATAAACCAGTTTTTGTTATGATACTCAAACCTCCTGCAATATGCACTTTTTATGCAACCAAAAATCTAAATGTTATCCTTGAACCTTAATACGAGTACAAATTGTGATTTTATAGACTCCTATTCAAAGAACGTCACGTGTCTTATTGTGTTTCTCTCTGTGCACCTCAGTGTCTCTGCAGGACATCAACATGAGGAAAGCGTTCAGGAGCTCCACCCTCCAGGACCAGCAGGTGGTGTCCAAGAGCAGTACACCCACCTCCGTGGACCACCTGTACACCGCCAGCGAACCGCCCCCACCTCTTGGCAGCCTCACCGCCTACAGGTAACGCACGGAAACGGTAGTAATGTACCGGAAGGGAGTAAGACCCCAGGAACGGTCGTAACAGGATAGTAAACTAAAACTAAAAATACTAATATTTTATAATTATCCCAAGCCATCACCGTGATCGTGAGTGCATACATTCTGAGAATGGGTGGCTCCAGTGGGATTTGAACCCCTTACCCTGGCAGTGTTAACACCACTGAATTTACCTAGTTTCTTCACGAGAATCATTGTCTTTATTCTTTCACACCATCATACAAATGAACTGTCTCAGTTAGCAGTGAGGTTGTATGTAGTGTCTAAGTGGTAACTGCAGTGTTGTGTACCCCGCTACAGAGAGGACCACGTGGATGCCATGAAGTTCTACACGGACCCATCGTACTTCTTCGACCTGTGGAAGGAGAAGATGCTGCAGGACACGGAAGAGAAGAAGAAGGAGCGGAGGAGGCTCAGAGTAAGAGAACAGCCTTTTTTATTTTCCTCTTCCTTTTAACTCAGCTCTCTCCATCAAGCAGCTTGGTTGTTATTACTTCACTGTAAACATGACAACGTTGTAAGCAGTGTGAGGTTTAACAGTGAGAAGGAATGACATGTAGCAAAGGACCCCAGGTTGGAATCGAACCTGTGGCCACTACAAGGTGCATTGGTTATGTGGTAAGCGGGTTTAGCCACCGATATCAGAGCGGGACAAAAGGTTGGATGGACATGATTTGAATGAAAATGCCCCAAAGGTTAAGTATTGTTATTGGGTGGAATGACATTTCCAGATGCAGACTTGAACTTCTGTCTGTTATGAAAATTACAGACCACCATGGAAAGTGTGTGTGTTTCAAGACATTCAAGTTAAGGTCTTTCAATTTGAGCAAAGGCCATGTGATTCTAAAATAGCTGTATACTACAAGTGGGGGACAACGATCTAACAAGCAGATAGCAGATATTTTCTAACAAGGACATAACAGGTATTTTCTCTGCGAAGGAGCAGAAGCGTTTTGTGGACAGCACACTGCAACGTGAGGCCAAGAAGGTGCGGAAGGCGGGTAACCGCCGGCAGGAGTGGAACATGATGGCGTTTGACAAAGAGCTCCGCCCGGACCATCGCCGTCCCCAGAGCCTTCGTCGGGGGGCCTCGTCGGAGGGGTCTCTGTCCCCAGACGGCAGGCATGTCTTATGTATTCTATTCTATGTATTCTATGTATAGTTTATGGAGTCCTGAACCATTTTAGGATGTCCCCAAATCTGCATATGTCATTCCCTGAGGTGGTTAAAGTAACATTATTTTTTTAGTCAAAGTAAGTAGCGTTTCTTCCTGTTCCTGACTATCCAGACCGGACCTCCCAGACTACCCAGTCCCCCCCTGCCCGCCCCATGCCACCCATCATCCCAATGGGCATGGTTCCGTGGCGGCCCACCCCTCGCCCCCCGCAGAGCACGAGTATCAAAGCATCGAAGCGTACTATGAGGGCGGGGCTCTGGGATACACCAAGACAGGAAGTCACTTGGCTGAGCCAATCAACGGCTTTCCTCTACCTCCTGTGGACTACAAGTACGGTGGACGGGTTGAATGGTTTTGGGTGATGTCTCTATAGTCGTCCTTCGAATTGAAAATATATAATAATAATGAATTTATTATTTTAATGCACAATATAATATAATATTTTTATAAAGCACATTTATCAAACCGAAATTTCTCAACAACAAATAACAATGGCAACAAGAGTTAAATGATTGAATAAAATCATTATTTCTTTACATGCCATTGCGTTTTGAGATATGTTGAGATAAGTTTCACATAACAACTTTATGAACTCTTTTGTTCGTATGTAAATATGTTCATAGTTATGACCAAACTAACCCGCTATCTCTACCTGTGTAAACAATCTCTGTATCTCTACCTGTCTAAACTAACCCTGTATCTCTACCTGTCTAAACTAACCCTGTATCTCTACCTGTCTAAACTAACCCTGTATCTCTACTTGTCTAAACTAACCCTGTGTCTTTCTACCTGTCTAAACTAACCCTGTATCTCTATCTGTCTAAACTAACCCTGTATCTCTACTTGTCTAAACTAACCCTGTGTCTTTCTACCTGTCTGAACTAACCCTGTATCTCTACCTGTCTAAACTAACCCTGTATCTCTACCTGTCAATAGTCAACTCTGTATCTCTTACCTGTCTAAACTAACCCTGTGTCTCTCTACCTGTATAACAAAGTAACCTGTCTCTCTCTCTACCTGCCAGGTCAGCAGAGTTCCCCCCCAGCTCCAGACACCCACCCTCAGGTCCCTCCATTCCCTCCACCCTGACCGCCTTCGCCTCTCCCGTGGGTGCCCTGCCCCCCACCCCTCACATTGGCCCCGGCTACCCCCTCCCACCCATACCTGCCCCGGGTGGTCGCGTGGCCATGGCTCCACCCCCTCCCGGACCCCCACCTCCTCCCCTCCCTCCGGCCCCTTCCCCCCACATGGCGGTGTACGGGAAGGGAAGCACGATGGCGTCGGACTCCAAGCCTGTGGGAGACGCCAGGAGTGACCTGCTCTCTGCTATACACATGGGTGAGTGGGAGAGGAGAGAAGTTGTGCTGAAGAAAGCTCTGGGTCAATCATGGAATTGATATCAGTTTACCAATGGCTTGCTTTGACAGAGCGTGTTTTAAGAGCTGGATCTGAATATTATATTATATAAGATGTGCCTCATCATCCTAGATGCACAGGATGTAGGCCTACAGAAGTACAGGACAGTTGCAGTAGGCTAATACAAATTCAAAATATTAATTCTTAAGAATGTGCAAATGGCAAGTAATGATGATGTACTATATTATCTATCAGGATTCCTGGTTTACAGGAATCCAGCTGAAGCAGGTTTGTATTAGACATTATGTTACACAATGTATTTTATTATATTATATTATGTGTTGGACAGGAATCCAGCTGAAGCAGGTTTGTATTAGACATTATATTACATATTGTATTTTATTATATTATGTGTTGAACAGGAATCCAGCTGAAGCAGGTTCATGAGCTTCAGGAGCAGCAGAACAAGCTTGTTGGGAACGACGTGGCGACCATTCTGTCACGACGCATCGCCGTGGAGTACAGCGACTCCGACGACGACTCCGAGCTCGAGGACAATGATTGGTCGGATTAACCGATCAACGGAACTTGGGGTCTAACAATCTCGGATCCAGAAGTTCGACGATGCTAAAACCGAACTTCTGGGGGAGACCCATTGCATGTAACGTGTGTCTACAGATCCCAGCCCCCAGCAACAAACAGGGTGTATCTGGCGCCATCGAGTGGACTTATTCTTAACAATTGTATGTTCTTTCAAAATGTGATAGATACATCATTATTTACTTATTCGCTCGTTATTTATTTTAGTCCGTTTATTTAAAATATATGTGGACAAGTTCAACAAGTCAAGTATTTCAGGTTTGTATCTTTTGTGTGGTTAACAACAATAAATGGTAACTAGTTTCAGGTCATACATGTCTGAATGTATTGTTCTGTCTACCTTTTAAGTTTATATGGAGATATGAATGCTGTTCATACATATAAATCGTATATAACAATGGTTAGGCCCTACAGGCCATGATGCAGATAAGCTGTAAATTCTTTCCATTCAGCCAAAGTGATATTTCTGGTTGAAATTTGCCTTTTCTGGCTCATTTTATATAGTTCAAATGTCTGACCCTATGATTCTAAGGGTTTCTTTCTTATCAAGGGGTGACTTTAAGAAAAAGCGTAAAATTGTCTGAAACTGCCTCAAAATAGTTCATGAATGAAATAGTTTTCCCATACATTAATTTGAAGATAAAATACCATAATCAGAGCACAGAAATGCATAGATTATTGCAATTAATGTAAATGTATTTCTTTAATCTTTTCTACATAATAAAAAAAATGTCTACATAATGTATATCATCAAAAAGTTGTTAAAAAATGAAAGAGAAAATCTATTTCTACATAATAAATATGAAAGAGTCGGTGTGCCTCAGTCCCATTCTATGTACTCTTACTGTGATGCTCCTCCCAAACCATGTTCCGGACTTCAGTCACATTCTACTCACCGCAGTTCTATGTCTGACAGTTGAGCTCATTGTGAAGCTCCTCCTCATTCCTGATCCCTTTTCTGTACGGTGGAAGCAACCTGGACCATTCATATAAACACAAGGTATGAAATCGCTATAGTTCTTATGTTGTGTAACGTTAAATGTCTCACATTCTGGCGTTGTTTGCCGTTTAATCTTTACGTAATCGAATTAGCAATCGATATCTCGAAGCTATCAAGTTAGGAGTGAGTGGCTAGCTGGTCACATGACCTAACGTTATACGCTCAAATCAACTTTGCTACTTAAATGCAACCATGCTGGTTATGACTAACAAGGTAAGCTAATATATGAATTACTAAAGTTAGCGATAATTTGTGTGCGTTCATCTCAAATGACAAGGTATTGTTCTTTCAAAGGAAGAAGAAAGTTACCTTACCTTGACTTGTTCGGCTACTTCACAGGTTAACCGTGGGGTGGCGCTCGTGTGTCGTTTAATTGGCTAGAGTTGGAATTGTACTACTTAGGCACATTAAAGTTGTAATACGTATTATCCAACTTGCTCGTAGCTTAAAATTACCTCGACATGTCGACAATGATTGTCATGTTATCAATAAAATCACATCCTATAACCGATATATTGTACAAATAAATAATGCTTTCACTTTTGTTAAGGTCTTTTTGTACAGCAGCCCAGAACTATGTCATCATTTGGAAAGTACCTGTACTGGCACCTTACGGGCCAGTACAGGCCACCGAAGCTTCTGTTGCTTTTGACTCTGTGTTGTTGTTGTTTGGTATTTTATGTGTCTGTGTGTGTCTCTTTACAATGCGTGTTCTAATCATCTGATAGTGAAAAGTTTGGGTCAGGATGGACACGGCTAAACTCCCCAAGATCATGGATGAGGAGAGGGAAAGCCAGTTTGGATATGTGCACGGCGTTTCCGGTCCAGGTGTGGAAAATGTCACAATAACGACAAATTGCCTTTGTGTACTCATGTGTATATATCTTATTTATCTGTGGCAATAAAAGCAGTCATCCAAATCAGGAATTTAAAACCATGATAACAATTTCAAACAGTTAAGAAATAAGTTGCTTACCTGTGAAAGGTACTTGATGTTTTGTAATGTTTTCTTGTCATCTCTCTACATCCATTCCTGTTACCCTGGACAGTGGTGATTGCCACTGCAATGGCGGGAGCGGCCATGTACGAGCTGGTGCGCGTGGGCCACAGCGAGCTGGTGGGAGAGATCATCCGATTGGAGGGAGACATGGCCACCATCCAGGTCTACGAAGAGACTTGTATCCCTTACTCACAACGTCTGTCTTGGTGGGGCTGTGTCTCATTGTGAATCTGGGTCCAGGTTATGAATCTGTCTAGGTGTGGCTCTGTGTCCAGTTGTGAAGCTGTGTCTAGGTGTGGGTCTTTGTCTAGTTGTGATTCTGTGTCTAGTTGTGATTCTGTGTCTAGGTGCGTGTCTGTCTAGTTGTGATTCTGTGTCTAGGTGTGGGTCTGTGTCTAGGTGTGGTCTCTTGTTGTCCCTCCTGAACTTGGTGCCACAGCGGGTGTATCTGTGGGAGACCCTGTCCTCCGCACGGGGAAGCCCCTCTCGGTGGAGCTGGGCCCGGGCATCATGGGCTCCATCTTCGACGGCATCCAGCGGCCGCTGAAGGACATCAACGACCTCACCCAGAGCATCTACATCCCCAGAGGGGTCAACATCGGAGCCCTGAACAGAGACATCAAGTGGGAGTTTTCCCCTGGTCAGAGCCTCAGAGTAAGAGAGAGAGAGAGACTCACTCACTCACACATTCACTCAAACACACCTCGCACCTTCACATTCAGCTAACTGACTAGTGGTCTTCAAACGGTGGGTTGCCACCCATAAGTGGGTCTCGGTAGAGGACCAAATGGGTCGTGGGATGGCTACAATAAACATTTGATTATGGCCTGTCGTTTATAATGACATTTGGTTTCATTGTATGTTGTTGTTACGACCAAATTCCCCTTCATGGATGAATAAAGTAGGCCTGTCTGTTTCTATCTCTGCCTACGTCTCTGTCTCTCTCTAGGCTGGCAGCCACATTACAGGTGGGGACATCTATGGGACGGTGTATGAGAACTCTCTCATCAAACACAAGCTGATGCTCCCGCCACGGAACAGGGGGACCGTGACGTATGTCGCACCACCAGGAAATTACGATGTCACTGTGAGTGGCTTCTTTCAAAATAAAAGTCCCCTTGCCTTTCGAGTTTGGCGATATCTAATGTAGGAAGCTTATGAAGCCCTTTTAGACTGGAATTGGGATTAACAAATAATAATACAGCTTTATGTATACACTTGCCCTGACTGTTTTCAGTTGACCAGAATCTCAACAAGACGGTTGTTTTTTTGGTTGTCTCGTTTCATTAGGATGTGGTTCTTGAGCTGGAGTTTGAAGGCATAAAGGATAAGTTCACCATGATGCAGGTGTGGCCTGTGCGCCAAGTCCGCCCAGTAACAGAGAAGCTGCCAGCCAATCACCCGCTCCTCACCGGTCAGAGAGTGCTGGATGCTCTGTTTCCGTGAGTAGTTATATTTCCTGGATATTAATATAAATACTAATGCATAAATACCAGTTTTATTTAGCTTAACACCAGTTAATACAGTCTATAGATGGTTAATTGGGCTTCACGATGTCTGGAATGAGATCTGTTCAGTTTTACAGATGGTTCTAGTTTTGCACACCCAACCATTTTAGTAGAACTTAGTATTTTAAATTTTGCCTTAATATATGTTCCAGAGTGTGTGAAACTCGTTGACTTTTGTCAATTAACCATTTGTCAATTACCTTGAGTGCACTGACCGTAGGAATTACTTGATGGGGAGAGGGGTTCCACGGGAAGAGTTTCCCTGTAACACAAAGTCCGATACCTGATTCAATATTGTTGTCTTTCAGACACATTTTATCTGAAAAAATTAAGCAAATAATTTACTGTATTGCTAAATAACGATACACTGTTTTGAAGCATAAATTACAAGAAGACTTGCTTGTTTAAAATACATAATCAGAATCTGAATAAAATACAATGGAATTAACGAAAATGAAAGACATGTTAAGTATCACTAAATTGTAAACATTTTAATTCTATGAAATCTCTTTAAAACTGTGTAGCCTGTTGTTATTGACTTCAGTTGGCCTCTACTCATAACTTCTCATTCATATATGCTCGTCTCAATGTCCTGCTCCAGGTGTGTGCAGGGCGGGACAACGGCTATCCCTGGAGCTTTCGGCTGCGGCAAGACGGTCATCTCCCAGTCCCTGTCCAAGTACTCCAACAGTGAGGTCATCATCTACGTGGGCTGTGGAGAGCGAGGGAATGAGATGTCTGAAGTACTACGAGACTTCCCAGAGGTGGGTCGAAGAACTGTGGATCTGAGACCAAATTGGCTGGGCTTCTATGGGCTCTATTCACATAGCGGCCATCTTGGTTCTAATTCGGCATTCGGTTTCCCCACAAAAATGGAACCAAGATGGCTACTAAGGGACTACGTTTGTATCCACAGGATGAGATCACCAAATAACGCAAAAGCAGATCGGTGACTCAAAGAATCACAGGTTGCATAGTTGTACGACAAAATGACATGCATTTGTGGAAATATATTCACATGTTAATTTGGTTTGCAGTTCACAAATATTGACAAATGGCAAATATAATGTTTACTTTTTCCACTTTATTTTTTAAAACCGGTTTCTCGGTGGAAAAACGTTTATCTACTGAGCTGCCGCGGGGGGACTAACGATTAACCAATCAGCGCCACAGGCAGGACTAACGCTATTGTCAAGAATTAACAAGCTGTGCGCCAGAACCAAGGAGGAGTATTAACAACAATGGCGACCGCTGTAGACAAGATGGATGCTGCTATCGCAGCTGTTCTAAATCCATTAAAAGTACCAATTACTTTTAAATCTGAACAGCACTGTTTTGAAGGCATTTATTCAAAGGGGAGTTTTTCATGCATCAGTGTTTACTTAAAATGACGTGGAAGGATCAAGGAAGCATCAAATAGCAAATTACACATGGCCAGTATGTCCCCAGTTAATCCTCATGTCTTATCATTAATCTGTGGTTCGTGTTGCTTGGCAACAGTTGACCATGGAGGTGGACGGCAAGGTGGAGAGCATTATGAAGAGAACGGCCCTGGTCGCTAACACATCAAACATGCCCGTAGCCGCCAGGGAAGCATCCATTTACACAGGTAACGGACACGCACCTTCTTAAGATACTCCTGTTTACACTATTTACACTATGATTCTTTTTTTCTTCTTCTAATTACACAGTGCACATACCTTTTTATACAGATGCACATTTAAATAGGTTAGAATCCACCATTTTGAATTGAAGAATTATATCTGCATACCTGCATAGGTAGAGGCGGCGCCCAAAGGTACCCCTATCAGTAGGATTTCCACAGAACAAGTGACTATTTGCATTTACATTTGCAAATGTAAATCTATTCCACAAGTTCCATTCAATGTTGCATTTAGTATACTTTTATACAAAATCGACTGCACTAACTGGCTCTGTTAGTGAGTCACCTGTTACCTGTACTGTCCACCTGTTACTTGTAGTGTTCACCTGTTAACGACATTGTTTGACCATTCAGTTAAATCCCCATTCCCCCAGGGACACAGAATTCTAGATAGGGTGTTTCACTCCCAGCCAAAGGTTCTGGCTACATGCTCCTAAAGGAGTCACACTAACTTGCTTTGGATAAAAGTGTTTGTTAAATTGCTAAATTGTGGTGACCTATGCCAGTATTTGGGTCAGTAGGCCAGCTGGCTTCACTGGGTTTTTGTGTTGCGTCCGCAGGCATCACCCTGTCTGAGTACTTCAGGGACATGGGCTACAACGTCAGCATGATGGCCGACTCCACCTCCCGATGGGCCGAGGCCCTGAGAGAAATCTCCGGAAGACTGGCTGAGATGCCCGCTGGTGAGTTCAGCTGACAGGTTGAGATGTTCCTAGAAAATTATTAAATGAACTGTTCTCATGTAAGTACGGTTGTAGTTAGTTTTATATATTGCTAACCCTCCTGTATGCTAACTTTGTGCTACGGGGAACAGACAGCGGTTACCCGGCCTACCTGGGCGCGCGGCTGGCCTCCTTCTACGAGCGAGCGGGGCGAGTCAAGTGCCTGGGGAACCCAGAGAGAGAGGGCAGCGTCAGCATCGTCGGAGCGTGAGTTGAATATATACAGAATTATGTTTTTCCAGCGTTCCACCATCTTGCTGTTTGGTTTCAACTCACCTGTTCCATGGACCAGCCTGGTTGTTTTAAATGGATCTATGGATGCTCTATGAATGAAATCAATGGATGCAATGCATTGTATATTGCATACAATCTATGGCTGTATTGTATACAGTATAAAGTTGGGAGATTTTCCTCCACTCTTTTAATTCCTTGCAGTGTATCGCCCCCCGGTGGTGACTTCTCAGATCCCGTTACCTCGGCAACCCTGGGTATTGTACAGGTACGTTGCGAGTGCGAAGGACTTACTTATTTTTGAACATACATTAAACAACACATTAAATTGAATGTGCCATGGCATTGTTAAATACAAATAGACATAGCAAAGCCCTACATTGTTGTTCTCGTCCTTCACCTCTCCCACGTGTTCTTGGGCTTGTTTGTGATGTCTTAGTTGATGTGATGGAATGTTATCAATGATTATTAGGATTAGGATTATTGAGGTGATGTCATTGTTGACATTATTGTTAATGTGATCCATCATCCCTCGCCGCTCCCAGGTGTTCTGGGGTCTGGACAAGAAGCTGGCCCAGAGGAAGCACTTCCCGTCGGTCAACTGGCTGATCAGCTACAGCAAGTACACGCGCGCCCTGGACGACCACTACGACAAGCACTTCCCAGAGTTCGTGCCGCTGCGCACCAAGGCCAAGGAGATCCTGCAGGAGGAGGAGGACCTGGCAGAGATCGTACAGCTGGTCGGCAAGGTAATGGTCCTCCAATTCGATTGGTCCTCCTCGGATATAATGGAGCAACATTGTTGATTATAGTTCCATCAAAAGGTTTTGGACCAAATGTATCATTGAGCATGTATTGTTTGATATTGTTGCAATCTAATGGAATGCCACTATTTATATTTAAATTAAATTTAAAAAGACTATTACTTAAATTACTGAATCGAAACATAATTGACTCAATTTCAGGATTTGAAATATTTGTGTTTGTTCAGGCCTCCCTTGCTGAAAGCGACAAGATCACTTTAGAAGTGGCTAAACTCATTAAGGATGACTTCCTACAGCAGAATGGATACACACCTTATGACAGGTAAAACACCTGACTTTACATCTCACACACCTATTGTCAGGTAAAAACTCACTTTACATAGCTGGTGACAGGTCAAAACTCACCTGACACACCTTGTGACAGGTAACCCCTCTGCTTTGCAAAGGCCAAAGGGCGTAACGTTATTTTCTTTCTTTGTTATATTTTTAGAACAATTTAAGATCTGCATTATCATGTGGATAAATATAGTGTCTACTATGCTGTTCTCTTAAAAAAAATAGTGGGCAGTGTTTGAAATATTGATTCAATGCGTAGCCTACGACTCGATGTGTTTTTAACTACGGGAGCAGAGAAAACAGTACCTACTACCTAGCCTCCTCGTCACAAGCACACGTATCTTTTTGTTGGTCACCAAAAGGGAGCCTGCTCTAGTTGTAGTTTGCAATGCTGCAAGTGAATGTTAAGCCTATCTGACTGGTCTGCGCCTTGCGAGCCGAGCTGGGCTGTATTGCGAAGCCTCTCGGACCAAGAGGCTTAGGGTTAGGGTTAACCCTATTAAATAATGTATTAATGACACCTTAGTAAACATGAACACAATTTAGTCATCAATCATTAGTTAATGATTACTAGACCATAAGTTAACTGTTAATTAACTTTTAGTTAATTGTTAGTTAATGGTTATTACTGCATTAACTAATGTTAATTAATGGTTAATTATTGTACCCTTAAAGCGTTACCATTATTTCAATACAAACTTGGTGACTAGGCGACTTGGTAATGTACACTCAGTGGGGTTCCTAAAGATACTACAAATGTGTTGATGTATACCACTAGATCGTATCTAGATATTATTATCATAATGTGATAAACAAAGTGAGATAGAATGGAAGTTACAGCCTTTTGCCTTGGCATGAGCCATTATTATGCAGTAGACGACAGTAAAGCAAAACACCTAAACTTACAAATAAGGGTCAAAGGTCAAGTTTGAGCTTAAATAACTTCATACAAAAAGAAAAAACGGCCATATGTCACATTTTCTACCTTAACAGCATTTGGATGGGGATCAATAACATTAAAGTAAAATTTCTCAGTTCTACACTCTGGGAAGTTAGGGTATTTTGCCTTTTGTATGCAGACCTGATGTTGCACTTGTCCTTGCTGATCTATGACGGGTTAATGCTAACCTGTTGGACTGTCACCTCTCGTTGTTTTATTAAACTCCCACCCACCGCCCTCTCCCAGCGTAGGTCATTCCTCAGCTATAACCTCATCTGCAGCGGTAGAGGTAACAAGTTAGTCTTGTTGAACCAAAGTCTCAGTAAAATCGCTTGCTAATAGTTGAGTCTATTCAATAATGTGTTGTGAAAAATAGGTCAGCTCAGCAGTAAGAGTAGTCCTATAAAGATAAGATACATAGAAAATTAATATTGGAATGAGATAAATATAACAACCGTGTACATATATTTTAATAAGGATTTGTGTATAAAAGTGACCAGTGCATACAGAAGTATTGCACAGTAGGTATGTCTCAGTCATGGTTGAAGGTTTTGCAGACTTTCATAGCTTACATGTGTATTTAGTTTGAAATTACAGTTAGAATTAGATTTTAATACCTTTTTCTGTGTGTGTGTGTGTGTGTAAAATAGCTGTTCACAGTAAAAACCTCAAATCTCACACAGTTAAAAAATACAACTCCCTCCTCTCTTGTGCTTCGGGGCTCAGGTTCTGTCCGTTCTACAAGACGGTGGGCATCCTGTCCAACATGATCGCGTTCTACGACCTGGCGCGTCACGCGGTGGAGACCACGGCGCAGAGCGACCACAGGATCACCTGGGCCATGATCCGTGAGAGCATGGGAGAGATCCTGTACAAGATCAGCACCATGAAGTTCAAGGTCTCTGACTGTTGTGTCCTCTCCCTCCCTGGACCAGGACTTTAGTGGTGTTGTGTCCTCTGTCTCCCTGGACCAGGACTTTAGTGGTGTTGTGTCCTCTGTCTCCCTGGACCAGGACTTTAGTGGTGTTGTGTCCTCTGTCTCCCTGGACCAGGACTTTAGTGGTGTTGTGTCCTCTGTCTCCCTGGACCAGGACTTTAGTGGTGTTGTGTCCTCTGTCTCCCTGGACCAGGACTTTAGTGGTGTTGTGTCCTCTGTCTCCCTGGGCCAGGACTTTAGTGGTGTTGTGTCCTCTGTCTCCCTGGACCAGGACTTTAGTGGTGTTGTGTCCTCTCCCTCCCTGGGCCAGGACTTTAGTGAACGCAATGCTTCAAATAATATTGGGATTTGATGTGCTGTATTTTAAAAGGATGCACCTTTTTTTTAGCCTCCACTCGGGATCTGATGTTAACCTTTTAACCTTTTAATTGGTTGATCAATTTGATCAATATCAAGTGGCTATGAGTGTGACTCCAGGCTGAAAGGTACTGGGTTCGATTCTGAATGTCTACTGCCATGTCTGGAGGCCTCCTTGAGTAAGACGCCCCCACTCCGACCTGCTCTTTTAATGTCATTGATCTGAATTTACTGTAAGTTGCTTTGGATAGAAGCATCTACATAATGACTAACATGTACATTTAATTTTTTAATTGCAGGACCCGGTCAAGGACGGTGAGGCTAGAATCAAAGCAGACTACGCCCAGCTCCTGGAAGAAATGCAGAACTCCTTCCGTTCGCTGGAGGACTAAAGCTCTTCCTCATCTTTCTCAGTGTGGTGTGTGTGTCGTACATATCAAGTGGTCCCTCGTACCCCCCCACCCCCCAATCGACCAATCAGTACTCTGCGTTTCACACCCTTGAAACATTCCGCTTTATTGACATATTGTCTTACAGTCAGTTGATGTCAACCCAACCGTCGCTTGTTGGCTTCCAAGGATATGGGAAGGAAATCAACAAGGTCAGGTCAGAAAATGGTTTTGGGTCTTTTTTCTGTGTAGCACATATCCTGACTTTATCCGTCCGCTTGTGAGTCATCATGAGTTAAGTTGCGATCACCCCAACTGTTGCGGTTGTCATCAATGGGCCAATCAATCAATCAGTCAGTCAGATGGTAATCGATCAAGGGTGTCACCTGTACTGGGCTCTGAGCTGCAACAAAGACTTGGTCCACCTGGTGTGACTAACGCACAAAAATAAACACACAGCGAACGCAACGGTACAGGTAAAGGGGTAAAGGGATGGAAACACCCATGTTTATATCTTCTACCTCCCAGGGGTGATGGTAATTTTGTCTTGGTTTGCGCTGTTATTGTGAAGAATTTAAAACAAATGAGATTGTCATACTGTTCTGTTAAGTGTTTTGTTGTATTAAGGTTTACTTTGAACTATAAATACATTGATGTGGAAATCATAGCGTCTTACTGTCACACACACAAACATTTGTACTCCCATTTCCAGTCACCGTAGTCTTGTAAACATTTCTTTCTTGCATTATTTCTAATTAAAGTTGATGAGATAAGATTTTGGAATTATACAAATTAAAGGAAAGGTTAGGTTCAGCTGTTTGAACATTGTTCCTGCCCTCACAGAGCACAACTCCCAACAACTTAAATGGGGCCCCATTTTACTACCAGATGTCATGTTGATCAGCCCTTTGTGAAATCAAAAGTGGAAATGTCCACTCAGACGTATGATCTACAGATCAACTCCAGTCTACCAGTTCACACAGTCTACTCAGTTAACTCCTTCCAGGCGTTTTGGATGTCACAAAAGCATAGGTAAAGTAATGGCTAATCAAGCTGACCCCAGGTGGTAAAACGGGCCCTTTTTAAAAAGTAGCCATCTTTCAGTGTACATACCTGATCTGAGTACTTTACCCCTAAAATGTGTTGAGACTTCAGAACATTGAAACAGCAAAACCTATTTTTCATCCTTCAGTAGGCTTTTAAAAAAGATAAACCACTACAATGGCATTAGAAAACACACCAAAAGTAGTAGTAGTAGTCAGAGGCCCATATTAGGACGGTCTGGGCCATTTTCCAAGTAAGTATGAAAAAGAAAATCGACCAGTCTACGAAGAGTATCCTCCTTGTCCTCACTTCTGCACAAGCTTTACCAGCCAAGGAGTGGGCCGCTCTAGTTTTATTTATTTATAATTTTTACAATGGACGCCATATGGCGAGTTTATAAATGCTGTTACTGCATTACTCCCATCAAAATACTTTAGCGTGCTTTATCTCTGCTTCCAGGCTCCATCAAAGCTAATGGATGCTCTCAGGAGCTAGGCAAAGCATCTTTCTCCACATTGATTTTTCTTTTTCTTTCGATACCATCACTCACATTGGACATTAGCAGATCTCACCCCTGACCACCTCTACTGCACTCTCAACCCTAAGCATTGTTATTAAAAAACTAGATGTACTCTCTGGAGCGTATAAAAAATGTACATGCACGAAATGGCCTGGTGCCTCTCGCATAAGGTTGGGTTGATCAAATCAGTTCATGGTTTTTATATTTCTATTTATGATATTGCTTGTCTCAAGTGCACGATTAGGTTATGTGTTTTTGTTCCCTTAGGCAAATGAAGCGATTGGATCTGGTAGAGAAGTGCCTCATACCAGTGACACATAATAAACAGCCACTGTCTCACAGTTAAATAGAGTGCCGTGAAATGGACTTTGTTGATTCAACTGCTTTTGCCTGCCGATAGTATACTTTTTTTTATGATTAGGCTATAATGGTAGCCTTCCATGATATTTATTAATGTTAATTAAGCTACATTATAAAAAAAGACTTGCATTCTTAAACCATGTTCCACTCTGTAATGCATAATGAACACGCTTTAAAAAAAAGATTAATATATTTTAAGCACTGAATTATCTCAGGGGAAAGCTAAAGCCTTGGTCTTGCGTCTCTCTCTCTCTCTCTCTCTCTCTCTCTCTCTCTCTCTCTCTCTCTCTCTCTCTCTCTCTCTCTCTCTCTCACACACACACACACTCCTAGAGTGTTCTCTGAGAGGTCAGGTTGCTCAGGGGAGGAAACTTGAGTCAACAGGGTGGGGCCTCACACTCTGGGTCTCCTTGTCTTTACTCTTCATAGTTTCAGAGTGTCTTCTCATGTTCCCAGCGTGGATCCCCATCTCATCTCTGCCACCACCACCGTGGATTTAGAAAGACTGGTGGACTCAGAACAACCAGTCCCTCACACACACAGCTGTGGAGGACTCAACCTCAACTTTGGCATCGGACTGGGGCTGTACCTATATTTACCAGTTAATGTAAAGCCAAAAATCCTCAATGGGAATACCAACGGGGGGCTAAGAAGAGACTGGCTCAACTCAAACTGTTTTATGACAGCTGACTTCTCGATTGGCGCGCCACAGGAAGGTGGAGAGCAATGTGACCGCAGAGCAAACTACTTGTTATCAGGAATCCCAGTTATGTAGCCTGCCCTTTTCAAAGTATCTATGCAGTGTTAGGACTTGGGTTGCTATGAGATAAACAGCACCTCGTCTCTCCGCTACAACAAGGGGAGAAATATGGCTGACTTCTGTTCTCAGCTTGGATGAAGAAGACATAGTTATATTTGGGGGTCGGCTGTCGACTTGAGAGCCTGCCGCTGATAAAGCACACTTAAAGAGAAAGAAGATCTGACTTTTTGGGTACTTCACTCATTGGAGGTGTGCACACCTGAATTAAGCCTCATTTGCATATAAATTAAAAGGTGAGTTTGAATTTTCTTTTATTATGTTATCATATTGTGCATGATAATGCACTTTCTTTGTATATCACCACTCAGTATGTGGCTTTAAATAAGCAAGAAAGTGCTAAAATGCAAGTTATATTTTAATCATTTATTTAATCATTGATATCTATCTTGACTCTGACTCAAAGTTGATGTAGTTAAATCTGTAAATTCAGTCATATGTTGTTTTATATATATATATATATATATATATATATATATATATATATATATATATATAATAAGACATATGTATTTAAAATGTTTAATGTATTGTTCTTGTAATGTCTCTGTAGGACAGATAGAGGACTTGCATAAAGATATTTTATCCTCAACATGAATAGTTATCTCATCAGCATAGCCCAGATAGTGTTCCCCGTGGACGCAGTGGCCTTGTTTCAACAAATGAAATTAGCATTTAGGGAATTAATAGATCCAATAATAATCCAATTATGAAAGTAATATGTGAATATGTAATCACCTACCAAGTAGCACCTGGACAATCTTTAAATGGTTTTAAAGAGGACATGGCAACGTATGACATTCGTATTTATATAGTTTGTTATTTCACTGTCCACTCGGATCCACTTGGAGCATTCACTGTACATTATATTTTTGGCTGGGTCATTTTCATTTTTGACAATACATGGCTAACTTAGAAATTAGACTGAAGTGGAGAGTGATGGCGGTTCTTTGGACCTCAGGCTTCGCCGTCGCCATCTTGGGAATTTGATCTCACGTCTTTTGTATCTCTCAGATGGGTGCTCACGTCTTTTTATAAACCGCGGATGGGCACTTGCGTCCTTTGTCCTGGGAGTTGTTTTTTCATGGCTTGGGTGGATCAATTTTTTTTAATGTATGCGCATGTGGAATACATTTCAGCTGATGTTCAGTCTCATCAGTACACAGAGAGCATTAGTCAATAAAGCTGCAGGATTGTCATTCATCAGCCAACGTTTTTTACCATTACAACAAGGACCATTTATCATTCACCTCATTCCTTATACTACTTAGCGAGGCAAGGGGGGCAACTGATTCATTAAATGTAGCAAAGTTACCTATTTCGCTGTATCCTTACCAATATCGCTAATTTATATATACCAATATAAGTAAACAGTACTGATATTGCGGTCAACGCCACTGAGTATCGCTATATCGTGATCGACCACGTTGTTAAAGTTACCGTTGGCCATGTTGAGCTGTATCACCTGTCTGTTGGCAGGTGGCCGCGGAGCCGCTCCTTGGTGATCCATCATGAAATGGGAGAAGTTGAAGCCCCCGGAGCCAGACGACCCCATGTGCTGCTGCGAGTGTGACTGCTACCAGTATGGATGTTCCTGCCACTGTGAGGACCTGGACGAGGCCTGCAACAGGTGAGGAGAGGCGGTGCTTGTATTTTGAGGCCCTGGAAACTGTATTAATCCACTCCGGAAGAAGAGCAATCTTGATGCCACAGTTTTTGCCAACTTTTAGGCCCATTTGCAACTTGCCATTCCTCAGTGTGATGTCCAAGAAGTTTTTACAAGGATAAAACTGAAATACTAATCTTTGGTGCAAAGGCTCAGAGACAGAAAATTGCTGCTCATCTCAGTTCTCTGTCTCTGGAGGACAAAAGTGAAGCCAGAAATCTGGGTGTAATCATAGATGGTGATCTACATTCTAAGAGCCATATCAATCACATCACGAAATCTGAGTTCTACCATCTAAAAACAGCATGAAACCACTGAATTTGCTCACTAGAGCTCTTCTGAAGACAGACACTAAGGCCAAATGGAAAAGAAAGAACTGGACAGAGTAGCTATAGAAGTCAGAAAGACGAGACACACTATGCCAAAAAGGTCTTGAACCTTGTCAAAGGCAATCAATGATTGTAATGTCCCCTGGGTCTTTCACCTGCTCAATCCATTATCATACGTTCGGCAACCTCATCAACACTGTCTTTGTCTCTTGGCCCAGGTGGCTGAAGGGTCCTTCCGAAGGTCAGAGGCCGCCTGTCCTGAACTCTGTGATCGACAGGTTGGAGATCTCCATGGTTCCCGCCCTGGTTCTTCTCCCTCTGCTGCTACGCCTGGCGGCCCTCCACGTCCTGCTGGGCGTGGTGGTGCTCAGCGCCCTGCCCTGCCTCCTGCTTTGGTACTACTACGCCACGCATCGCCGCAAGAAACGCACCCTCTTCTTCCTCACCCTCTCCCTCTACTCCCTGGCCTACATGTACTACCTCTTCCTCACCGAGATCCTGCCTCGGGGGGACGTGGGCCCCCCGCAGGTGTTGGTCGTGACGGCCGGGGTGGTGATCACCATCGTCTCGCTGGTTTATACCAAGAGGGGGCCAGGGTTCGTGGTGGCAGGGTTGACTCCGGTGGTGCCGGACAAAGGCACCGTTGAGATGAACGGAGGTGGGCATCCTGAGGTGAGGAGCACAGGGGAGGAGATGCAGGCCCTGGTCGTGAAGGGCCAGGGCAGCAGATGTGCGGTGTGTACAGTGGTACGGCCGCCGCGTGCCGGACACTGCCGGATCTGTGGGTCCTGCGTCCAGAGACTCGACCACCACTGCATCTGGTGGGTTCTGAGAGATTCCAAGTCCTGCTTTAACATGGGATTTAACACCACCAACTAAACTAAACTAGTGTGTTTAGTGTAGTGTGCCTGCCTTTCACGCAGGAGGCCGGTGTTCAATTCCCTGGTGGACTAATGCTCAAGGAGGGTTCAGATTCCAGGTCCTTCCTCTGCCTGCTGCTGCAGGACTCACATGTCATGTATTTGACATGTTACCTCGTTAGTATAGTGGCTATCCCTGCCTGCTAGGCAGGAGACCATGGTTGGATTCCCCAATGGGTAGCTTTCCACCAGTTACATTATGTTGTTCTTTTATTTTCCAAGAGGTACTATGTACTATTTAGTCCTTTGGCAGATGCTTTTATCCAAAGCAACTTACAGTGCATTTCCGCATCTTGCGCAAGGATGTCTACTTGTTAGGCTGTGGACATTGGGGATCGAACCCAGAACCTTTGACCTGGGAGTCGAATACCCTAACCATATCCTACTAGGTTGTCTTATGCTACCAAATTCACATTTATACGGTAGAAACAAAATCAATTTTATTCCACAGAATCAAGACATATGTTTGCTAGTTAAGCATCAAGTTCTTAACAAACCTGTGTATAAAAGTGCATGAGGTTCGATGGGTGTGGATTAAAGTTCACAGGTCGCTGTCTTGTGTTGTGTTGTTGTGTATGTGTGGTGTGTCTATCTCACCACGTACCGTAGGATAAACAGCTGTGTTGGAAAGAGCAACCACCGCTGCTTCCTGTTCACCCTGTCTGTGTTTTTGTTGACCTCCGTGTATGGGATTACTGTGGTCCTGCACAGCCTGTGTCCAAGCCAGCACCTTCTTACTGCCCTGCTCTACTGCCCTGGGGTCTACAACCAGTACAGGTACACCATACTCTATACTCAACCAGTACAGGTACACCATACTCTATTCTCAACCAGTACAGGTACACCATACTCTATCCAGCACCTCCTCACAGACCTACTCTACTGTCCTGGGGTCTACAACCAGTACAGGTACCCCATCCTCTATACAGGTACCCCATACTCTATACAGGTACCCCATCCTCTATACAGGTACCCCATCCTCTATACAGGTACCCCATCCTCTATACAGGTACCCCATCCTCTATACAGGTACCCCATCCTCTATACAGGTACCCCATCCTCTATACAGGTACCCCATCCTCTATACAGGTACCCCATACTCTATACAGGTACCCCATACTCTGGCATGGATCAAGATGTTTGAGCTTTTGCAATAAGTGGAGATGCATGAGCACAAGAAAAGCCACAATACTCCAGTCATACTCCAACAGAACAAGCATCACCAGGTCAAAGGTCATAGGTTCTGAACCTCTCCTGTTCTGTTGTTTTCCCCAGCATGGCACTGTGCTTCACCTGTGCCTGGTACAGCAGCATCGTGACAGTCGGTCTGCTCCACCTGCTGTTCTTCCAGCTGCTCAACATCAGCTTCAACGTGACGGAGCGTGAGGCCCAGTTCGCCCTGCGCTACAAGACTGGTCGTCGGCATCTGTTCGGCCTCGTGGTCGACACCGGCGAGTACTCCCGGGGATTCTTCCACAACTGGCTGGAGTTCCTCACCATGACTGATAGCACTACAAGTGGCCGCTCCCATATCAGACCAGCTAACTTGGTCTGAATCAGGACCTCAGAACCATAGGTTTTCCTCAGTATCCATCACCAGGTTTCAGATGGCACCCACTGTATTTCTAGACTTTTATCAAACGTATTCTTCCACTGTTCAAATGTGTAGAGGATTTTTTAATGAATTTGAAAAAAACGTTGAGTTTTAGTGTTGGATCAACATAAAGGGGAGAATCGTTCAGCCCTGACCGACGTGCTCTACTCTGATATGCTGACGACCATCTCTATGATGTCACCTAGATGACTTCCACAATAAAATATGTTTGTCATCCAAGTTCTGCTACCTTGTAATTGAATAGAATAGACTAATACACAAGGCTTCATCCAATACTTTACATACTGTCATAAATGTTTTGTTAATCCGGTTCCATATGCAGTAATCCCCAGAATCTAAAAGCAACTTTCTGCGAATTATGCACATAAATAATTTATTCATACACATGCCATGAAAACACTTATATACTTATACACTTATATATACCTCACATACAGTCATAGATCTCCATTTAGGATTGGATAGGGGGATTTGATTCAAAATAGACCAACTATGCCCTAGACTATGCTATGCAATACACCTTTCTGCAACAACCCTTTCTACAACTTTGCTTAACTTTTGCTTTTCACATTTTCTCATAAATGTAAACATCTTCCTTTCTTTGTATACTATATGTACTTCATATTACTATATATTGATATATATGTATATATTACATTACATAGTATGTATATTACTACATACAACTTACTGGTAGTAAGCAATGAGATGCCTTTGAAACAATGCCAATGCAAGCCTGACCTCTTGTGGCAATGTCTGATGTTTATCGCCACCTCTTGAGCATTTACCTCTCATTTACTGTAAAGTACATTAATGACAAGAGAGAAATGTCCTACTAATTTCCGTAATGTGAAGCACGTCCATGTAAAGCCGGAGATCAGAGTGTGATTATTAATAAAGACAAAGTATTAACATAAATGTATCGGAAAAGGATGTCTATGGAACCTGCCAGGTTTGATAGATTGACCTTAGAGGAGAATGGTATAATCAATATTATTATTGGTTGTGTATTATTATGCCCCACCCACACAGACAGTTTTCTTATTATTTGAATGCTACCCAATTAACTCCCTTAAAAGTAGATCATAAAATTCCCCTTGCGGCCATCTAGGTTGTAAACGCTCCATCGGTGGTGTAACTGAATGCGGAATGGAACCAAAGTGGCTGCATGGTGAATAAGGCCCACAGACAGGGGCAGAGGGTATGTACCTTATCTAGGTTATGCTGGCAGAAGTGCCTAGGAGTAATTCCTGCATGAGTGTTGGTGTGTGCATGTGTCCACACCCGTCTACTGAGATTCCAGGAGGCAATAGAGTTGGGGGCCCTCCTTAATGGAAAGATATTTTGACATATAACTGCACATTCAACAAGCCTCTGTAGCTTCAAGCACACACATGCCCGTGCAGTGTTCATAGTGGACTGCACGTATATATAAAGTGTTCACGACTAGTGTTGTTTTAACCCCGGAGCTGTACAGCGAGAAGACCGGCTGTCAACAGGCTGAGCTTTAAGTGATTTACCGACTAACCATTGACCTTGAGAATGTGTCAGCCTTATAACGATGTCAAACTAAAAGTACAACCTCAGTAATGTTATGCTAGGGCAATGTTCAATAGGTTTATGCTCGGTGGCTCAAACCACTAGTCGCCACATTGGCAAAGAAAACCTTACCAGACACCTTTACACAAAGCAGAACAGACACAGACACGAAGGAACCGACACACTAGGGGAACTAGGATACTTGTGGTTGGATCACAATCGTGACAACATGTCATTCCTAATCTCTTTCAACCGACTAACTTTGTCTGTCTTCACTGGCCTGTCCAAACAAGGCAAGGAAACCCCATAAAAATTTACTATAAATCAACGCCAGAGGTACATTCTGAGCCCTATTTAGAATAAGTACTTTGTTGTTGTTTTTGTAAATCGGGAACCCTCTGTCATGTTTTACAATATTTGTAATATTCACATTTTAAATGATTTTTCAATGAGAGTTTAGCCATTGTAAACCCTTCTTGAAACGATGTTTAAAATAGCATCAAAAGATTAGCGAGAGACCAGCACCTGTACCAGAGATGACAGGTGTTGTTATCAATCTTCATAGATAGACAGGTAGCTCAGGGCAGATTACAGATCTACCTGGCAACAGGCCCAGACTGGCACTCTATAGGGTCAATATCCTCTAAATCATAGCAGATAGCTGTCAACAGCAAACCCTAAACCCCTAGCTCCTTTATTCTCCAACCACCCCGCCTGGCTCATCTGAAAATGAACAGACTTTGAAATAATAAATAACACCTTTATTAAGTAGTCGGCATTGTTAAAAAAGTGGATATACACAAATACAAAGTGATTAAACACACACACAAATATGTATGCACATGCACACACACACACACACACACACACAAACATGCACACACACACAAATACAAATACACAGACACACATAAATACACACACACACGCACACACAGCATACGTGCCCACGCTGTTTACAGTTGTTTCTGCTGACAAGTGAATTCGATTCTGTGTCAGGTCTACAGAGGCTACTGGAACATGCGCTGTTTACAGCCTCTTGTTTATCACCCCAGGTATTTCAACTCATATACATGTGGAAAACATTTCTTACCAGCTAACACTTTTAGCTAGCACTAGCACGTTTAAACCCATTCTCGCTCTGGGCTGTGTGTGTGTGTGTGTGTGTGTGTGTGTGTGTGTGTGTGTGTGTGTGTGTGTGTGTGTGTGTGTGTGTGTGTGTGTGTGTGTGTGTGTGTGTGTGTGTGTGTGTGTGTGTGTGTGTGTGTGTGCGCACTCCACTACTGTACTATATAGGGGGTGACCAACAAAACCTGGACCCACAAATCGTACTCAGACAGAATCGGCATAACTATGGCAACAGCGTTGTTGAGCGTTTTGGGGATACTGCTGTGCTCCCTGCTTGTGACCTCTGATGTTGTACCTCAGGACAACTTTAACCTCCAGGCGGTAAGACACTTAGTTACTGTAACTGATAATCAGTGATATTTACCAATCTATGATACATTTAAATGCATCTAGCTTCCTAGTTAAAATTTGCCGTGGATGAGGCAGATGGAATACTTTTGTTGTATAGTTCTACTTCATTGTATCACGCAAAATGAGATCCTATAGTAATTGTCATCTCATTGTAGACACAATTTGTCTTAATTTGATGAAGTACATAGCTAATCTAATTATCTAATCGTGACGAAACCAGACCGTTATTTCTGCTAAAGTTTTGCTATAGGCTAGTTAAGCTTCAGAGCACAGAGGAAATAAAGACAAATCACTACTCAAAGATTGAGAATACTGATGTATCATTTGAGGTAATATTTGAGTAAATACATTTATGTAACCCTAGCCCCCACGGGTGTGTCTGCATAATGCAGGTTGCGGGGAAATGGTATTTGATCAGCTTCGCCACCAACGCCCAGTGGTTTGTGGATCACCGATCTAGCATGAAGATGGGCACCGCCATGCTGACGCCAACCGCTGCCGACGACCTGGAGATGTCCTACGCTAGTCTCAGGTAGTAGGCCTAGCGATGAACAATAATAATATACATATTTTAAACTTAACTCATAACTTTAATCTTTTTCTAAGAATATTACCTAATAATATGAGCCTGCTATTTATTAATGTCCAGGTCTGACGGATCGTGTTGGAGAATGAGTCACCTGGCAAAGAAGACAGATGTTCCTGGAAAGTTCATGTTCAAGAGCGAGCGTGAGTCTCTCTCACAAATACACATGCATGCATGCACGCATGCACGCGCGCACACACACACACACACACACACACACACACACACACACACACACACACACACAATCCGTGTTATTTTTCTCACCTGCCAGGAATGGATAACGATAACGACATGCGCGTGGTCGACGTCAAGTACGACGAGTACGCGCTCATCTACACCCTCAAGACCAAAGGCGGCGTTTCCACCGTCCTCAACAAATTATACGGTAAAACATTTCTCTATTTTGACAAAATACATTTCATAAGAGCACTCACAAACGAGTTCACTAAACTGGTGTCATCCTTGACAGGCCGAGCGACCCAGCTCAACCCTCAACTGTTGGACAAGTTCAGGCAGTTTTCCCTGGAGAACGGTATTCTGCCCGAAAACATAGCCATCCTCCCTCAAAACGGTAGCCTACCCCAAATATATCCATGTCACAGTTAAACAAACACGAGGTCAAGCACAATATCAATCCAAAATATACAAAAGTTTTACCTTTGTTTTACCGCACTTCTTTCTAGGGGAGTGCCCTGATGCCTGATCGCTGCCCTGGGTTTACGCGAGAAACTGTTTCTCTGCACGTGGAGCCGAGGCTAGACTGACGCAGATTTACAATGGTCTTTTTACTTCAGTGCAAATAAAATAAAAACACTTTGGTGCACATTCGTTGTCATTTAATCGAAAGATGGGTTTAAAATGGATCACAGTCACTAAGACTAAGTTACAATATTCGTTTTACTAATTTTGAGAAATATAGCCTATTTAATTAATTTAGACCTACAAGTTATTACAAAGCCTGCTGATGTGATGGATAAAATAGTCCCACATGCAGGTACAATACTTGGCTTTTATTACCTTTTTTCTTAACAAATACATTGAAGTACATCGATAACAACACAGTTTTGATTTTGTTTCTGTAAAGTGTTTTACATCTACACACTTTTTACAGAGTTGTGTACAAAACAATAATTTACGTCCCATAGAAGTCTAGTTACATGTAACTATACAACACATTGTAAATGATGAAATAAATATAAAAACAAAAGTCACAGGTGAAATAAAAATAAAAGCCATAGTACAGATACACCATCAGCACTGGCCGTCTGATGTTGAGCCTAACAATACATTTCCCTTTCCATCAACAATGGTCAATTACTCTGATATGAAGTCAGTTTGTCTCTTTAATAAAAACGTTGCACCATGTTTACCATTTTCTTACCCTATTAAGGCCCGACAGAAAGAAATCCTCACGGATGTGGTGGGTCGTGACATTGTCAGCTCCCACAGACAGATACCGCTGCTCGTATCACCCACTCATTTTTATTGCAGTATAAACATTACAAACAAAAAGGAAACCTTTATTTGACGTTAATCCCCAAACACCACCATGTATGGCGTCATTTAACCACAAGGGGGCGGTATCCGACATACGAGAGTGAGAATGGGAATATTAGTGTAATGACTTAATATATTGAGGACTACACGAGTCCTGTAGCTGGGCATGGACTGTTTGATTTACTATTGTGACAGTTTCATTATTTCACATCGCCAAGTCAATTCTAAAACATGATGCCATGAACGTTAACTAGTATAATAATTCATCTTTGTACGATCTGTGCCTTTTTATATATTTTTGCCGACACATGGGAAGGAAAATGTTAGACAATTAGGTGGAAGCCGATGGAAGCACAAGAAAATAACCAAATCATTACTGCATCCATCATCGTTTAACAAAAGAAAAATTGGCAAGTGCTTTTGAAAAGGTTTTTCACAACCATTAACATAGTCTGGTTGTGTGAAAATGCTAATGTTTCTACGTGAAACATGTTTTTTATGATGCCAGAAATAATCAGGACCAGTGTGGTTTAGAGCAGTAGGTTACCTGTAAAACAACATAAAAAACAGGGTGTATCTACAAAATGAGGACTCTGCACCTTGCATGTGTCATGCACACTGACAGACATGCATCCCTAAGTGTAAGCCTCACAAGGACCCCCATCCGCCACCACCCATTGCCTGTTCTGTCAGATGAGAGCCCAACGGTATGTACACAACTTCACACATTTCTGACGACCAATTGTCTGATGGAAGGCTGGTTTAGAAGGAGCAGGAAAACAACAACAACGAACGGACTAAGTGCAGCGCCCCACCGAGAGCCAAGGGGAGCTGATCCTGGAAGAGGAATCCGAAGGGTGGCAGCTCCCGGGCTACGAGGGGGGGGGATGTCCTTTAACGGTCGTACCGCGGCGTCTGTCACTCCTGCACCACGTCCTTGTGGTGCCGCAGGATGTGCTGGTTCTTCTCCGAGGGCCGGCGGAAGCCCTTGGAGCAGATGTGGCAGCGGTGCGGGTAGTCCTTGGTGTGGATGGAGATGACGTGGCGCTTGAAGCCCGACGCGTCGCCCGTGCTATAGTCACAGTACTGGCACTGGTAGATCCTGCACTCCTTCTGCCCCTTCCCCATCACCACAGTCACACTGCTGGCCAGGCTGGCCGCGCTCACTCTGGCGGGCGGCATCGACGGAGGCACGCCCCCGCCCATCCCCCCGCTGGCGACGGCTGGTTTCTTAGGCGGGGCCGGCGGGGGGGCGTGGGCGGCCTCCACCGTCCTCTTGACCTCCGCCTTCTCCGGCGACGACTGCTGCTGCTGCTGCTCCTTGGTGTGCACCGACAGGATGTGGCGGCTGAGCACGAAGGGGTCGGCGATCTTGAAGTTGCAGTGGCGGCACTGGTGCAGCTTCTTGGTGCGGTGCGACAGCGAGTGCTTCTTGAGCTCCGACGGCCGGTGGAAGCCCTTGCCGCACACGGCGCACTTGTGGGGATAGTCTTTGGTGTGCACGGAGATGATGTGGCGCTTTAGGTCGCTGGAGTTGGAGCTCTTGTGGTCGCAGTGCGCGCAGTGGTGCGTCTTGTTCTCCTCGTGCGTGAGCGCGTGCTGCAGCAGCTCCTCCTCCTCGGCGAAGGTCTGGAAGCAGCGCTCGCACTTGTAGGGCATCTCCTTGCTGTGCTTGGTCTTGATGTGGGTCTTCAGGTTCGACGAGTCCGCCGACTTGTAGTCGCAGTACAGGCACGAGTATGGCTTCTCGCCCGTGTGCGTGCGCATGTGCTTCTTGAGCTCCGACGGGTGGCGGAAGCCCTTGCCGCACTCCACGCAGATGTGCGGGAAGCTCTTGCTGTGCACCGCCAGCAGGTGGCGGTTGAGCAGGCCCTGCTCCGCCGTCTCATAGTCACAAAACTTGCACTTGTGCATCTTGTTGGCGGGCGGTGGTGAGGCCGGCTGGCCCTTGGGCTCGCGGTGGTGGTGCTGCAGACGGTGGGAGAACAGCGCCGCCTGCTGGTGGAACTCCTTGCCGCACACCTCGCACTCGAACGGCGCCTTGCTGCTCAGCGTGTGCACCTCTATGTGGTTGTGGAGGCTCACCTTCTTGTTGGTGGTGAAGTCGCAGTCGGTGCACTGGTACTTCTTGCGGGTGAGGACCTCCTGGTGGTGGTTCTTGGTGTGGCGCTTCAGGAACCCCCGCGACTTGAACTTCTTACCACACAGCATGCAGGGGTAGACGGTGAGGGGCTGGCCGTAGGGCCCGATGATGATGGCTGGAGCGGGACAAGACGGGGGGGAAAAGAGACGGGTGAAAACGTGGACCATAGGCAGACACAGGCAGACACTCTGGATGTCGACGGCAACAGCCCTACCTGTCTGCACCTGGCGGGGCTCTGACCGCCGCCTGTTCTTGCCACGCTGGCGGTTCATGTCGTCCACGCCGTCCGACTCGTCGATGTGGAGCAGGGCGCTGGCAGCTCCATTCCGGTTCTCGCAGCTCTCACTCTCCTCTGCGCCTGCAGCACACACATACACTTGATATTCTTATTTATGTTCACATAGGACAAGTCATATTTCAACATAAACATTAACATATGTTTAACTCGTAGGATGCGGTGTTCTCTCCGGCCATGTTTAAGGATGTAGAAAGCAGCGCCTCCTCCAGATAGAGCACACACACGACAAAAAGCCATTTAGCTAGTTTTATCAGGATAGAGTAGTGTAGTGTCTAGTCTCTTTTGACTCCAAGCCAAAAGCTACTGGGTTTGATCCCCACGGTCCGCAGTCTACCTGTAGTGCATCCCAGAGCAAGCTTTCCCTAACCCAAACCTGCTCATTTATTAGGCATTTTTATTCACTGAAAGTCGCCTTGGATAAAGTGTCAGCTAAATTACTTAATAGTAAATGGTAGTGGTTGACGTACTGTGGTTTCCATGGTGGTGAGAGTCGCCAACGGACATATAGACCATCTTCTCTCTGATTGGCTGGTTGCCCGTTAGCGCCATGCTCTCCGTGTCGCCGTCGCTGATGTCAACAGATTCTCCTGCAGAAACAACACTCAGTTTATACTGACAACACTCCAACAAAACTCAGTTTATACTACAACACTCCAGCAACACTCAATTAATTATCTGGTAGCTGAAACAGAAACTACTCAATTATACTCTCATAGCTCAAGAAATACATCTAAAATGAATATTCAGAAGTAAAAATAACAATAAACATGACTTAATTATTTCTCAAAAGAACACCACATAATGCTTATACCTTATCCAACCATCACCACCAATGAACGCCACATAATTGAATGAATAATTCTGTTGAAAACTACAATAGCCAATAAATATCACTGTAACTCTTCTTTTTTTTTTTTTTTTTTAATTATATTTCTGTGTAGCGACACCTACAGCATAGGTTTGCCTCACCAGATGTCACTTTTTGCCCCTACTTTTTTTTACCCGCCTTTTAGCAGTATAATTCCAGCTTTAGTGTGAGTTCCTGCTGCTGCTGCTCACCCATGTCGTCCTCCCCAGAGTCTGCCTTGAAGATGTAGACCTTGATGACCTCCTGGCCGTCCTCATCCTTCTCCACCTCCTGGTCCTCCACCGCCCCCTCCACCGTCACCTCTGTCCCATCATCAGACACCATCTTACCAGCCTCGTCCACTGGGTGAAGGGAGAGAGATAGAGAGGGCATGTTGAAACAAGGGCAGGGCATTCCTACCCTTTTGACTTAACTGTGTTACTATAGATGTAAAGTGTCTGGTTAGCCAGATACTAAAAACTGCCTTCGGACCACAAAAGTCTAAATGCCAAGATAAATTAAATTTTAATACAGAATTTCGACTTATATTTCCAACCATAGTATGGAGTAATAACACTTAATAACACTACTCTCTATCCATTATTTACTGCAATTAGGAAAGTAGGGAAATTACTTTGCAATCAGTTTATGGGATTAAGCATGTCGTCGTTGTTGTTTTCTGCCTCTCCTGTTATACCTCTCTATGCAACACTTTCACACAAGCAACGTTTCTAAAACACACTAATAAAGTTATTTGAATGAAATAAAACCCTACATGATATCATCAGGTAGTCCCCGCATCCGTCCTGGTCGTCCTCCTGCTGCTCGTGGTCCAGACCGTCCTCCATGGCAACGCCCTCCTCCTCCTCCTCCTCGCCCTCCAGGGCCATCACGCACGTCTCCACGGCAACGTCCTCGTCCTCCTCGCAGTGCACGTAGTCAGACACCACGTCCTCTACAGCGTCCTGGATGACCAGCTCCTCGGAGGCGAAGCGATGCACTGCCATGCCCTCGCCCTCGCCCTCCGACACCAGCACCGTCTCTTGAAGCTCCACGACAAACTCCTGTCCACCGGCACAACCCTCATCTGGGAAGAAGGGAGACAGGGAGGAGGTCACAACAAGGCATCCACATTTATTGGATGGAGAATACATACCGAGATATGCATTGTGTGCATTGGCTTAAACATTTGATACCAGGAGCGTTCTGGTATCAATTCAATAGTATATTGTGCTATTCATGCATAGGACTTTACATTATAGAATACTATATACTAGAATAACGTATATGTAAAGTAATTGTATATAGTAAAGATTACAGTAAAACGGTTATAGAATAAGTATACTATTTTGTATATTAGCATATTGTAAAAGTATTTAGTGATAGTATTAAGTGACAGTTCTAAAGTACACTTTAGTGTATTTGTATGTCTATAGTAACAGTATGTACTTGTATAGTACTGAAATATAGTAACAGTGTATATTTAGTATATAGCAATCATAATAGTGCATTGTAACAGCATTCAGTGTTTAGAATTAGCCGAGCTAGCCCAGCACAATTCGTGCAAGATTATTTTGGGATCCCGAGTGTGTCTTGTAACAGTAACAGCAGTCACAGCAGTTAGAGTATAGCAGTAACAATATATAGTAGTAATAGTATATGGTAATAGTATGAGTAGAGTGAGGTAGTACCCGATCCGTACAGGATTAGTTTGGGCTGTGTATTGTAACAGTACTAGTAGTAATAGGATATAGTAGTAGTAGTACAGTAGTAGTAGTACAGTAGTAGTAGTTGTAGGTGATCCGTACAGGATTATTTTGGACTCCTGAGTGTGTACTTTAACAGTATGAACTAGTAGTAAAAGTATATACACAGTAGTATATAGTTGTAGAGGAAGGTAGTACCTGATCCGTGCAGGATTATTTTGGGCTCCTGAGTGTGTATTGTAACAGTATATACTAGAAGTAACAGTATATAGTAGCAGAGTGAGGTAGTACCCGATCCGTGCAGGATTCTTTTGGGCTCCTGAGTGTGTATTGTAACAGTATATACTAGAAGTAACAGTATATAGTAGCAGAGTGAGGTAGTACCCGATCCGTGCAGGATTATTTTGGGCTCCTGAGTGTGTATTGTAACAGTATATACTAGAAGTAACAGTATATAGTAGCAGAGTGAGGTAGTACCCGATCCGTGCAGGATTATTTTGGGCTCCTGAGTGTGTATTGCGAGCCGGGTGTCATCCTCATCCATTGTCCTCGCACTGCATTTGTCTCCGGAGGGCTGTGAACGAGTACACATTTGTTTGATAATAAAATAACACAACACAAGTCCCCTGCACACACAACAACAACCGCCTGTCTTCAGACCTCATGACTAAGCACACAATGAAGGACTTGCAAAGCTGGCTATTTACTATATATTTTTCATAATCAGAGACAATTGCCCTCAAAGAAACTACGGAAATAGCCTTTGACGGTGCACAGAACCGGGCAATTGAAAATATCGCCTCGTGGAAAGCAGAAGGTAGCGAGGGTGAAAAGGTGGTACGTAAACAATGAGTAAACAATCAGTGAGTACACTTTAGATCAATCAAACAATGGTCACCAACAAGATGAGGTTTGATCTGTGTGTGATTGGACGGATTTCACAACATCGTGTCCATGTCTGTTGTAAATGGACAAGCACTTTGTGCCTCTTGCACATGGGGCCTGGCGCAAAGGCCTTCTACCAGTGAAAGTAGTACAAACGTAACTAAAATGTACATTACGATTCATTATTTCAGGTGTGATCATTAGGTTATCTAATACTAAGTAAGACAAATAATTCATGTCTATGCATCTCACACACTGTAATGCCCAAACATGCACAGCTAGCACTACTACACAGTGAAAGCATTTATGATGGACATTTAAAAGAGAAAACTGGAAAGCATTTATGCTGCATGATATGAAAGAATACAAAAACATGCACAACAACGTGCATGGGAGTGTATTGTTTTAATACCATACAGCATAATTGATTATGAAATACAAACTGTGCGTCTAGTGCAATGCTGTAACCATTAGCTAACATAGGCTTGAATTATTTCTGCGGCAGAAGAGAGTATTTGAAAACGAAATTGACTACATGGGACAATGCCTTCTCAAAGCAAAGACATCGTCTTGCTTGTAGCTTACATTTACCCAAGCCAGATGCGCGACAGTGTGAGAGTAATGCGATGTAAAACAATGGTCTTTTGAGAGACAGTTGTATTGAGAAAGGGTTTTTAAGAGAGGACGGTGGGGTGCCATTTAATTATCGCTGCAAGAATCATCCCCCACCTCCAGGTGGGAAATGACAACGGTGTGTATCTGGACTGCGCACAAGCGCGTGAGCAGCAGAACGCAGTGCAGAGATGTGTGAAAGATGCTCGCATGCTTTTTAATAATGGCGCTTTAGTGTTAACATGCAAATTAATAACGACGGCAGATAGCATGCAAAGCATATCGTAGTCTATCTACCTTAGCAACAAAAAGAAAATAGCGCTAATTATGGGACGGCGACAGAAAACCTATAAACAAAATAGGTAATGCGGGACACCAGTGATGATATTAAACTGCATTTACTGCCCGGCATAGTTCACGTTTTTATCCACCAGCGCACTTACCCCTGAAGTGACCATATACAGTGTCAGCACGGGTGTAGGGACGCCTTTTGCACGACTAATGTCCGACACTGCTGTGCTCCGTGCGCCATTTTTTAGCAATAGCCAACAGCAGCATGTAATTAGATAACGGTGAAAACAGAACCCGTTTTCAAGACATAAACCATTGCTCTGTGCATTACACCGCTTCCACAGAAATATGTTATTTAATTGCAATCACAGAAACATACCAATTTCTGTTTCAAGCGGGCTAGATAGCTAGCTTAGGCCCACTTTGATGGTTACGGCCTCTCACTAAAGGCCTGGGCCTAAAGAAGGCCCTGGCCTCTCCCACAGAATAAAAACAAAGCGCATACGATGTCTCACGGGTACCCGGAGACCAATGTGCACAAAGGCCTAAGGTGGTCTCTAAATAATGCGAGAAAAATACATGCATACCCGTTTTATGCGGGAAGGATGGCCTCTACCCGCTTCTCGGTTTCCCTAGGCCGCCTTGTTTCCCCAGACTCGGGCAGGATTGGATCGGGAATTTGGTATCGTCAGGGCGGGCCAGAGAGAGGCAGAGAAGGAGGGGCCGATTGTTTAGGGAGCTCCACTGAAACTCGGACGTCTAAAGCCAAATATTCTCATGCTACAGCCCCCTGCTCCGCCGGCTCCGAGGCCGCCGTCAGCACTACACGTCACAGCCACAAACTTGTAGGAAAATGCGGAAGGGTTGTGGAAAAACAACTGGTAGCCACCGAGTTGAAGGCCATCATTTTCAAACCGTTTTTTTTTGTCCATCGCCCAAAGTTTCAATATAAAATAATCTGTCCTAGTCACGTTAAGCCAGGTAACTTGGCCTAAACCACAAATCCTAGTTTTTTAATAGCATGCGTTTGCGGTATGCCTCTTCCCAATGTGTCCAGTAAATTATTTTATACAGATCTAATGAAAACTATATCTTATATTGACACATTATCCAAAATATCTCCAACTGACAAATGTACCTAATATTGTAGTCATATTCTATTTATTTCCATGTTCAATTTCAATTCTAATAGAATTGGTTCATATATTATAAACGTTATTCTGTAAATTCATAAGAAAAGGTCAACAAAAGCATCAACAATCGCCTGTCCACAATAGTGGGTGAACGTTACAACATATAAAATGCATCAAGGCATGGCTTTGTTTAAAATCTCTTTAATGAAGTCTTGAAATCAATATTTTTCTTTAGCAAAAAATCAAATATCCCATTACATTAAAAAAACTGCAAATACATTAATGTAACAAGCAGACACAACTGAACACATTGAAAATAAAACAAACAACAGATAGCTCCGATCAGTGTGCACTAGACATGTATCCAAGCAACAAAGGTCAAAGTTAATGTGTTCGTTTTAAATCAGGCATATCACCCAAAGTGCTAGTTATATTATATATTCCATTCAGCTTTAGTCATTTTTATGAGTTATTAATGATTACCTGCCATGTTGAATACTGCAGCATACTAGTCTACGGTCTAAACACAACATAATGGTTTAAAATAGTGTCAGTATAATAAAACACATAGATTAAGTAATAATAACCATTGAATATTACAGCTATATTGAAGCGGTTTAAACTCCCTTTCTATCATTGGTAATTTCCCTTCTTAGGTTATGTTGCACAAATACACCATTTGTAATGGTTACACATGCAGAAGAAAAAAATAACGGTTGCCTAATGCACTTATTGTAAGCCTGGCAAATCACTACAGGCATTAACTGGATTAATAATCAATCATGTTGAATCATCTCTTATTTTGTGGTCATTTTCTTCAGGTCTTCCTTGTCGATGGCGAACAGACGCCACCCCTCCTCATGCGACAGGTCGGATGCTCCGCGCCGCTTGTAGAACTCGATGGACTGAGTGTTGTTCTCCGCCACAATGAAATGCATGCTGCTGCAGCGGGTCTTCACCGCAGTCTGGACACACACAAAAACACATCTTTAACTTGGACTCATACACCATATCTGTGCAATATCCAAGTATTTGAGCCACTTTTTCTGCCACTTTCTTCCTCTTCGTATATTTTTACCCTCATTACTTTTTAGTATTTCTACTATTATTTGCCATCTGTAGTAGAGAGTTTGTGACAATTTCCTTCAGGATCGATAAAGTACTGTACTGTATCAATAAAGAATCTGAACATGGCAAAAATTAATGCTAGCTGAGTAAGCTCAGAGTTGGTTACATATATCAACTGCGGGTAATACATGAAGGCCTTCATACCTCGCTCAGGAGTCTCAGGATGTGGGAGCCCATGCCAAAACCTGTTAGAATTCAAAATAAGATAAATGTTCGTAATCCCACACAGGAAATGTAGCCGTCAAATTAGCAGAAGTACAGGACAGCAAAACGATTACAATATTTAACAAATATTGACCATATGCTACATTATTGATACTATCGAAAGTGACAAATAGTCAGTGTAAAGTGGGAATCTATATAAACTATGGAATCTGCTACTACAACAGAACTGAGCTTCCACAAAATAAAGTTACAAATTAAAATAGTAATCAACCCAGACTATCGGAGACATGTTACTAAGAGGGTTACTAATGGTTGCATTTCGGTCACACTTGTTGTGAAAAATACATGTATTTTACTTTAACTGGGATCCAGTGAACTCTGCACTGTAGGTCTACATCATTAACTTACCCCGGAACTCCTCCATGACATAGAAATCCTCTAAATAGAGCAGCTTTCCAATCCAAGGGTCATACGTGAAGTAATACATGGCAAAGGCCACCACAGTGAATCCTAAAATAAGAAACATAAAAATACTTCCACTCAATCAATCGGTTTATTTTCGACGGGTTATTAGGCCTACATCAAAACAGCAGGTTTATTTATGTATAAAAGAGAGGGGAAACAAAAGTGTGTATACCATCTGAGCTTTGCTTTTCTTTCGGGACCTCGGCAACAAAACAGTGGTAGAAAGGGTGATCGCCAAATCCGTCTTCGAGCAGTTCTGTTAAAATATCCTTGGTTAATGCCACTTTTCAGTACTGGGCCTAATTAATACTAGCAAATTTAGTGACGAAAACACGCACCTTTCTCCGTTAGGATGACCTGTTCTTCCATTTCTTCATATTTAGCAAGTTCCTTAGATTAGCAGAGCGATAGATAGAAAGTCACAAAAAAAATTAAAACATTAATCTATTACTTAAGAAATCCGAAAAATCTGTATTGATAACATTCTGGTCATAAACATCATACCAAAACAAAACGTAGCTTAACGTTACCTTGATCATTCGCAATATATCGGACACGTCGTTGGGTTCGGCCTTTCGTAATATGAAGTTAGCCATTTTCTCTTTTTACCTTTTTTACCTTTACTGATAATTCCTCTAAACGTAAAAATGTGTAAAACTTGTTTCTTCATTCGATCCTCAGGAGTTTAACCCCCGACAAAAAGAGAAAAAACAAATAGTATGGAATTACATGGGAATCAACGCGTGAAGAACTGAGCCTTCTCCGAGGCGGACTAACGGACTCTTCCTGTTTACGCGAAAGGAGAAGCAGACTCCACTGCATGTACTCCAGCGGTACAAACGGTACAAGTGATGCGTTTCCTCCTATACGTCATTCTCTTTATGTTGTTCACATACTTAACCTGACGAAATACGTTAATGATTTACGAGACCTTGTAAACCAGTAAATCGTTTCTGAAGAACAAAACTGGCATTACTGTAACTTGCGATTCAATTGAATCTCAAATGTTTCCGTTTGATAAAAAAAAAGTATTAACCTACTTTTTCTGATCTACAGTGATTATGAATGCCACATATTAGACTATTAGCTTTTATGCAAGTAAAACACTTAAGATTAATAATACATAATCTCAGCTCTGTACGGCGTCAAATCGGTCACATCCGGTTTTCTCACGTGAGGCAAATCGCTGACCGGTAATGACACGATAATAAAAAGTTGTCATGGTAATTGTGTAAATTACATAACTAAACGCATATAGACGCTTACATCATGTTTTCTTTGCATTTGTTGTGTTTGCAGGTAGTTATTTCGGATGGAGAAGCTCTATGCATGTGCACAGATTATCTTTCTGGCACTATTATTCGACCGTTTATTCAGACACTCATGGTATAAAATTCACGTCATAAAGTAAATTGATTGGGTCGGATGTATATCAAAGGGCAGGGTTACAATTTTCTCAAGGGTTATTCGAGGACATTGGAAACAGCAGAGCTTGCATTTCTGTGAACGAAATGAAAGGTTAGAATACTGCTTCCTGATTACCCAATTTATTTGGAATACATACATTTTGAAATGCATGGTCCTCCACTTCATAGCAAGCACATCCTCATTCTCTTATTTACCCAGGGGACTGGATCAGTCCACTTAATACATTATTTTTATGATCCTATGAGGAGTTTAGGCAGTGCATTACAAAATCCTAGAACCAAGATTTCCCATGAGCAACTTTTCAGTTAATTTTCTCTCTGATGTTCAAGTGCTCATTTGGATGTTGAAATTACAAGTTAAAAGGTACAGCTCTCTTAGTTAATACAACACAGTCAACATCTTAGGAGAAGTGTTTTATTTTGGGTCGCTGGTGGCCTAATTGAGTTTATCAAAGTATTTTAGCTTTCCAGCTGGGTCCGGAATAATCTGTGGAAGAGAATAAATACATTAGTACACAAAGAAAGGCCTAACACACAGACACACACACTTAATTTAGACACTTACTGTGTCACTGCCTGGTTTCCATCCCGCAGGACAAACTGCAAGACACAATATCAAAAAGTAAGAGAAACGGCATCTGAAGTAAACAACCAAATAATATTAACACGTTATGATAAAAAAATCATCCTGTGTTTTCTGTAGTTATAATTTTCTTCTGTTCAATGTACTGCATTTCATATACAAAAAAAAGTATATACTATATATATACTAATAAAGTGTAGCATTGTTATATAAATCTGGCCAACAGCTGTTTTAATGATGAGGATGAGGCTGCGGGACCTTCTCCGTGCTTGTCTGTGTACTGGAAGGCCTGGACCAATCGAAGGGTCTCGTCCACAGAGCGTCCGACAGGGAGATCGTTCATGGTGATCTGTCTCAGCATTCCCTTATTGTCGATGATGAACAGACCCCTGGAGCACAACACACTGCCACTCAAAACTCATCAACAACATGACAAGACCTAAAGACATGTGGATGTCTGCAATATGTATTTGTGTATAAGTGTTCAAACAACCTAGCTAGCTGTGTGTTAGCCCTTTATCTACTAGTGGTAACAAGTCAATGCCCTCAAAACATTTAAACTACACAGGCAATACTGGATTGAGTTTGCTCCCATCTAGTGGATGGGTTTGAAAAAAAAAAGGTGATAGACATCAATTTACCCCACTTCTTCTTGACAGAATTTATTTGAACTCCAGCTAAAGAAAGTGCATATTCATGAACTAAAATGTTAATGAAACTCCAACGTATGGCTCATTTCCAATTAAATGATTAGGTGATTGGGGTGGGATTTTTAATTATCTTTCAGGATTTGAGAGCACTTATCCCAATTAGGGCTGGAACTAACGATTCTTTTCATAGTAGATAAATCTAACAATCATGTTTTGTCTATAAAATGTCATAATAATAGCAAAGGCCATCACAAGTTACCAGAGTCCAAAGTGATGTGCTTGCTTTATCTGACAAGCAGCCATGAAAAAGAAATCAACTATTCCTTTTATAATGATCCATGAAGCAAATATTTGAATTGAAGTACTACATTAAGCAGCAAATGTTTGCCATGTTTACTTGATAAATACCTTAAATGGTTTATCAATTATCAAAACTGGATTCAATTTATTTTCTGTTATTCCTCAGTGTGTATATGAGGATATCCTACCTCTAGTGACTGTATGATGTCATACCTCAGTGTATGGCCCTGGTCCTCCAGGAACACGCCGTAGTCTTTGGCGATCTGGTGTGTGAGGTCAGACAACAGGGGGATTTTCATTGGTCCAAGTCCGCCCTGCTTTCTGGGCGTGTTGATCCTGTTAATACAAATAATTTGTGGTAATTGGTAAATTCATAGGAAAAAGTAACCAAAACATGGAGACTAATGGGAACAATTCATTAGGTAATCGACAGATATAGATTTCAAATTACTCTGGGACAGAATAAAATCTAAGCATTTCATCTTCATCCTGCTCATAATCATCATCCGGATCCTTAAATGATTCCTCTTTCTACATCACAAGAGGTAGACTTTGAACAGCAATAGTCAGAAAGCATCTGATAAAGCTACCCCTTTTCTCCCTGTCGGTAAAACATTGGCTACATCTCCATTTGTCATAAAGTTAAGTTAAATGACCAATCGGACAGCGATTTAGTCCACCTCCTAGAGCTATGGTAAAGCCTGACTCAACAAGACATTACATTTTAGATTCAATTTTAAATCTATAAGCCTTTTTTACCAGGCCAGGTGAGTGAACTGTGAGTCAACAGAGCAGGCGACCACCTCCGCGTTGATGGCATGAAACTCGTGGACGCGATCACTGAACGCAATGATCTCAGTGGGGCAGACAAATGTACTGTGGAAGAATACAGGATCGTTTTGCATTAGGACTGTCCTGTGAATACGCAGAAGTTAAAATGAAAGCTGTGAGTGCAGAATCCGACTAACAAATCCAGGGGGTAGAAGAAGAAGACAAGGTATTTCCCTTGGTAGTCTGTCAGTTTCAGCTCCTTGAATTCACCATTGATGACAGCTGTTCCTTCCCAGTGTGGGGATGGTTTGGAAACTTTCAAAGGGAAAACACAAAAAATAAATAATGCATTTATAAAAACAACCACATATTAAGGGTTAATATAAGCTATGGGACATTCACAGAAATTCCACTAATGAAGCAATGTCGTTTAAAACTTTTTCATTTTTCAAAAATGAACTACTTATTTCCATTAACAGGAAAGCAATAACGCCTACATGAAGGTCTACATTTTTACACCGCCCATAATCTACATGATCTTTCTTGGCGTAACATTACCCGAGTTCACAAAATATTGTAGAATGACGTGTCTTCTCACAGCCATATGTATTAAAGGTAGCCTAATAACTATAGCCTACCAAACTATGTGATACGCACCCAGGATTTACATTGTATTTTCGATAATGTGCATGCAGTGTTTACAATTAAAACAGAAGCTACTGGGATTTCCGAGCTGTTTTTCGCTATTGTTCTTTATTGTGCACTGCACTGCCACGAACGGGATACATGCCCTAGCACCATTCAGCAGCTGCTGCAGACACCACAATTCCTCGTGGGTTATAAATTGACAGGTATGTCATAACTAGCTTGAATGGATAATGAAATTTTAAAATAGCTTACTTTTAGCTTTGCTGAGGTGCAAGGAATGATCTGACACAGGGACACGGAAAGCTTCCCCCGGGTAGACATGTCCTCCCGCATAGTTGTGGCATTCTTGGTCCTTTTTGCCGTTAGCTCGCTCTTCTGCAGAATTTAACTTGGTAATGATGAGAATGCTACAAAGCGTGTATAAAAGCTCCCTCTTTGCGCCCGGATAGCCCCTAACTCCCATTGTGTGCCGTGGTTAGAACACGTAGTCTGGATACCAGAGAATCAGAAATGCACAGCGCCAAATTTTGTACAACTTCTTCCGGTATTACATTTCCAAATAAAAGTCGAGAAGTATTTGAATTATACTGATAGAGGAACAGAAGGAAAAACTGAAGTGTTTTGGAAATGGTATATAAAGAACGTAGGACTCATTGTAAGCAACGTTAAGTAGCAATCACAATGTGAATACTTGACTTTGAACAAAACTATTACTTTGTGACTTGAGTTTGACACACATTTGTAGAAAAAAAAAAGTATTCTCATTGACGTTCCAGACTAGAAAACAAACATTGACAATGCACACCTTTCAACATTTGTATTTAATTTTCAGGACATACATACTGTTAATAAAACATGGTGTTCTATGCAACATTGCTTCTTGCTGTGACATCTGAAACGTAACAGCTTATGTGACCATATATATTTCCCCTCCCCGTTCCAAGATCCACAATGCTAGTATTTTACGGAATGGCATTCACTTCTCTTTTAATAATTTAAACAAATAGGGGACACTTAAATCCTCTATGTGTCCCATATATAATATTTTCAGTTCAAAGTTCAGATGAAATATTTCAGTACAATATTTATCTTCAAACCAAGACGATGGCATATAATTTAGTTGTAATCGTCTCTTAGAGTAATGCATTTAAAATGGGGACCTTTTGGATTTTTGAAAACAAAAGCCTCGCTAAAAGGCAGCATACGATCACAATAATGACTTACTGTAGCTCATATCATTCCCTCCCCCCCCCCCCCCCAACCACTGAATGTACATTTTGAAACCATAAATATTGTTGCAGGAATAAGCTACAATGGTGAACAAGTTCTCACAAGACCATTACACTTTGGGAGCCTTTGAAATTGAAATCAAGTTCTGAAAAGCAACTACAGCAACACGTTCGATTTGGCAAAATGAACAGATAAAAGTGAACACGAATTATTTTTCCCTTAATTGCTCAGCCTCCATTTGACCATTTCCCCTATGGAGGAAAGGGGTTCTTTTTCTGATTGAGTTATGATCTAGAGCTTTGGAGACGTTTTAGCACCATGGTTTATTAACTAACTTGAACTGAAATAGTGACGTAACCTTAACCATTAAGTACAATGACTCCCGCACCAGTAGCATCAAACCTCCTCTAAGTAGTTAATCTTTTGGTACAACTTTCCCCTCTGTTACAAATTACCTCAGTGTTTAGATTGGCTGCATCATGGCCGGTTTTAAGCGGAGATATCCTCATCTCAACTTCAAAACAGTTTTGACAAACAATACAGTTCATTAAAGGCTAGTCCAACAGGAAAGACAGCGACGATGCAGCCAACCCTTCATCCAAAACCCCATCATTGACTATAAAAGTCCGGACCGGTGTAACAAACATGTAAAGGCGTCGTTTCGAAGGGTGAGGGGCTGGAACGAGGCATGTGACTTGAGAAAGGTGTTACTTTATCGAGATAGAGAGCGATAGACAGAGGAAAGAGGGAGACGAGGAAGAGAAAGCTCTACTAGCTAATAGACTTGAGCTTGCTCCAGATGTTGGTGCCGCGTACGTCCATGGGGGGCTCTTTGTAGAAGATGTGGTTGCACAGCTCCTCCAGCGGGGGTTCAGGGTCCGTGGTGGCGAACTGGGCCGCGTCCTCTATCTCCTTCCTCACAGACACGTCGATCTCCTACACACACACACACAAACGAGAGAGAGAGAGAGAGAGAGAGAGAGAGAGAGAGAGAGAGAGAGAGAGAGAGAGAGAGGAGAGAGAGAGAGAGAGAGAGAGAGAGAGAGAGAGAGAGAGAGAGAGAGAGAGAGAGAGAGAGAGAGAGAGAGAGAGAGAGAGAGAGAGAGAGAGAGACAGACCGATAGAACGAAAGGAGATGGACAGGAGGTAGAGCCCGGACGCAGACGGACAAGGTTAACAGTAGCCGTTGTGTCAAATACCTTCGAGCCAATTCACAACAGTGAATTGGCTTGAAGGGTTAGCCAATTCAAGTCTAGGTTTACTTTTAGCACAAACCTACATAAAAAACAAAACAAAAAACACGGGGAGAATGAAGCCATGTGATATGCAGGCTGGTTATTGCATCCTATAACCGAGATCAACAAAAAGCTATTTCTATGGTTAAGGGAAGCCTGCTACCTTTATTGTGAGTCAAGATGAATTACGTTAAAGCAGGATAACATTACAGTCTTAGCGACTGAACCTAATGACGGTGCGTCTTGTGCACAATCGTTTTTGAGTCACGTGATCGGCTCACTGATCATGTGTTTAGGGTGTATATCGGCCGAAAATGATCGGCGGCCGATCAATCGGTGCAACACTAGATATAAGCACCCAAAATGCTCACCATTAATTATATGGTGGGAGGCATCACACAAATGTGGATTGCATAACCTGTGTTTAGGGCCTTCTCCATGGCTCAATCATAGCCTTTGATTTCTCTTCTCTTTTTTTTTTAAAGCACAATCAGACAAATCAGATAAAAGGTGTTGTTAGTGAACCATCACACAGGGACACCATTGTAAGACTCTTCAAATTAAAAGGAAGGTAAGGAGAAAGTCCCAGGTTACCTTGAGCTCATCTACACTGGCCATGTTGTTGCTGAGCATGCGGTCCTTCAGCATGGAGATTGGGTCGCTCTTGCTGCGAACTTCCTGGATCTCGTCACGCGTACGGTAGCTGTCAGAGGACACACATAGAGGGCAGGGACTTGGTTATGAGGCAATACAAATCAAGTTTCGCCATTGATACAGATTCAGTGCATACCAGAGAACCAGTACTTGTGGATAAAGTGACAATATTACCTGGAGTCATGGTGCTATTGGTACTATGATAGTACAAGAACAACAGTAATAGTATCATTACTGTCACATTTTATGGTACAAAATATGTGTAGCATTTTGAAATATCCTATAATTAATTTGCAACTACAGTATTGGCTATTGAGCCAATACTAGTCACTTTCGATACTGCTAAAGTAGTCAATATGGAAGAGGTGGCTCCTTACCTGACACCTGGATCACTCATGCTGTGTCCATGGTAACGGTAGGTCTGCAGTTCCATGAGGATGGGACCCTGGGGGTGAGGTAGAGGCAGACAAGCTCAGTGCTGATAGGTCAGATGACTGATCGATGACTCAACAGTGCATTACTGAAATGTGACTAATAAATAATGAAGTGAAGTTTACCTTTCCAGATCGACAGTGATCGGCTGCATATTTTGTGGCCTCCCGGACACAGAGGATGTCCATACCATCCACCTTAGAAACAAAAAAACAACAAACCATATTATCATCATTATTAGGGGGAAAACATTATTTTTAAGCTTCTCTTATTATCCCATACAGGCTTGGTAAGGGTGACATCCCACAATTCACCAACATGGTGACTGAAAGTATTTTTTAAAACATGTATTTCATGGCTAATCAACATCCAAGCTGGTGGTGAAATAGGGGCCCTTTAATAATAAAACCAGCCACAGATGAGAGTAGTCTTTACCCTCAGACCAGGGATGAAGTCTCCTCTCTTGTAGTAGTCGGTGCTGGCGGAGGCCCGCTCCACCGAAGTCCCCATGCCATACTTGTTGTTCTCACAGATGAAGATGGCAGGCAGCTTCCATAGAGCCGCCATGTTGTACGTCTCGAAGATCTGACCCTGTGACGTTAAGGATACGCTCAGTATTAATAGATCTGTTGGCACTTGATTATAACGTGGATACCCTTTTGCTGGCTGCAGCCGTAGAGTAGGATGATCAATTCATACATGAAAGGGGTGGAACGGTTCTCAAAATTCACGGAACGGTTCATATCAAGGTTTTGGGGTCACGGCTAGGTAAATTTTTGGTAAAGCAGGGGATGACACAAGTGTCTATAAAAATCGTCAATACATATTAAAGGGTTCTCCCCAAACAATGTAACAGTGGCCCTCCGCCAACATCCAATATTTTAAAATAGGGCTGTGGCGACGAAGACATTTACTTTCTGAAACGGTCTAATTGGTTTTTGGGTCTTGTTCTGTGTTTAATATAATGAGTGGTAATGAATGGTGTTGAGATGCGCGCCAAGGTTTTGAGCAGTGCTGGAAGTTATAGCGCAGCTGTACGGCGGCGCCGGTGTGAGAGCTCTCATTGAAAACACAACTAAATTACATTGTACAAAGTTTAAATCAAAGTGCACTGCAGCACTAGCGCTGTTCAAGAGCATGCAAATAAATGCAATATTGTAGATAACGGAATGACAGAAAAGAACTGGAGTATATTACCATAGCAGCCTGTTATTATTAGTAGGTACAGCTTTTTGATATAGGAGGAGGAGCGCGAATAGCTGGCTCGTGAGGAAAGAGATGTCAAGGCGCTGGCGGTAGAAAATAAAAAGGACGTACATGACAAATGTATGTAATGTAATGTACACTCATGGATGGTACGGGACAAGGAACATGCCAATACTGCGATAAAGCGGCGAAAAAAGGGGTGCAACCTAATATGTTAGGGTGTCACCAAATGAAAAAGTTAACGGCACCAGTGCCACCAGTAGAAAATGTTAGTATTGAGCCCTGCCAGGACAGACTGAGAAGGATTACTGGGTACTGTAATTAATGTGCACAACTTTTTAACCACCGATAACTTTCTTTGAAGTGCAAATAAACCGAAGAACACATACATGCCCCGAACCGTGACTAAGGGAACCAAACGATTCCGATTTTTTTCCTTGAGCCGTTCCATCCCTATGGTTGTTGTTTGCACATTATCTGTTGTGTGGTCTGCTTATGCTGCATTGTCATGCACATTTTTTCTGTCTGTTGTTTAATGTCTGCACCTAACCAAGGCAAATTCCTGTGTGGGTAATAAAGTATTCTGATTAAATGCATTGGCCCTGTGCTATTTTCCCCATACATCCTGATTAATCTCCGTATTAAAATTATTTGCAATTTCAAACTATGGTAGTTTAAAGACTAGTCGTTAATCAAATACAAGTACTTGTCATACCTGGTTTGCAGCTCCGTCTCCATACAGAGAGACACATAGCTCATTCCTCCCTTGGTATTTACAGGCCAGAGCTACGCCTGCTCCCAGTGGAACCTGGGGTGGACAGACAACATCTGTATTTAGTATTTTGACGCTTAGATGATACTTTTAACAAATGGGACTTCAGAGTTGTTTCAAATTTTTTTGCTGAAAAAAGGGTTAGCCATCGTTCTCAGGAAAGTCTACAGGTAGACCCAGTACCTTTCAGCTGGGAGTCAAACAACAACCCAAGCACTGCAGTACACAATTATTCCGTCCCATATTGTATAATCAATATATCCTGTTGCAATCGCAAAGTTCTATTCAACATTATTATTAATTAAGAAATGAGTCAAAGTGAACAACCAACAATTGCAGGAGCAGGTTATGTGAAGTCCTTACCTGAGCTCCAACGATACCGTTCCCTCCATAGAAGTTCTTGGTGTACATGTGCATGGAGCCCCCCTTGCCCTTAGCAATACCTCCTCTCCTGCCTGGGGGAGGGAGACAGAAGCATGGGGTGAAAAACCATCATCATCATCATAAAGGGGCCCCATCTAGAAGTGTGTAGACGTAACATAATCTTTGCTTGAATCCAAAGAGATTTACAAGTGAATCCAGATAGAGGACATTAATTGAGCATATAGGGGTTAGGGGTAACTTGCTCAAGGATGCCTACAGACTTTTCTAATATAGGGGACTGCGGACATAGGGGATCAAACACCCTTGCCATTGAGCTGCACAAATGGGGTTCAACTGCCCCATTGCAGTAGCATGAATGACCATGACTGCCATGTGGTAAGCAGGTTTGAGTGTGATTGACAGGTTCCGTTGCCAGTGACAACCTACCGGTGAGCTCGGCCATGATCTCCCTGACGGTCCCGCCCCTGGTAAGGGTGTAACCGTGGGCGCGGTACGCGGTGATCAGGTGGTCCGTCAGGTTAATACCAGCTTCGATGCCCACCGCACACGCTTCCTACCAGGACACGTAACAACACAAGGTTCATATTCAATATGTGTTAAAGATCAGACGGCTAATACTGCATATTTAAATAAGACCATAAATCTAGTTAAGTATAGCTACAGCTAGCCTGTTGTTCTGTGTGTTTATCACATTTTCTTTATATGTCCAAAAAAAAAAATCCCAAAAGCTCTGACATCTTTACAAAGTGTGATGCATTTATTCACATTACAAAAAACAATCACCAAATCCAATTTGAGACAGTTGCAATTTGCTGGAAATCGGTTTTGTCATGAAATATGTAATCATGTATGTATTTCACGAGAGCCAGTGTCTAACTGGCTATGGAAGAGTAACACCATAACCAGAGGGTCCACTTCATTAGAATTAGTAAAATGTCATGTTTTATATGCCGTTTGTAACTAGTACATAGGAATCCTCACCTGTCCGTCGTACAGGTGGCAGAAGCCTCTGATGATCTTCTGCTTGTAGAGCTGGTCGGCCTTCAGCTCCATGCGCCTAATGGTCTGCATGGTGCGGTAGTACTTGAGACCCTCCTCCCGGGTCATCACCACCTCCGTGGCCGGGGCCTCGTCCAACTTGTGGATGTCACATTTCTACTCGTATGGGGGAGACCCAAGGTTATGAGGTGCATGATGTGGTTGATCTCGTTTTTGTACGACGACAATAATATAGGTGGAGCTTGTTCAGGTGCGCACCTTGATTTCAAAGGAAGCCTGCGGGGTGAAGTCTGCATAGCTACGGGCTGACGCCACCGCTGCGGTCCCCTGACAAGTGAAGGTTAGGACAGCATTATTGAAAAACTTGTACTTTTTTCCCCACACCAATTACCTCTAGTTAACGAAACGTTGTATTTAACATGGGCACAAGATACCACACACATGCACGTTGACAGCGTTTATAACATTATTATTACCACGTCCAAGTCTCGAATATGTATGCGGTTTTAACCCAAATAAAGGGTTTGGAAGACGCGGTTTACGAAGCCAATGCCAGTGGAGTGTGATGTGATTAAGAATGGGAAATAACGCAAAAGAAAAACACAATTCAGCTGCAGTGCAGAGCCGCTAGCCCAGGTAGCTACAGTCCGGCCTCTGTTGGATATGACAAGGTCAGAAGACCTATGAACACCCGAGTTTATGCACAAATCCCATTCATATTCAACTACAGGCCTTCTGCAAAACTACATACATTTCTCTGGACGCATGTCCTTAGCACAGTGGAGATATTGGTCAGCATCTTTCGGTCGTATCTGGAGCCACAAGTCAGCACTTCTCTCGTCAATCGCTCTGTCCTTCTCGGGGAACCTTCTTCCTGTTTTGCTGCTTCTTACCTCGAAACAGTGGCGGGAATTAAAGCGTCGCCCCCTGTTGTACGGGAGGTTTGCAGCATCCAAATGCGGCTTGCAGGTCTGATTAATGTTGATGTAGAAAATGCTCGGCGTCGACAAATGTCCTTGCATATAAAAAATACGACTCTACTAATCTATGATGATTTGGTAACTTGATGTGGGGTCATTTTGGGATAAATGGGATAGCTGCATATTTAAACCATTTTTTCATTGTGCGCATTATAGACACAAACGTCATTTCGGAACAGACCCATGCCCACTACCCCCCCCTCCCCCCCCACCCCACCACCACCACCACCCCGCTACAGAGCACCACATCCCTCTCTTCATCCATCCACCCTGGTCACTGTCATCACACACACGTCTTTCAGTGTGTCGTAGAAACATCAACATCCGCGGATTATAATGCCATTCAGTGAGTTTTAAAACAAGGCGGTGAAAAAGCCGGAGCTTGCATTTCACCGACGGCTTGAGACGCTGCGGTCTGGCAGTATTCCCTTTATTTTGGGTGGAATCCACGCATCCAGCATCCATGGCGAAGACAGTGACTACATCACCGACACTAACAACAGGTATACCAAAAAAGACGATATGATCGATATAAGGATATTCATGATTCGTCATGAATTCTATCGGATTATAGAGAATGGGTTGTGCTCTGTTTTGTGTTTGATGGGCGAATGACGCACCTCGCACAGGCGTCTTTTTACACTCTTAAAGCCTTCACATGGAGAACCAAAATGTCGTTTTATTTCATTTTCATCATTACTTTCATTGTGATTGCATGATTGCAACAAAAATTTTAAATGTTAAATTATAGAAGCACAGAATTCAGTTTCTCACGACCACATGCCGTGACGAATGTTTTATGTAGGAACCCAATACTGTTTAAACGTTTTTAAGAATGGCTACAGTTTTACGTGGATTTCTGTGGCATATGGCTTCATGTTATTGTAAATAAGGGGATTACACTACAGATTGTCATCTGTTGTTGCCAGGCATTGGCATCTCAACTTGTAGTACTCTGGCCTATGGTGCTGCTGCGTTGAAAATAAAAAATAAGGCATGAACATCACATGACAAAAACATTAAAGTATCTATTTATTTTTAAACATATAAAAGTAGTTGTTATGTCCCTCAGTTAAAAAAAAAAAAAAAATTTACACGTGTGTGTGTTTGTGTGTGTGTGAGTGTTAGTGCCTGTGTTCGTGTGTGACTGAGTGAAATCCCTTGGCCTTCCCAATCGAAACCTCTCGAATGTCTACAGGCTACTTTTCAAAGCTACATATTTAGCCACGTTTAAAGGGTCCCCATTTTACCACCAGGTGTGAAGCCATCCCTTTGTGACATCACAAGAGGGAGTGTCCACCCAGATGTATGACAGAACAGATCAACTCAAGGGGGGTGATAGATAGGGGATCTTCAATGATGTCATGAATCTATACTCCTCTCAGTGCTGTCTCTTCTTCCTCCTGCGCCAGGTGACCCAATAACCCCGACATCACCCTGTCTCCTCCCCGACAAGAGGTCACACAGCAGTGGGAACAGCTCACCGGCCCGCGTTGGCTCTGCTGGAAAGACAAGTTAGACACGCACACGCACGCACACACACACACACACACACACACACACACACACACACACACACACACACACACACATGCACACATATAGATATCAGCACACACGCCCACATAAACACAGTCACACAAACACACGTAAACTCACACACACACACACACACACACACACACACACACACACACACACACATTGTCTATTCAGTGCATTTAATAATCTCTATCATAATGTAAGTTTTATGAAGGTATAGCACATTAATCCACAATAATATTATGTCAGCACCGATACATCGGCCTATAGTTCGATCACTGCTGCAGTGACTTTTAGAAAAGCCTTGCATGGCAACAACAAACCGAGGGATTCAGCATCTATCCTATAAATATCACGCCAAGGGCGAATTGCACACTTTCTCTGCACCTCTCTCTTCTGTTAGCCCTTGGTGGTCGCCCCCCCCCCCCCCCCCCCCCCCCCAAGCAATCCAGATCTCATTTACAAAGACGGAAGACATATAGATACCGCCCTCTGCTGATGATGGGTTGGTACTGCACGCCAAGGCCGTGGTGCTGATGTCATACGTATGTTACCGAAAGCTATGCGTGTTTCACCTATGGACTTATTACCGTACTCTTCTCTCTTATTTTGTCGTCAGCCCCGTCCACAGAACGGAAGCCACAGATAAACGGGCATCCTTCACCTTTACATCTACCAACGAGCAACAACAACCATGCAGATACACTGTGTAAGTCTCAGGACAGATTAAGCGTATTCAATCTGTTAAAGTTGTTTTAACTGTTTAACCTCTGTACATCGTCTAACGGAGTTGTGAATGTCTTCCAGTGGAAGGCTACCTGAAGACAGATGACCGGATGCGTTTGGCCAAAGAGAGACGTGAAGAAAGAGAAAAAAGCCTGGGTTAGTCTGTTGATTATTTGTATCAATATTAGATTACATTATTATTGTTTAAAAGGGTGCTGTAGGTAACATTTTACAGCTTTCATTTCAGTGTCATTTGTAAGAAATGCCATAGCCATCAGTCACCAATCAGTGAGGGAAATGGTCTGTGAGAATATCTGCTTCTCGTTGACTGCGCCTGCCTGAAGATTTCGATTTTAGACATTGTCTCTCAACAGTGTGGCTCACATTAAAAACAGTGCAGCGTGTTAGTTTCAAATATCTTGTGTACCCCCCCCTCCACCCCTTTCCCCCCAGTGGCACGGGACCAGTTGGTCAAGGAGAAGGAGCGGCGTGCGCGGCTGCAGTACGAGCGCACGGTGGAGGAGCGCTGGAGGAGGCTGGAGGAGCAGAGGCAGAAGGAGGAGCTGAGGAGGGCTGCCGTCGAGGAGAAGAGGAGGCAACAACTGGAGGAGGAAAAGGTTCATACACGCGTTAGCCTATTAAGCCACTTAGCAGATGCTTTGGTCCCAAGGGGCTTACAGTGAATACAGATACAAGTCATCAAGGAGCAGGTAGGGGTTAGGGGCATCTGGCGCAAGAGCAGACTGTGGTCATGGGGGATGAAACCCAGAACCTTTAGGTTTGGAGTTGAACACCCTACCCACTACACTATACCTCCTTCCCCAACACCCCAAGACGAGCAAAACCACACAACATAATATAATACAGTGCAACACAACACAGTTAACAATATAGTACAACACAATACTACAATAAACACCACAACACAACTGATTCATCAACACAACACAACAGTACACAGCACAATAAAAGCCACCAGGCTATAAACGCTGGATGTGTTCGCTTCCCAGGAGCGTCTGGAGGCGCTGATGAAGAGATCTCTGGAGCGAAGCCTGCAGCTGGAGCAGAGGAACCGACGCTGGAACCGAGGATACCCTGCTACTGGGGCAGGTAGGACTACTGGGTTATCCTGCTACTGGGTTATCCTGCTACTGGGGCAGGTAGGACTACTTGGTTATCCTGCTACTGGGTTATCCTGCTACTGGGGCAGGTAGGACTACTGGGTTATCCTGCTACTGGGTTATCCTGCTACTGGGGCAGGTAGGACTACTGGGTTATCCTGCTACTGGGTTACGGGGCAGATAGGGCTACTGTGACAGGTAGGACTACTCAGGAGATCCTGCTGGGCAGGTGGAGACTACTGGGCCAGGTAGAACTATTGGGGCAGGTAGGACTACTGGGGACCCCTGCTACTGGGGCAGGTAGGACTACTGGGGACCCCTGCTACTGGGGCAGGTAGGACTACTGGGGACCCCTGCTACTGGGGCAGGTAGGACTACTGGGGACCCCTGCTACTGGGGCAGGTAGGACTACTGGGGCAGGTAGGACTACTGGGGACCCCTGCTACTGGGGCAGGTAGGACTACTGGGGACCCCTGCTACTGGGGCAGGTAGGACTACTGGGGCAGGTAGAACTATGCTTACTATGCAGAAGTGTCTCTGTGCTTGCGTGTGTGTGTGTGCGTGTGTGTGTGTGTGTGTGTGTGTGTGTGTGTGTGTGTTTCGAGAGCAGAATGCTTACTGCATTCAGCAGACTGCTGAGGTGCGCATGAGCATGAAGGAGATTGTCAGTAGAGAGAAGGTTACCGCCACACCGCGGGGCTCGGTGATGTAGTGCTACGCAGCTACTGCACAACTGCACAGCTCAGTCAACCAACCAATCAGTCAATAAAAGCAATTATAAAGGAGTAATTATCAAGAAATACTTCACTGCTCAGTCAAGCATTAACCTTTCAATACTAGAAATAAAAGATAAAGGTAAATAATACCAGTACAGCATTTTTCCTTTTTATTGGCATTACTTACCTGTTTCAAGACATGGTATTCATTTCCAACAGACACAGCACTTCATGAGTAAAACATACTCCTTGCTAGCTCAGAGTTAGCGGTATTTTAACTCAGCACTACATCCCCGTATGGTATAGCATGTTAGCCCAGATCAGCTATTCCGCGGCGGGACGACAGGTAAAGTCTTTTATAACCTCTGCTGTCTCTGCTTTGCTCTGCTCCGTCCAATCCACTGTAGGTGACAGTGATAACCCACCCCCTCTCTCCGCTGCCTCCGCCCTCCCCCATGGCATTGCCTCCCCCCTTCCTGCTTCCAGCGAATCTGGTAAAGAAACAACGACCCCCCCCCCCCCCCCCCCCCCCCGACCACCACCCCTGGCCCCCAACCCATGCAACCTCCTACCATGGACGACCCCCTTCTATCCGCTGGTCTCGCGGGTCTCCCCTCCTGCTCTAAAAACCCATTCCTCAGTCCAAATCCCAGCTGTCGCTTTTTTTTCCCATGATGCATGTTGATAACCAACTTTTCCAGGGGTTTGTTATCATCTGTGGAGGATGAGCTGTGGAAGTGATGCTGTGTTTGATGACATTGTGTGATTTTGTTGTGTATACGTTATCATTGTGTTGTATCTGTAGAACCGTCGTCTTGTAGGCCGGATTATGTGTTCTGTGATTATTGTAGTCTTTGCTTATTGGTACTTTTTGCGGTGGTTGGCTCTTGATGGTGGTGGTGTTATCTCATTTGACCATATCTTAAAGGGGGACACACAAATTTTTTATATATTAGATGATATGAGCCGAGTGGGACAGTTCCCCTTTAAGAGAATGTGCATCACAGCATAACTGCCGTACACCAGTAGCATCATAACAGTGTAGTAACTAACTACTAAGTACTAACATGTTCTACTTCCTAAAACACTGCCTTTGTCCACGCGCTGCTCTGATTATGAGGCAGAACCATGTGACATCATCACCTTAATCTCTCCAAGGGATCATTAGGCTGTCTATTTAGGCCATGTACACACTAATGCGGATACTTTTGAAAGCTCATATTTCTCTCTCCGTTTTGACGCTCCGTCCACAACAGCCTTTTCGTCCACCAAAGTTGCGTGGTTGAATATGATTAATATGAAAACACTGGTCTGGCGTTGCAGTGTAGCCAGGGAAAAGGCATGAAAACTGAGGGTTTTGAAAACCATGTTGCTATTTCAGTGTGGATGGAAAGTGATGGAAAACATTTCTCAACTGTGTATTTTATGTGTAGCTGGTGTCGTGTTGACATGGTCTGAATGGAGACATAAATGTCTCCAGTCTGAGTTTGCAAATGGACCAGTGCAAGAATGGCGGGGGGCAGGTTGGACGGGGGTTACTTTTTGGTTTGACAGATTTCCATCTCCCACCACTAACACCAGTATTTCCACCGAAAGCACCTCTCCAGCCCAAAACACTGCAGTCATTAATCAAATGGCTTTCCTTCTTGTTATCGTCAAGCATTTTTCACTTCAGCACCGACACACCTCCTCCATAAGGACGTGAGGGAGGTCAACTGCCAAACTCAGATGTCATAACCAACATTCAAACTCTTCACTCTCGATATCCAGCAATCCATTTTTCTTTCCTGGTTTTTGCATAAAAGTTCAAATGTTGATTTGAATATAATCTGAACATCAAAACTGTGTTGATTGTGTTGGTTATGAACATTTGAACAGCTTTGGTAGTTGAACCCTAACCTGGTCGAAGATAGAAGGACTGTAGAATTAAGGCAGCATGATAGTGTCTCTGTCTCGCCGTTTCTGTTGTGCCTTGGGGTGTACGTGGCTGTGAATGTGTGTGAGTGTCTGTGAATGGTGCAGTCCATGTGTTGTGCTGACATTTTCATTGTGGCAAGGAGATGAAAAAAAACTGTCCATGTTGTTGAATTGTGTTATTTAAGTGTTCTTGGTGTTAGCATGTATGTTTTCTGCACCTCATCGTAGCCTAGCCTAAACTTTCCTAGCACACAGGCAACCGAATCATTAGCCACATTATCAATTAAAATCCAATAGTGGATAAAAAAAATATCCTCCTTCCTGGTATGCTCATTTCCTATAATTACTACTGGCTGTTTTCTTCCTGGCGATGCCTATAATTAGCTTCCTGTGTCCAAATCAAATTGGAATGTGTTACAGGCTCAGCTAGCTAAGCAAGATGCAGTTTCAGCTAATGGTGTCTTTGCCCAGCATCCCCTTTCTTCTGATGACATCTTCATCAAAACAGTTAAATTCTACTTAGACAGAGGTGACCTCTGGCACTTTGACTATGTATAATCTCCTTTTAATGTAGATAGTTTTGTGCATCTGCCTTCACAGACATTGTTTACAATGTACGCCACTAATATCTATGTCCGAGTGGACGTAGGCACACCACATTAAGTGACAAGTAGTTCTAAGAAAAACTGTAGTTTTGTTATTTATAAAAATGTATCTTCAAATATCAGTAGCTTTTAAGAATCAGCAATCTCCTGGGACCCTATTTGCAAATTAGGTGACCCCAAAGTCACCCCGACCCACGGGTTGGGAACCACTGGTCTAAACACACGATCAAGGCTACAGTCAGGTGGAGCACATACAGGCATGATGTCCCTCCCGTGTTGCCTTACTTAACTGCACCAGTGTTTCCTCCACCTTCACATGTGGTCGACCCTGGATGTTGGATGTGTCACAGCCCCATGCAGCCCCCACAGATCACCATACCGCGGCACACTGAACCCAGCCGACCACAACAGAGCCAGCCTCCAAGGAGGCTCTCAGTCCACCCCCAACACCCCCAAGGTCAGCCGGCCTCCTGCCTGTACACTGAGGGAGGGGGGGGTGAATGGTCCATTTGTGGTCCATCAGCGATTGGAAAAAGACAATACTTTTGTGCTTTTGGGTGCTATAGTGCTTTGTTAAAACTTTACAATTGAAACGCCTTTGAATTAGTAAGTACAGTAATTACTAATTACATATGACTTTATATTAGTTTTATAATTGTTTTATATATTAAGTATATATTATATATTTTAAGTGCAAGTACAAGTACTTGTATTTTCTGCTTCTGAATGGCAATAAGGACAGTGTTTTGTCAGTTATTATATCTTGAATTTGACTTTCTCTCAATGACATTGAGTGATTTGCAGTCAGTTACATTATTAACCGTAGCAGTGGAACTACCCACCTCTCCTTGGTTATTAAGTTACAAACTTAAAAACATTCTGTCTGGTGGTTGGTTCAGAAACAGCGCTTTCGGAGGGACAGACGGACGGCTTCTCCAGCGTACGGCTCTCCTTTGAGGAGACCAGATTCCCCGGCCCACTCTGGGAGGCAGCTCACCTGCCCTTCCGCCTCCAAGTAAGACCCTGGCTGTGATCGAATTGGTTCACTTGTGCCCTATATAGTGCATTATTTGGGGCGTCACCATTTTGTAATGCTGTCCAGAGTGTACAAACCTGTCTGCACTATATCCTATGATGCAAAGCATTCAAAAGTGCAGTGTGTAGAATTTAGTGGCGTAATATTGTAAACAGAAATTGTGTACAATATGTAATCAAGTATGTAGCGGGTCCTCTTCAGCCCTCCATGTTGCCCGCCATGTCTCGACAGTAGCCCAGCACTGACTAACAGCTCTTGAGAGTACTCACATTTATATAATCCGCCAATGAATCATCGCTAACGTCCATAAAGACAACCAACTAGATGCCACTTTATCCTACATACTGCACCTTTAAGATAATAATAATTAAATGCTAACTTGTTGTTTTTGCCATTTTCGCAGATTGACATCCAAAATGAGAACTGCATCTCCTTGCTCAGCACGCCAACAGACTCCATCCCCCATAAGACACCAGTCCAACCTTGTAACCAACGGGGACAGATCCAAATCCAAAAGGAGCGGCCACTGTGAGGAATCCAAAATAGACACCTCCGTGAAGAGGAATAATAGTGCAGAGAGCCCGGAACTTTCTCCTGTACAAGCGGAGAGAAACAAGGAGAAACCTCTGGTCGATGCTGGGACCAGTAAGGGCGCAGTGAATGAGACTTCAGATAAGGGTTGGTCCCATTTTGACAGCTGATTTTGACCCAGGTATAAGTAAGGCCAGTGGTACCCAACCTTTGACTTTAAGTGTACCACTGAATTGTCATCAAAACCTCTCACAGACCACCTCATATGCAAACGGTAAAAAATGTATAAATACTGAGCAAAGAGTGCCAGCCCTCCATTTATACACAATAATTACTGCAAGGAAGCTATGGGCAGTGGAAGAATCAGCAACGCTGCTGATGCTCCCTGTGTGATTATTTAGCAAACACAAATAAAACAAAACATCAATGGAAAGTGTTACAATCGAAAACATATGATGAAATGCACAAAGCAAGCAGGGAGGGGTCAGGCTGCCTACCGCTGCCTAAACCTTTCATCTGGGAGTGGAACACAATGATGAAAATGATGATGACGATGATGATGACGATGACAATGATGATGATGATGATGATGATAATGATGATAGTGGTGGATGTTGATGGGGATAATGGTGGTGATGATGACGATAAGGATAATGGTGATGATGGTGATTCATCTTTATTATAACTTAATAATGAATTAATTACTTTCTTTCGTGGGCGCAGTGACACCCAGGGGTGGAGTAACACCCGCGGGGAAGGTGTCTGCCGGTGCGACAAGTGCTGAGGAGGCGTCCAGGTTGCTGGCTGAACGCCGACGCCAGGCCAGAGAGCACAAGGAACTGGAAGATAAGCGGCAGCAGCAGGAGAAGGAGGAGCGGTGAGACTTACTTACAATGTGTGTGTGTGTGTGTGTGTGTGTGTGTGTGTGTGTATGTATGTGAGTGTGTGTGTGTGTGTGTGTGTGTGTGTGTGTGTGTGTGTGTATGTATGTGAGTGTGTGTGTGTGTGTGTGTGTGTGTGTGTGTGTGTGTGTGTGTGTGTGTGTGTGTGTGTGTGTGTGTGTGTGTGTGTGTGTGTGTGTGTGTGTGTGTGTGTGTGTGTGTGTGTGTGTGTGCGTGCGTGCGTGCGTGCGTGCGTGCGTGCGTACGAGTGTGAAGTTAACGTTGGGACTTAAGGAGGAGGAAAGGAGCAGAGTGCAGATTGGATGATAAAAAGGCAATGAGAAAATATGAACCGCATGAAAATAAATTCAAAGGAATAAGAAAGTATCAAATGAAAGGAAATATTGCAATAGTGCAGTGGGTAGGTATGAATGTGATATTATTTGATGTTATATGCTATTTGCCTGTATCTGTGTGCCTATAACTCCTCCCTTTCTCAACCAGACTGAAGGCAGAAAAACTGAGAAAGGAGCTAAAGGAGAGGCTTCAGCAGGAGAAGGAGGAGAGGGATAAACAGGAGGACCTTAACAGACAGCGAGAGGAAGAGGAGAAGAAACAACAGAAGGAGGCGCAGGACAAGGAGCTTCAAATCCAGAAGGAGATAGAGGTCAGAGTTAGTCTGTCTGTCTGTCTGTCTGTCTGTCTGTCTGTCTGTCTGTCTGTCTGTCTGTCTGTCTGTCTGTCTGTATGTTGCAGAACCAATGCTCTACTCATGCATTAAAGACAGGGAAGGCAATTTGGATAAACCAGGCAGAGTCAGCTAGATTTTGAAAGAACCCAACCGACAAAATCCCATCCTTCCCTTTAGGCTTCCTTCTAAAGCCACTCCCCCAGAACACATGACTAGCTCGCTAGTTTCAGCAATAGGTCTGACTAGCCTTGTGGAAGACTCCGGTCATGCACAATGAGTGCACGGGCAGAGTCTGCGCAGGTAGCCGGGTAGGAAGTTAGACAGACAGGTAGGCCCTCCAATCATTTTATTCGCGCCGAATCAAACGATTGGACGGGTTTATGACAGGCCTGTGACAGCTACAGATACCAGATTATTTTATGTTTTGTGTCAGAGGAATTTATTTATTGATTGGTGTCTGGATGTAAACACAATTTCAATAAATACGACTTTGTTTAAATTGTCTATCATTAATGGCTTACATGCAGTTTTCACCGTTTATTGAATTGGATGTTCATGGTAGTATCCTATGCGCACTGGGAGCCTAGTGGCAGAATTCAGGGCATGGGGAGTTGTTTAAATGACATAGCCAGTTGTCTGTTCTTTATCTTTTCCAGATTATGTCCACACTACTTAATACTGTAAGATCCGATCACAATATGAGAATACGACCTGGCACATCGGATCACAAAGTGATCATAAGATCTGATCTGGGAGTGTCCACATCTGACAGTTAATGTGTCCCGGGCTGGGCCGGATTGTATCACAAAAGTCGTGTTGAAAAGATAAATGAGTCCCTATCTCTCTGTCTGTCTGTCTGTCTGTCTGTCTGTCTGTCTGTCTGTCTGTCTATCTATATGTCTGCCTTTAACTGCAGCCGCCTTTGTTTGTCCTTCAACAGAAAGAAAAATGTAAGGACCAAGATGGAGAGGAGACCGAACGGCAGCGCCAGGAGCGGGAGCTCCAAAAGCTACAAGAGGAGGAGGAGAGACTACTCAGGAAGAAGGTTCACCAATTTCAACTCAAAACACGCCAACAACAGTTTCATTGGGCATTACATTTTTTACCTTATAACTTATTAAACATCCTTGTGTGTTTATACAGCGCATCGATGAGATCATGAAGAGAACGAGGAAGGGAGAGGCAGACTTGAAGGTATTGTGAGAGGGCGTTGAACCTGGCTGAATCACGCTGTAACGTGGCCGCCAAGAGCCAAGATGGCCGCCCTTCTGTGTCTTTGCTTCAATTCTTTGTTTTTGTAAAATGTCCTTATTAAACTTCTTGAGTTGGTCATACTCTTTGGATTTTGTGTCCTAATTACTGCAACATCGTCTCTGTTCCATATTGAATCAGGAGGGACAAGTGGAGATGGTGTCTTTCTCAATACCAGGTACAGTAAGTCCTTCGGTCAACGTCCAAACCGCTGTCGCTTAGCTCGCTTTCCCTGCCTGCACCGACCCTCTGCATCAGAACTGTAATACTGATAAACGCTGGCTCGATATGAGATCCTTCTTAATATGTTTGAGCATGTCGAGGTTATTTTCCCGCTGTTGGCTGTGCTTGGTTAGTGTTCTCTTTGTTTTAATTTCAATGAAACCGCATGACACTTTTCACACAGCATATGAATAATATACTCAAGATATTATCAATCGTGTTGATGTGCATTATTTTGAACCACTAGTCATTTCAAAATAAAAGGAACCAAAATGGTTCTCTTTTGACAATTGAGATCCTTCGATGACATCACAAAATCAAATGACAGCCTTCCTGCAAGCGACAAGGCCTTCATTTGAGTTCATGAACTTCCGATTCTACTGAAGAAAAAAGACAATTTGGACTAATGAGCAATGGCAACGTAGTTTACATTTTAGACTCAGTGCAGGGCACCTCAGGCACTGAGCTAATGACTGGGCGTATTTATAAACGCTACACACGGGACGCATGAGTAAAATGGGCTCGTTTCTGAACGTCCTTGGACAGGTTTGTGTAGTACTCTCGCTCTGTGTCGGAGGGGAGGTCAGTACAATGTTGTATTCTTTGTTCTCAACAGGGGAGCTCAGGACCAACGTTCACACTAGTGATATGGCAAACGACCAAGCCATCCAAAAGGTCACATTGCAGGTCAGAGCACAGCTAGCAGCCCAGGCCAACATGAAGAGCCAAGGCTCCCCAAAGAAAGAGGTGAAGAAAGAAACAACAACACAGAAGGAGCAGACGAGAGTGCAGATCAAAGCCAACGGCATTCATAAGCAGGAGAGTGTCCCCAAGAATGCCCCGGAACAGGGAGTGAGCCCCAAGACGGCCAGCTCCCCCCAGGATGCTCAAGTCACCACGAACGTTGTCGTGAGGGAGCAAGAAAGACAGGAGGTCGATCGCAAACCCGAGGAGAAAGACGTCACACAGGGAAGCCACCAAACAAACAAAGAGCCATCGAAGAAAGCCGAAGCCAAAGCACACCAACGAGAGAGCGTGGTTACCAACGACAAAAATGCTGAGCACCTGGCCAACACCATGAAAAACCAAAACCAACGCAACACCGCAGAGGTCGGCCAACAAAATGGCGTCGGGGAAGAAGGGAGCGGTGCAGGGACGTCGACCCCTGAGCGCAGGGGTCACGGGGGGTCAGGGGAGAAGAAGGACACCATGAGAGCGTCTCTCACGCTGCTGTCGATGGGACGTCCCGCCCTGCCCACCATCACCCTGAAGCCGCTGAACGTCAGGGGCTCAGGGTCTGGGGACGAGGTCCAGTCCATGGAAGTCAGGTGAGAATCCCCCCGAGCCCCCTCTCCCCGGGTGTTTGAAGGAAGGAGAAGGAGAGTGACCAAACCTGGTTGTATGAGCATGACTGACATCTCCACATTGGTTGCGTTGATACTAATAAGGACACGGTTCTGGTGCAGTTCAGATGTTGCTATATCTTAAAAGTCTATTACTTTATCAGATATCGTACTTCTGAATATTATAATATGTAACATACTAGGACAGTTTAACTTGACCATATTTGTTCCTTCGAAAAATGTATACTGGAAAAAAACGGACATTAGAATTATATGACAACCATTATGTTATAATACCTCTTAAATGGCCTATGACTCCATACTAATTGGGAACCATAATTTTGAATTAAAATAGAGAAAGTATAACTTAATTCATGGTGTTGGCTCTTGTTATCCAACCATCAACAGACTACAGAATCAGGATGAACTGGGAGTGGTAGTGGCTCTCCCACATTGGAGTAGAGTAGGTTTTCTGGTAACTGGAAGGGTCGAACTGCTTTCAACTCTAACTGCTTTTCGACAAGCTGGTTTTCACCTCCAATGGTTGAAAACCCCCATCCACGAGAGTATTTAAACGTGTTGGGATTTTGCTAAATGCAAGGGGAGTGTTGTTTACATATGAACACCACACCTTCTAATGTTTCAGCCCGGTGTCCAAAGAGGAACTAATCTCCATCCCTGAGTTCTCGCCGATAAACGAGACCCAGAACCACAGCGTGAGCAACAGCTGTGCCCTGGAAGACCTGTTAGACCTGACCGGCACTGCAGCCTACTCCAGACTCACTTCCGACAGCCCTGGAGGAGGAGACCTCAACAAGAACCTGATCCAGGGTGTGGTCAGCCCCATGGCCGAGTCCAAAGCAATTCACATCTCCTCGTCTTCAGTCGTATCCTCCAAGAAACTCAGCATCCAGTAGAGTAGAAGAGAGGTCTTTTAGGTCTATAGGATCTGAGAGATAGTGTGTGGGGGTGAGGTGTATATGTGTGTGTGTCTCTGTAAATGTACGTGAATGGGTGTGCGTTTGTGTATATGTGTGTGTGTGTATATGCGTGTGTATGTGTGTATGTGCACGGAAATCGATACAGGCTCAGGTATCTCTTACGCTGTAGGACTGAAGTTTAGAGAGAGAGAGAGAGAGAGAGAGAGAGAGAGAGAGAGAGAGAGAGAGAGAGAGAGAGAGAGAGAGAGAGAGAGAGAGAGAGAGAGAGAGAGAGAGAGAGAGAGAGAGAGAGAGAGAGAGATGATTTTACAGTTTGAAGGGGGAAATGACAATGTGAAATGTGATCATGTAAGGAATGTGAGTGTGTGTGTATTTGTGTGTCTGTGTGTGTGTGCGCATGTGTGTGTTTGTACATCCAATAGTTCAAGGTAGACAAGGGTAGATCGACAACAAAATAATACTTTTCTTGGGCTTTTACTCATCCAGAATGTTAGAAAACAGAGGTCATTACAACCTCCTGTCTTTGCTCATCTCTGTTGTAACAGTATGTCTTGTTGGATGAAGCTGCTGCAAGGCTAACCCTGAAGGCTGCGTTAAGAGCTTATCTGTCCACATTCTTTATCAAACCCAAAACTAGTCAACAGACAGACCGGCATGGCAATGCAGTGCACGTCTATTTCACCCCCTGATTGGCTACTTTTCTCCAATACTGACTTCCTTAGCTCTTTATAATGGCATAATGACGCCTTTTAGCTTTTTCAAAGCACGTATGTGGGAGCGAGTGAAAGATATTGAATTCCGATTGATCTGATCAGCAGATCCACAGCCCGCTGTGACAGCTTGTTGAGATGAAATCAGACCGGATCTGCCGCAGAAGGTGCCTGGGGATGATTGGTTGATGCTTTGATTACACACTCAATTTATTGAAAATAGTCAATAAATGTGACGTCCCTGTAATTGTAGTACTCTAGTTGCTATTTACAGCCATAAATGTTTTATTTATGTTCCTGTCACTGCCTTTTCATGTAGGGTTCTGTTCACAAGAAAACCCAATCTATTAATAAATTCGGTAATGCGACGACATATGATTGTTTTACATAAATGCCACTTCTTTTTTTTCTTCCCCAAAAACAATGTAGAGAACAAAATCTATATTGTATTTTGCATGTTGCACTATTCTATTAACTGCAAATTTTTAGCAGTTCAGGGAGGATCTATATCAAGGACAAATGTATCTTTAAAGTCCTCAATATCTTAGCAATCAGTATCTCAGTATTTGCTGTACAAAATAATTTGCGTCTTGATTTTTGTCCTGCCCCCAATTATCCATGTCCATATGTAAACGGAGGACTTCGTAAAAGGAAATAGTTTAGTTTAATGTACTCAAAACACACTTTTACAACATAAACTTAACAACAGCTGATGGAATCGTACACAGTGATGTTTCAATGTAGTTTGCCATATAGTCTGGTATTTTGGGGTGTCTCTGAGACTTGAAGATTTTCTTCTGGCCATTTGGTTTTCAGGATGTTGACAATCAGGTTTGTTGTCGTATAATGCATTATCCGTATGTACCTTTTCCTTTGGCCATAGCAACTGTAGACTGTGTGCCATGCAGCAACATTTGAGTCTGGGTTTAAATGCACCAAGACTGCACCAGTCACTGTACTAATGACTGGCACTGAGAGTGACTTCATGAGCTGACAGAAGTTTGTATTGTTATATGGAGCCCATTAAAAATTCAGAACTATATGTATCCAGAAATAAAATAGCCATATTATAGTACCTACCTTAGTATTTTAGAATTTAGGAGGAAGATATATATATATACTGTATCTATATATATATATATATTATACATTCAGGTTTTAATGTAAAGACATCAATGGTAGTCCTCATACAGTACATATCTTAGAAACAACAAGTAAAGTAATCTTATATCTGAAACAAATATAACAATTGTATACATTCTGTGCATGAGCAGCATGTTACTTCATCAGATTCAATAAAAGCTGAAATGCCTAATTTGCATTGTGTTGTTTTTCTTCAGACGGTTGATTAAGATGCTCTCCAACTACCTGTGACAGCCATTATAATAATAAAAGGATTGAAAGAAATGCAGAAATACATGAAACTTGTTTAGGAGGTAGGCTATAGTACATCACATTGATTAACTTTACTCAGAGTCTTTGAAATGATTTGCTTTTGAATCATGTTAAAATAAATATAAATTGATTTATAATTAAACACCAAGTTGAAATAGTAGGTTTCTCCTCCGAGGATAATTAACTATAGTCAGAGATTACGATTATAAACAGTTGGTGTGGATTGTTGGTCTTAAAAGGTTAAGTCAACCCAGTAAATTGCTGCAGCTGTTTGACACACCTTGAATTCACATTCTAACTTTTAGAGGCCTCTGTGAAACAAAAGTACTTTGTGGTTTCATTATAGGTGTATCATTTTGTACTTCTTCTTTTTTTTCTACCAATTGCACTAAATAAATAAAGAATTGGACGAATTAAAAGTTGTTTAGAGTGCTACAATGACCACTCCAAGCCAGTAGTGGGCGCCTAACATTGCAACTGCTCCTTAAAGAACGGAATTAACTCGGAATGCAAGCCAGCCACTTATCAGATGTGTCGCTGGAAGCCTTCAAGTAAAGGACGATTTTTAGGGGTATGTAAGTTTCATTTTGTACAACAAATGTGTTGTGTCTATGCCTGTAAATCTTTATGCAAGATATAAAATGAATGTGTGGTTAGACGTGTGCAAAACATATAATCGACGTGGTAGCATTAGCAACACGCTAACGCCAAGTTTACTAGTTGGACCGTGGCATTTGCATGTCTTTAACCGTATAAAACGGAATTAATGTAGAATTGTTCATCTATTTATAGTACATTGAACGTAATGTCTAAGATTGCAACCTAAAGATCGAGGATAAAAACTTTATGAAGCAATAGCATTAACGGTAATGGTGAAATGTAAAGTCCTATCGAGTTACTACGGTGTGCTCTCTGTACTGTTACTAAAAATAGAACACGACTGCATTTATAATGTTGATATAATCCAATCTTGGTTACACCCAAGCCCTGTTTGTGATTTAGTCATCCGCCACCTTGGTACAATACACGGAACCTGCATTTGGCTCTGGCCCATGCAGGGCGAGGCCTGACTTAACGTGTACATGGAGGAAATGTCCATCTGACCGTGCCCTGCGTTGAACATTACCCAGCGGCACAGACAAGACACTGACTGTGCGGACATTTGTTATGTCAAACTTGGGTATCATTAAAAGTAACGGTGTTTATTTATTTTATGTTGTCGTACCAGCTTATCTGATGTAATGTTATTTAGTCGATGGCTAAATGTTGTGCTTTAAGTTGAGGTATTGCGTCTAAAGGGTCCTGTTCAGCCATCTGTTTGGTGAACAGCTATCACTGTACCTATTTTGGATTTGCCCCAGGTGCAGAAACTGCACGAATGCGTGTGGACTGTATTGTAGGTTATGCATGATTTCATTATCCGTTTTCGACAAGGAATGATTCGTAAATGAATTGTTGCTGCACTGTAACTGTCATTCGATGGTTTTATGCTGGTTTGTTATGCAGTAGATATGATGCAATTATTTGTTCAGTGTTGTTTCGCCCATGGTGTCCTATCGCTCGTTGGACAATCATTTCAACCTAGGATCTAACGCTCTAGGGATTTGGAAGTATGTAGAAATTAACATGTAAACATCCATTTCCTCCATAGATTACGTTTTTCACAACCGAAGATGGTCCGACCTCAGTTTGGACCGCCAAGCTTCAAGTCCAGGTATTTATTTTGTCAAATAATATAATCAATATTGTAGTATCAGAAGCTCTAAATCATGTGCTTATTTCAGCATAAACATAACAATAAATGGACTATAATTGATTCTGGACATTCTCCATGGCTTTATGTGGCTGCCCTGTACTTGTATATTTAAGGTCCCTAAGGATGCTCCCTCAGTTGTTGTTTTTTGACGGTATTGAATCATTCGGGATTTTGAAATACCCTTGTATGTAACTATCCCACCCAAGCTGTGTGTGTCAACCCTGGAATAATGTGTTTTCCTTCACAGCAGACCCTACAACAATGCCCCTCCTTTTGTCCCCCGGGACGACCATTTCAGCCGTAGAGATGGTCCGGACTACACTGGGAAGGCCCCTCGCAGCTGGAGGGGATCCAGAGGAGGCAGAGGAAGGCCCCCCTTCACCAAGCGCACCCCGCTAATGGCAGAGCGTAGGGAGCCTGCCCATGGCAGCTGGAGACCTCAGCACCAGGACTCCTTCCAATCATCCTACTCCCACCAAATTGACCCCCACCACAGCCACAGGAGGCCGTCCCCGTCAAGACCCAACCGGCCCCTCGAGGCCCATCATCGCCCCGCCCCACACAGCCCCTCTCACGCCTCCCCGGGCCACAGGGGCCCCTCGTACCGTGAGGGCCACTCAGACAGAGGCCACAGGTCCCCCTCACCGTGGCACTTTAACAAGTCCCCAGCCGACAGGAGGCCGGGTTCCTCTGCCCCGTACCGAGGCTCCTTCAGGGGCCCCAACAGGCACCCAGGGGGCCCCCACGGAGAGCAACGCAACCCAGATCACAGGGGACATTACAGTCCCAGGGAGAGGCAGAGCGATCACCCAGCTCACGGTTCTAAGCGCTGGGGTGGAGACGGAGTATTTCCCCATCAGCACAATGGAGAGTACAGGCCCCCTAGCCCTCAGAGGAAACCCAGGGAGTTTCAAAGGCGAAACTCCTATCCAGAGAGGTACAAAAGAAGGGCCTCCATGCGGGCTGGGTGAAGGTTTAAAGGGGAGTTGCGATGGTCGTAATGTATTCTGCTCTGCCCAAGTCCCGGGTAATTAAAGGGTAAGCCTGGAAACGGGATCACGGGGGGGGTTTCACCCGCTTCTGAGAAGAGCCACTGTGATTGCTGTAATTACTGAATGAAAAAAGTATCTCCCCTAATGAGTTTCATACAATCCTGGCATTATGGTGGGAGGGCAGTGAGTTGAGCTAAAGGTTAAATGTCTGTCTCCCGCTACACCTGGCCATGGATCTGCCGTTGTAATGTTTTCTGTATTGTTTGATGGATGTGCAGGTGGTCTGGTGAGCAGGACCCCCGGAGGCCACGTGGAGACGTGGAGAGAGAAGGGAACAGACCCCTCATGGATAAGGCACAGCAAAGCCACTCCCACCCGCCCCCATACAGATCTCCTGCATGGAAAGGAACGCCTCCACCTTCATCCGCTTCGTCCTTCCATGGCAGCCCTCGGGAGAGGCAAGGCATGGTGCCACCTCGCAAAAGGAGGTTGCCAGATCTTAATGAGCCCTTTGTAGGGGCCCCGCCCGAGCACGGCCACTTCAAACTGGCCCGAAGTGGGCGGCCCAGCCTCTTCGCCCCACCCATGGGCTTCGGCTGCAGGCCGCTGGTGCCCGGCAGCGACCGGAGACGCACATTTCCACCCGGCCGGCCGATGAGAATGCATCCCCCCGTCGCAAGGAGGGCGGCCCCCCCGCCTCCACCTGCGAAGCCCAACAAGCCTCAGGCCGCGGACCCCGAGGCAAGAGGGAGCTCCAGCTCCATCCTCGCCAGCCGCAAGGAGCGCTTCCAGGCTAATGCTGCACCACTGCGGAACCTGGAGCTCAGGAGGATAAAGCCGCAGGAGTCCCCGATCAAAGAGGAAAGCCGGACGAGCAAGTCCCCCAAAGGGTCTGACACGGAGAGTGAACAGGTGGAGTCCCGACGATCTGTGAGCACACGCAGGTATGGTATACTCCTATTGCACCGTGCAGGGGCTTGATATGGGTTAGGCTGTGAAGAAACGTAACCATGTCAAAAGTTGATCCAACTTTGGGGGGAAAAAAGGAGAATATCATGATGATCTTTTTAAATGCTGTGCAAGAATGAAGCTGTTGCTTGAAACCAGCTTTTGATGCGTTCGAATGACCTTCCGCAATGGTCAAAGGTTCGACAGGGGTTTCACTGCCGTATACACCCGCAAATGTGCTGAAGAGACGTTACTATGTTAAGCTCAAGTGTAACAGCCCCTTAATCTCTGCGTGTGTTGAAGCTATGGCAACGGATTAGTCCCACAGTGACTGGCAAAGGTGTATCTGAGATGACGTGTGCAAAGACATCGGAGTTGTTATGAAGAGGAGAGTGAAATCGAAATGAAGGCTAATATTACAACCTTACCATAACCATATAGTCATATGACCTAATGGGAATGAAGAGGATTGAAGCACTGAAGCAGCTCGCAACAACACAGCCGAAAGACATGGATCATAGGAAAAGAGGTTTCCATTTCAACCAAAGTTGTCATTAAATGTCTGCGTCATTGCTCTCTGCCTACTGCTACTAACCTATCCCCTTTAACTACTCTTCAAAGATCTACGCGATTTGGTAATTTAAGAGATTCCAGCCAACATATCCCAAAATTCCCAGCTGCAAACAATATCCCTACTGAAGAATGCAAGAAACATGCATGTCATTCATGGTTCATTCCTAAACAAATATTTGCCTTCATAAGAAACAGTGCCAAATAACAACAAAGTGCATTGTTGAACTATCTTAAAGGGGAAAGAAAACCTGGACTTCAAATACTAAAATACTCCTCCCAAAAACAACCCAAAGAAAATTGTCTCTCACACAAATGTATACTAGAGAAGGCATTTCATGTATGCACCCCCCCCCCCCCCCCCCCCCTGCCCACATTGGCATTTCGTCGTTGAATTGAGATGCAGTCCAAGTGCACTAGGGGAGGATTGCAAATTCTGTTGAATGGACCAAACCTGATGACCATATGATTGATCACAAGCAAGTTTGTTCCTGGAGAACACCACCAAAGACCCTCGACAGAGTAAAGCCAGTCAAGGCAAAGACTAGATGGATGAATATGTGTACACGGTTGAACTTTGGATGCCAAGTGCTTATATGTCAAATGTGAGGCTATGACGAGCGAAAGACCAACTTGGACCCTGAAGTTATCCCACAATCGCCGACAACTTATAACTATAATGGGCCTTCCAATAGGTCGACCAGTGCTGCAGTTCGGTATTCTGTCAAGTCAAAGCCAAATATTCGGTCAAGTCAAAGCTAAAAGAAAAGTTTAATACTCACCCAATGAATAATCAACCTCTGATTCTAATGTAGTCCCAGAGTGTATACCCTGTTTTCCACATTATCACAAGAAGTCCCCTCCCAACCCATTGGACAGGAGTCCTTGGATGTGGTTTACATCTCGACCCATTTCATATCTCAAGAGAGGACGAAGATGGCATGCATGCTAAATTGTAATCTTAAATCAAATGTCACGTCATTCTAAAACCTGACCAAACAACTTGATTTTTACATCAAAATAATCATCGAAATCCCAAAGTAGGCCCTTAAAGACAACATGCAACAACTGTGTCAAGCTTATTTCCCTCAGATGTGTTATTGTGATGGCGTCACCAGCCAGCTGGGCTAAACATTTCAACAACAAATAATACTAATATCGCTATTGGCCATCCCGAAGGCGCTCAAGCTGTCGCCGACTAATCGGTACACACCCCTCCACCATTGTTCCACCCCATTTTACTTGGAAGTGAGTCAAATCGTAGCGGCAGCATTGCAGTTTCACTAGATCTTTAAAAGAACGCCTGCATATGCAAAAACCACCACACGTTTTGACGTGACACCTGAAGAATCTAGCCAACACTGATTCGAGATCTCTCCAGCATTGCCCAGCTCCCAGCCCTGCCGACTTGAAACGCCCAATGGGAATCAATAATAGTGTCCTGCACACTGACCAACCAGACAAAGAATGACTGTAGTGACCGGGACTGGATCAACTTGTACCTACCTTGGATTCTGCATCCCTGCTCATGTATTATACCCACAAGGAGCGACGGAAGACTTGAGGATGTCCAACACTGATAGCGATCAATAAAAGCCCTACAGTCATAAGGCGAGCCTACTGTGTTACAACGGCCGAGTGACAGGAGGAGATCTCAGGTTGAGTGAGGGTACTGTAGGAATAACGACGCATGGAGAGGCCGTGGTTGTTTGTAAGTACCCACGTGTTCCGTTATGATGAATGGCAAGAATGTATTCTGAGGGTTTAAAAAAACTAAAATTCCAAAACCATGTTTTTGGACATATGTTTGTTACCCTTTCATTAGATTAAACCAAGTTTATATTTCTATATAAACTATACAGGTTGTATATGTGTATGTCTGACGTGTCGACCACTCTACCTCAGCTGTTCTCCCCCGGACAAGCCCCTGCCGTCAGACCTGGTGGTGGTCTCTCTCTGGCAGGCCGGCTCCAGCGCCAAAGACTGCTCGCCCCCCAGGGACGAAAGTCCCCATTCTACCCACGGTAAGTTACACCACCAGAACATAGCCACAGTCCCAAGACGTACAGCCCCATTCCTTGTGGCTACAAATATCCATCCTCTGCTTCTATTCCACGTAGTCGTACCGGTTTTTATTGTTTGATTAGTCACAATATGGCTGGATCTCGGTATCTCAATTTTCATACGTAACCATATAAAATGGTTAATCCTGTTCTCTCGCCTTCTCCCAGATCTAACCTGTGACCCAGAGGTCTCTTCTGTCAAGCGCTTCTCCAAGTTTCATGGCTCCAGGCCTTCGCTCGTAGAGCGACCCTATGTAGACAAGCGGCAGATTAGGTAGGTTCATCAGGCATAGGCCAAGGCCATCCACAGGCTCATCCATAGTGGTATAAACGCACTGATGCTGCTGAATCTCTACCACCCTGAACTGTTGTTTGTGTTGTATTTTGTTCAGGCCGTTGGATGCTACACTGGAGACCCATCGATACGACCGGTCGTTCAGGAAACCAGCACAAGTACCAAGCCAGGTCCGAAGCTGTTCTCTTATATTAACGTCATGGTTTTCTGAAGAAAAATGTGTGTCATTACAACTACGGCCATTCGCAAGTGAACTACTAATGAGCTCACTTTCATGCAGGCATTTTGTAGCATATGTGCTGGATTAGCACCCAGTGCCCTAAATATATGGGGAACTAGAACCTATTTCTACTGTAACGAAAATGAGCCGTTTCAGACAACTCTCGCTAATATCTTGGAAACCAAGTGAATCCAAGCACACTAAACCGGACGGGGCCCGACATAATGTATTTAGCTTAATACCTTCCAGATGACCAGAAAGTCATATCCAGAATGCATCACGTGTATATACCATATCATGTCCATGTTCCAGCAGAGGCCACCCTTTGCCAATGGGCCAAGAAGGATGGGCCCCCCCGAACAGCCGTTCAATGTCAGGAAGCCACTCATGGTATGCATTCTTTCTGGAAGAATAATACTGACATTAATATATTGTTTATTCAGGGGTTGTGTAGTGCCTAGGGTGTATAATAAGGTCATGGGTTCGATCCCCAATGCCCACAACCTGCCTTCCCTTTCAGCATCCATGTGCAAGATTACCCCAAATCTGTTCTTCAATGGGATGATGTAAAGATGCGCTGTTTGGATAAGGTTGTCTGCTAAATGTCTAAATTCGAGTCTGTTAATAATGATTCTGGGTGTTCCACCAGGAGAGCTTTGTGCCGCGGCCGTTCTCCCAGCACAAGCCGGCCTTCAGGAAGAGCCAGAGCATACGCTCCAAGTACCGCAACATGCAGGTCATGAGGCAGCGGGGGCCCAGCCAGCAGCGCTGGTGACCTCCCCCACCACCACTGGTACATAAACACCCTCTGAATTAACAAAGTGTATGAATAAGTCTCTAACATTTAGTCATTAAATTTTTTTTTATGACAATGAAAATACTTTGGTTCCGTAGTCGCATTTTATTTGTTACAAAATAAACTGGTTGGATATCGTTATCTTTAAATGTTTTTTTATATCCTCTTTCAGAACACATCATAATTGTGAATGTTTACTAGACTAGTAAACTTACTTTGTACTTATTATACTATACTTTGACAGTCGGTCAAGGTACCGTATTACTTGTTTACTTATTTTCTTTTTTTCCTTTTACAGTACCGAAGCCTGGTTCTGCACACAAGACGTCGACAGCTCGGCCTGTCTCAAATGGCGTGCTGCTGCTCTTTTTATATTGCACACTGTTAATTAACCTAGCCTAGCTGTATTTGACTGGATTAGGGCTGCTGTTGTTGGGAAACTGCTTACATTTTTTGTATGCAGTATTGGCGCTTTTCTTTTTTTTTTTGTTGATAGAACTCCTTGGGATAATGTTGATAAATTTGTTTGTGTGATTTCAATCTTATTTCCCAGCAACGGGACAACCGGTTTTGGCCTTGAGTCAATGATTATAATGTTGAATATAAACCAAGTCCGTGTGTCGACTTTTCTTTTTTTACCTGAGGATTTATATTTGGGAGTAGTTGTAGTAGGTCATCTAAGCCTAATGCTTGTACAATCATATAAAGCTCTTCATTTGAAACGTAAAATAAACGACTGGACTTGGATTTTCAGTTGTGTGTCGTTATGTTCTGAACAGTAGCCTACTAAGATGAATATTGGGAACCCACCAAACCTTTAATAATTACCATATGTATAGAGACTATAACGCATACCACAATTGAAGTTATGTTCTATTTCATAAACAGACCCCCCCCCCCCCCCCCAATAGTGAGCGACTGTCCCACTACTGCCCTGTGCTATTTGTGGCCCTCTGAACTCAACATGACACACCACGCAGCACACTAGTAGGTTACAATGGCACCCCGAGCTCTCGGTGTCACGTTACTACTATGGAGGTTCAATTGACGGGTAACGGAGGTCTAACACGGTGAGCATACTAACCGTATTATACAGTAAACTGACTTTGAAGGGAATGGTCTTTAAGTATATATTGGCTAACCTAGTGTGCCTCTATGCGCTTATAATAAAGTCTGGACAGACAAAATGCAACCGTTAACTGTTCTGAAAAACTTGTGTGATTCATTAACGATAAATAGCGCTATTTATTTAATTGAATCTACTGTATTGGAATTTAATATTTGACCTGGGACATATTTTCACAACTCAAGGATTTTTGTCTTCCTGCTGCCTAAGTTAAATCATTTGGAGATCGTTCTTTAGAGGCTGTCACCATGAAGTCGTCGTGTCCCTGGGCAGCTGTAGTCCCGCTGCTTGTTGACGGGTACAGCTGCAGTATAACTTCAGACCGACTTGTTTAAAATGCTCACTAAAGCATTATCCACGAGTATCCACGCCGTGAACACTGGCAGGAGCGTTTCTTATAGAAATAGGCAAGACCGCTGTCTCATCTCAAGTTCATTGAATCGAATTAAGTTAGCCAGTCAGTGCAGAGTAGGCACCGATATCGAGCATGACGAACCGCGTATGACGTCAGAGAGGGCTCACTTGTTTACGGGCCTGACTGAAGCGTGCGCGCGTGTCCCGTTCGTCCTTGTGGTATTTTTGAACCGTTTTCAGTTTGTCTTATGAGATGGTGTGCGCAGACAGACACATACAAAGATGCTTCTAAAGAGATAGTAGGCCTACATAGTAAATACATAAGACAACATGGTACTACAATAAGCAGTCGTGGTACAAGTAGGCTATTGGTACAATGCGAAAGTAAAAATACTTACATAGAAATACTTTGGTAACAAAATTGGTTCATTAAACATTAAACTCCAGTAGCCTTAAACCAGTAAAGTAGCCTACTCGTATCAAATTGAAAACCTATTTAAAAAAACAATGTATGAGCCATGTGTCTGTACAGGTGGACCCCATGATGGAGGTGGACAGACAGACCACTAGACAGAGAGAAGGGTGTGACTCACTCTCTTTCACACTAAGAGAAACCACTCAGAATTCCACCTCATCTGTAAGCACACACACACACACACACACACACACACACACACACACACACACACACACACACACACACACACACACACACACACACACACACACACGCACAATAACTGTTCTTTGGAGATTATATCCTTGCTTAATAAATATCTGTATCCTGGCCGTATAGAACAATGATTTAGGAAAATACATATGTTGGCAACTCTTACCCAGTATGACAAACTGACATACATAGAAAATACACCTCAAGTTTAAATTTGAGTTGAGTTGCTCTGTGTTTCCAATTATCAGCTAAACAATGTGAAAATGTACATTGGATATTGTATTCATGTGGGAAAAGTATCTGTAGAAATGTCTAGTTTACTAAACTTTAGTAGACTGACAAGATGTTCTCCACAGCCAGCTAAACCCACCTCCTCCAAGACACCCACCACCTCCCCTCCTCCCCTGCCCTGCTGTGGTGGTCCCGGCGGTCCGGCAGCCCACCCTCGTCTCTCGGCCCTGTCCTCCAAAGTCTTCTGTGCTGTCCTGCACTCCAACCCACCACCACCAGCCTTGGCTGGTCCCGGCAGCCGACCCCCATGCCTGAGTACACCAGCCCAGGGTCCCCCAGCCCAGGGTTCAGCCCAGGGTCCCCCAGCCCAGGGTTCAGCCCAGGGTCCCCCAGCCCAGGGTTCAGCCCAGGGTTCAGCCCAGGGTCCCCCAGCCCAGGGTTCAGCCCAGGGTTCAGCCCAGGGTCCCCCAGCCCAGGGTTCAGCCCAGGGTCCCCCAGCCCAGGGTCCCCCAGCCCAGGGTCCCCCAGCCCAGGGTTCAGCCCAGGGTCCCCCAGCCCAGGGTCCCCCAGCCCAGGGTTCAGCCCAGGGTTCAGCCCAGGGTTCAGCCCAGGGTCCAGCCCAGGGTCCAGCCCAGGGTCCCCCAGCCCAGGGTCCCCCAGCCCAGGGTCCCCCAGCCCAGGGTTCAGCCCAGGGTTCAGCCCAGGGTTCAGCCCAGGGTCCAGCCCAGGGTCCAGCCCAGGGTCCCAGCACCAGGTCTCTGGACCAGCTGCACAGTGAGCTACAAAACCTCCGGGGGGACCTGAATCACATGAAGAGCCAGCATAAGTAATTATAATGATAATGATAATAATAATAATAATAACTTCATGACACCCCTTACTTATGTAGCAGCTTTTAATATTAACAACAACAAAACATACGTTTATTTAGCTTTTCAAAATTCTCAAGAACAAGTTACAGCAAGAATAAAATCACATAATATAAACATTCTACAATAGCAGCATTGACATAATTTAGAATAAAAGTGTTAAAATTGGGGCAGAAAGACAAGACAATATGAAAAAAGAGTCTAAACATCAAAAGCAAGTTAAAGGAGATGGGTTTTGAGGGAAGACTTGAGGGAGGAGACTGCGTCCCAGATGGGTTTGGGGAGAGACTTCCAGAGGGAGGGGGCGGTGATGGAGAAGGCCCTGTCGCTCCGAGTTCTGTGTTTGGTCATGGTGGGAGGTGCCAGGAGGTTTGCATCAGCAGATCGGAAGGCTCAGGTGGGTGCATGGAAGCGATCAGTGAGGTCGAATGCAAGGTTATGGAGAGCTTTGTATGCGTAAGGAGCAGTTTAAAGTGGGGTCCAGAGAGGGTGAGTCCAGTGGAGCAGTCCAAGACAAGAATGTGACACGTGTGTGAGTGGGGAAAGTGACGTAAAGTGAATGCATTTGAGTAGTTTGATGAATTCAATGGCTGTTTTACAGTGAGTGGAGTCAATGTGTATGTTGAAAGGAAGCAGGATGGAGATGGAGCAGAGTTGGGTGAGATAGTTGGAGAGGTCGGAGAGAAAGGGTGGGGTTGGGTGAGGGGGGACGGGAGATGACTGCAGTGACAAGGGGTATGGGACAAGAAAGTTTAAATGCCAGATATTCAAATGAGTACAGAGATGGGATGGAGATGAAAGCGGTTTTGATTACATCACAAAGGATATTGCTATTCCACTGCCTGTCCATCGGCCCGTGGTTTTTTCCACATGTGTGAATCCAGGGGGTGTTGTTTGGTTAAAGAAAAGTAGTCCAAGGGATGATGCCAAGTTTCGGTGAGGCTGAGAAGGTCCAGTTTATTATCATTGATCAATTTGTTAAGAATTGCTTTTGTTGTTTATGGACCGGGGGTTGACCACAGCGAGATTCAGATGATGTTGCTTTCTGAGGGGTTTGCAGATTGTCCATGTTGGCTTGCTCTTTGTTTTGGTGATGTCATAAGGAAGTTGATGAGTGTTGAGGGAATCATAGAGACGAGATGGTGTTTGGCAGAGGAAAGGTTCTAGATTAATCTGGAAAAGTTGTGGAAACCTGTGCTTTGTGCTTTGCGTGATGAAAAGGACAGACACAATAGAAACGGTGACACAATAGGGTAACAGAAAACAATTAGAGATGAGATAGAAATAACACTAGAATTGAATTAAATAAAAGCATGTGTAGTAGTAGTATGCAAATAAGCAGTATGTCTCGACATACTGTGATCATCATACTGCTACACACTTGCCTGCAATATATGATCAAATTTCTTTTGTTTTTGTATGCTGTATTACAAAATACAATTTGTGTGTTTGGAGAATTGTTGTGGCTTTGTTCAGACCGTTAGTGAACTCTTGTTGCCTTTTGTGTTTTAGCAAAGAGATCAAACTGCTGATGAATGAACTAGACGAGGAGAAGAGGGTTCGCTTGACATTACAGGTAAGAATGTTAAAAGGGTTTTAAGTGTGAATACCTTTTAAATCATCTTTTCATGGCACACAAGAGTTGTGTGTCACCATGTTTATATTATAATACATATAATCTGTCATTATACATATTATTTCATTGTAGGTCTTAGAATAATTCGATTTTATGCTACAATGTATTAGGTCCGTGTAATGCTAATCAATGGAAGTTTTACACACAAGTTAAATATCTGTGGACCGATAACAATATTAAACATGTGATTTGAATATGAGGACATTCAACGGATTTCTGTGAAATCATTCTTTTCATTTTTATTAGCAGAGACAAATGAATCAATTTAATATTCAATGCAATTTCCCACCATGGGTCAGAAAAGCACAATATTGAAACACTGAAAGTAACATTGTATTTCTCTATATGTAAAATGTGTCTGGAAATTCCATTGATAAGCATAACATGGATTGTGTTGTATTGGTTACTGATTAATTGAATGTAGATGTAGTTGAAGTTATGAAATACATTTTATTTTGAAGCTGAAATATATTGCTTACTCCTTAGAATATTGAATTCCATTCTTATTCACTGACGTTTTATGTAAATGTCGGTTTTGTTTTTGTTTGTTTTAGATGGAGTTACAGCGCATGAAGAAACAAATGTCAAAATTACTGGATCGTAAATAACCTCAGTTAGGTCTCCTCTGAACCAGAAGTACTTTGCATCGAAGTAACTGGGTATGGGTTAGATACATTATCCTGAACTGGTTGGAAATATATGTTGGAGATTGTATTCTTGTTTAATAAATATCTGTAAAAATGTATATAAATGATATATCCAAGCCATATAGAAGTATAATTTATGAAACTACAAACATTGGCCGCTTTTATTAGCTAGAAACATTTGCTGATATTGTTATTCAGACATGTCAAATGACAAACTTAATTGATCATCTTTGGCAAGATACCAAAAAGGATAGGAATTGAACCCACGCATGCAGGGAACAATGGATTAGCATACCATTGCCTTAATGGCTCGGCCACTTCGTCAGGAACATCCATCATTCAGGGTCAATATATTTGATTAACTGCCTTGTTTTAAAACATGAATGGCTGTGGAATATGCTACTATATAATTGTACTCAATTAAAATAATAGGTGTGAAAAGTTTAAGATAAAGAAATCCATGTAACACAGCAATAATTAACATACAATATTTTAATGCAGAACTTTATATCCTCTCAACTTTCTATCTCATCTTTTATCCAAAGAGGAAAAGACATGATCTAAATTATTGAGCATCTCAAATAAATTAAAATGGATCTTTCATGGTGTAAAAAAATGGCTGCTGTAAAACTAAACACAAATAAATATCAATAAGAGAGAAATACATTAGATATGTGAATTTAAATCAATGAAGATTAATCTAAACTATCTATGCTGAGGTCAGTAGTGTGTGTGTGTGTGTGTGTGTGTGTGTGTGTGTGTGTGTGTGTGTGTGTGTGTGTGTGTGTGTGTGTGTGTGTGTGTGTGTGTGTGTGTGTGTGTGTGTGTGTGTGTGTGTGTGTGTGTGTGTGTGTGCCAAAGTAGATAGTCAATTGGCTGTATTGTGCCCTATTTTTATTGTGGTTAGCTTGGCCCTGACCAGTGGGCTGTGAGGCCCCCCCAAGCACCCATGAACTTCTGGAATCCAACCAGGCCTCAGAAGTTTGACTCCAGACAGGGAATAGGTCTGAATGTGATCTCTTCCTTCTCCTTCAGCAGAAGGTCGTAGCGACAAAGAGGCCTTGATATTTGGAGACAAGATAGAGAAGGGAGATTTCGGTACAAAATGCGGCAATTACTTTTATATTTGTGTAAAATTGACAGAAAAGTTGGGTGCTTGGTGAAAAATGTATCCCAAAAGCATTTTTTTTACCCTCAACAATTTGTAATATGTAAACCTTTTGATGGGATATCAAAACCTTTGACGTTCTACCTGTCGGAGCCTTCGAGGCGTTGGAGGCGAAGTCGGAGAACCCGTAGTTTATGCTTCGGCCCAAGAACGATCGCAGAGGAGAACGTGACCGACATCTTCTCCACCGTCTCCACGTCTCCGTCAAACTGGGCCAACAGCTGAGTCTCCGTGTACTTCTCAAACTTCAACTTCTTACTAATAACCGGAAAAAGATACATGAAAAATAATTATGTTTGAATATTTCTGAAAAATGTAACAGGCAAATTTATAGTTAGAAATGAGTTACGTTAGAATGTGTTTGAATGGTAATGTTTAGTTTTAAGTTTAGGGTTACGGTGTAGGGTTTGGGTAAGAAAATAAAGGTAATGGTTAGGGTTATGATAGAAAGTTGGTGGTCAGGGTTAGCACAAGTAGGTAATGTTTGGGATTTCGGTGCCTAGGGTAAGGGTGTTAGGTTTACTATAGAAAGGTAATGTTTAGGGTGCCTAGGGTAAGGTTTAGGGCCAAAAGTAATGTTAAGTGAGTCTAGGGTTGGGCTATGGCTATGGCAGAAAGGTCATGTTTAGGAAGTCTGAGGTTAGGGCTAGGGGAAGAAAGGTAATGTTTAGTAAGGCTAGGGGAAGAAAGGTAATGTTTAGGGTCAGGGCAGAAAAGTAATGTCTAGGGTTAGGGTTAGTCTAATCGTTAGTAGAATCAAAATGTTCAGGGCAGAACAATTATGTTTAAAACGTACTGGTCAATCGTGGCCTTAGCTGATTGGTTTTTGCCGGAGAGTTTGATGGTGATGTAGCCCCACTGCACCTCCTGGTTCCACGTCATGATGTTCAACCGGAAGTTGGTTTCTGAGAACGAGAACACGTTAGGAACATCCACTTTATGTTTCAAATAATTTTAAGAATTGAACCACAAGCAGCAGTAACAGCAATCAATACTTGAATTCAATGCTACAAAATAAGGGTTGTGGTTAGAAGCCTGGTTCTACCAGTTTATCTTGCAAGGTCTTTACTCTGTCCATTTTCATGCAACAGATGGCTTTCGCCAGGCTAAGGTGTATGTATGTCCAAACGTAAAAAATATATACAAATTAATACAGCTGAAAGGGAAAAAATATGACTATGTATCAATCAAATATATTTGCATATGCAGCCGTTTTGATGACTTACTGCAGAAAGGTTTGTTGCCGTTTGTGTTGAAGAAATATTTGGTTTGTCCCAGTCTCAGCAAGGAGTCCTTCCATGCTACTACGTTATACCCTGGACAGGAACGAGAAGGTTGGACAGACGTTTAAAGAATTGAGTTGAAATAATACAGTAGCTAATCAAATCGGTCGGCATAATGCAAATCACACCCTCTTGATAAGACAAATCATAACAGTATAATTATTCATGGTCATTCTACCCCCAACTCCACTAACACTAAGAACTATATTAGAAAACACTGTATGAATGGAATACAGATGTTTTTGAATAAAATAATTAAGGAATGTGTGTCAGAATTGTTATTAGTGTCCCAATGAGGAAGTGCAACTATTAATAACCAGCATAGAATAAACCACAAGATTACACCATAATGAGTGTGAAAAAACTCAGAAAGTCGTAAAATGACAGTTAAATGAAGGATAAAAATAGAAATGGCCCAATGTGCAGCGGACCAATTATCAGAAGTTTGTGAAATACATGGATAATGTGGTGTAGATGTTAGTGGTTGGAAAAGTGTTGCTAACCAAATACGGGGCATCCTTGTGTGCCAAATTGAGTGCAGTCTGTGCAGCGTGCGTCCAGGAATTCATCGTAAGTGGCGCACGGGAAGGCTCTGATTTCACACACACCCTGCAGAGACTCCTTGAAAAGAAACACTGATCTCTGGTGGTCACACTTAAAATAGGAGCTCCCTGGAAAAGAAAATACAGTTAAGAGTGTCACACACATTTGAGTATTGATTTCAATTCAATTGCTTCTAGACAAAGTGTAAAGTCATGACAATATTTTCACACAATAAAAAATGTGTAGGATTGCATATTTGGGCGTTGTTAGGTGAAAGTTTGCACCAAATGCCCCCTCCACTATAAGAAACACTAAAAGCTTACCGGACAGGATTGATTTTGGACAGCCTTCTTGGTCGGCGCCCCCGTTGGGATAGAAATCAATGTGACCCAGCGGTTCTCGCAGTCCGAGTGCTGTAAACACAAACAGTTATTATGTCCATTTTACACACATCAGACTTCATCAAAGAGAAACACATTGATCGAACCAGGCCATAGGTTAGCAGCATACCGTCTATATCTGTGTGTATGACATCCACAAACTGTGCGTCGGTTTTGTCCAGGCAGTCTTCTGGGGGCTTCCCAGCGAACATGGGCCCGGCAGCATCCAACCCTGCAGACACAGACACACAGACACACAGACACACAGACACACAGACACACACACACACACACACACACACACACACACACACACACACACACAAAGCAGCCAAACATGTAAAGCCAAGTTAGCTAGTGTTTTTATTTTTCATTCAGTGAATCATTTCAAGGGTCAGATAAGATTTGACAGTAGTTTAAGTTATTGTGGGTGAATTACAACTTTAAGGCAAAGAAAGAATGATTCATTATCAACTTAAGAGTTTTGTACAAACTTGATTTCAGCCACTGGTTTTAAATGCTTTTTCATTGTTGAATTGCTGCACGCTTGGATACTAGGTTGCTGATTCATGGCATTACCAGGAAATGCACATAATGTTTTCAGTTTCTATTTATATCATTCTCTAATGTAGCCTGTGATTCCGATTCTTGTTAGGAAAACCGTTCTAATTCACAAAACTTGTGGTTGAGGTCTGTTGTTTAATTTCCCATCTATTGCCCAAGTATAGGACTTAGCATAAAGAAAGGGCGACAGAGGGAGAGAGAAACAGAGAGAGACAGAGAAACACACAGAGAGAGAGAGAGAGAGAGAGAGAGAGAGAGAGAGAGAGAGAGAGAGAGAGAGAGAGAGAGAGAGAGAGAGAGAGAGAGAGAGAGAGAGAGGTCTGCTTACCTGTGATTCTTCCAATGGTCCCGTTCAGTTCAGCTCCTACGAAGCCAGATATGTGCGCTCCCAGGCTGATCCCTATCATGTGAATGGAGGCGAGCGAGGCACCATTTTCCTGGACAGAAGGAGAGGTCATTCAGTTAGTGGCAGGGATGGATCCTGAACAGGGGAGGAATGGTCTAGTGCAGCGTTTCTTAATGGGTCGGACTCGGGACCCAAAATGGGCCACGATCCAGTTAGTAATGGGTCGCGGCCTGACGACGCACAGACCAGAACACTCTGAGCACACCGGGATTGGTGATCCTCTGGGATCACAGTTTTCTGAGAGTGTGGTAGTCGGGTCCCACGGACACACAAAAAATTTCTATTGGGTTTGAGTCTAGTGGTTAGGGTGTTTAACTCCCAGCTGAAAGGTTCTGGGTTTGATCCCCGATGTCTGCCGTCTACCTATAGACGTCCTTGAGCAAGATACCCTAACGACATGCATCTAAAATGAAAGTTCACTGTAAGTCACTTTGGATCAAAGAGTCTGCTTGCTAGAATGACTAAATAGTACACAATAGCAAGCAGAGGTCAGTCTGCTTGCAGTTACAAAGAGATAGATCTTAGAGAACTAGAGTTATTGTAACCAGACAGGAAACCCCTAACCAGAGTAGGGGAGTAGGTTTCAGCTGGGGATTCTCCCCAGCTTCAATTGGGTGTTGGGGGTATGTGGGAGTGTGTGTGGATGGTGGCTGGTTTAAGCAGCCTCACCTGGCCCGAGTCAGACTGATTGGAGTCTGGAGCTGGGTGAGGCTGCACACCTGTTGCACATTGAGCAATCAGTGTGCACAGGTTAAACCAGCCATCACCACACACACACTCAGCATGCCAGCAACAGCTGCATGCCAGCAACAGCTGCATGCCAGCAACAGCTGCATGCCAGCAACAGCTGCATGCCAGCAACAGCTGCATGCCAGCAACAGCTGCATGCCAGCAACAGCTGCATGCCTCACTCTATGCAACCTTAACAATAAACCGGTTTTCAACATCACCACCCTGTGTCCATTCGTTTGGAGGAGCCCGAGGAAAGTCACCTAGGTGGAGTGAGAAAAGCCACCTAGGTGGCGTGTAGTAGTGGACATTGCTACACCAGGATATTTATGAAACCGTATCATAATTTATGAGATATTTATCAAACCTTTTACATAATTGTTTTAACTTAAAAAGGCATTATCACATATCTCTGTAACGAT
>JACYXH010000764.1:2350000-2407500 GCA_026745465.1 Lota lota
CTGGGTGTCGGTGGCGACATTCCCCCAATGCATTCACATCACAAGTCGCGCAGTTTGTGACGCGTTTTTCCATCACCCAGCAGTGGTTGCTCCGCCAGAGAGGGTAGGACGGAGCTATCGCAACAGACTATCTCTTGAACGCACTTGTTTGGGAAGCGGCGCACTGCTTTTTTTCGCCATAGGTGCTGCCAACGAAATCAAATCAGAGATCTTCGAGATTGAGACTTGAACAACAGAAACAAAACCAACATTTTCTGTCAAACTTTTATTTTCCAGCTCACCGTCCAGTTAGGGTTTACGCAGATGGCATTTTCGACCTGTTTCATTCGGGCCACGCACGCGCTCTCATGCAAGCCAAGAACGTCTTCCCAAACACACACTTGATAGTGGGAGGTAAGGTATATAGTCCTCTATGAACTCTAAGACAAATCTCTATCATTTTTATAGACAAGCTTTTAATTGATGCTGCCCTATCTCATTGTTGAAACTGGTGTTTGCTCTTACTGTGTTCTGTTTTGACTGTTAGGTTTTCAGTATTCTGGTTTTAGTAAAGCAGGGTTAGTTAAATATGTCTATTTTACTTTTTGTAAAGCACTTAGTACTATATAAATAACTGTTATTATGCTAATGCTTTATTATGTTCGTGCAGTCTGCAGCGATGAGCTCACCCACAAGTACAAGGGCTACACGGTGATGACGGAGGACGAGCGCTACGATGCGCTACGTCACTGCCGCTACGTGGACGAGGTGGTCCGTGACGCCCCCTGGACCCTCAGCCCAGAGTTCCTCAGGGACCATACGGTCAGTGTGTCTCTGGAGAGGAGGGGGTGTTTTCTGGTTCCAGATTGACTTTGTGGCTCATGATCAGGAGAAGGAGGTGATGGAGGTGGTATAGGTGGTGATGTGGCGTGTGTTTCTGGTACCAGATCGACTTTGTGGCTCATGATCAGGAGAAGGAGGTGATGGAGGTGGTATAGGTGGTGATGTGGCGTGTGTTTCTGGTACCAGATCGACTTTGTGGCTCATGATCAGGAGAAGGAGGTGATGGAGGTGGTATAGGTGGTGATGTGGCGTGTGTTTCTGGTACCAGATCGACTTTGTGGCTCATGATCAGGAGAAGGAGGTGATGGAGGTGGTATAGGTGGTGATGTGGCGTGTGTTTCTGGTACCAGATCGACTTTGTGGCTCATGATCAGGAGAAGGAGGTGATGGAGGTGGTATAGGTGGTGATGTGGCGTGTGTTTCTGGTACCAGATCGACTTTGTGGCTCATGATCAGGAGAAGGAGGTGATGGAGGTGGTATAGGTGGTGATGTGGCGTGTGTTTCTGGTACCAGATCGACTTTGTGGCTCATGATCAGGAGAAGGAGGTGATGGAGGTGGTATAGGTGGTGATGTGGCGTGTGTTTCTGGTACCAGATCGACTTTGTGGCTCATGATCAGGAGAAGGAGGTGATGGAGGTGGTATAGGTGGTGATGTGGCGTGTGTTTCTGGTACCAGATCGACTTTGTGGCTCATGATCAGGAGAAGGAGGTGATGGAGGTGGTATAGGTGGTGATGTGGCGTGTGTTTCTGGTACCAGATCGACTTTGTGGCTCATGATCAGGAGAAGGAGGTGATGGAGGTGGTATAGGTGGTGATGTGGCGTGTGTTTCTGGTACCAGATCGACTTTGTGGCTCATGATCAGGAGAAGGAGGTGATGGAGGTGGTATAGGTGGTGATGTGGCGTGTGTTTCTGGTACCAGATCGACTTTGTGGCTCATGATCAGGAGAAGGAGGTGATGGAGGTGGTATAGGTGGTGATGTGGCGTGTGTTTCTGGTACCAGATCGACTTTGTGGCTCATGATCAGGAGAAGGAGGTGATGGAGGTGGTATAGGTGGTGATGTGGCGTGTGTTTCTGGTACCAGATCGACTTTGTGGCTCATGATCAGGAGAAGGAGGTGATGGAGGTGGTATAGGTGGTGATGTGGCGTGTGTTTCTGGTACCAGATCGACTTTGTGGCTCATGATCAGGAGAAGGAGGTGATGGAGGTGGTATAGGTGGTGATGTGGCGTGTGTTTCTGGTACCAGATCGACTTTGTGGCTCATGATCAGGAGAAGGAGGTGATGGAGGTGGTATAGGTGGTGATGTGGCGTGTGTTTCTGGTACCAGATCGACTTTGTGGCTCATGATCAGGAGAAGGAGGTGATGGAGGTGGTATAGGTGGTGATGTGGCGTGTGTTTCTGGTACCAGATCGACTTTGTGGCTCATGATCAGGAGAAGGAGGTGATGGAGGTGGTATAGGTGGTGATGTGGCGTGTGTTTCTGGTACCAGATCGACTTTGTGGCTCATGATCAGGAGAAGGAGGTGATGGAGGTGGTATAGGTGGTGATGTGGCGTGTGTTTCTGGTACCAGATCGACTTTGTGGCTCATGATCAGGAGAAGGAGGTGATGGAGGTGGTATAGGTGGTGATGTGGCGTGTGTTTCTGGTACCAGATTGACTTTGTGGCTCATGATCAGGAGAAGGAGGTGATGGAGGTGGTATAGGTGGTGATGTGGCGTGTGTTTCTGGTACCAGATCGACTTTGTGGCTCATGATGATATCCCGTACACCTCGGCTGGATCGGAGGACGTCTACAAACACATCAAGGAAGCAGGTGAACACACACACACACACACACACACACAGCCACGGTGTGTGGTGACTGGAGTGTTTGCCGTGGGTGTGTCTACGTGTGTCTATGTGGAATGTGTGTCTATATATGTGAATGTCTATATATGTGTGTGTTTATGTATTAATGCATGTCTTGTGTATGTGTGTGTGTCTATGTAGTAATGCATGTCTTGTGTATGTGTGTGTGTCTATGTAGTAATGCATGTCTTGTGTATGTGTGTGTGTCTATGTAATAATGCATGTCTTGTGTATGTGTGTGTGTCTATGTAGTAAGGCATGTCTTGTGTATGTGTGTGTGTCTATGTAGTAATGCATGTCTTGTGTATATGTGTGTGTCTATGTAGTAAGGCATGTCTTGTGTAGGTGTGTGTGTCTATGTAGTAATGCATGTCTTGTGTATGTGTGTGTGTCTATGTAGTAATGCATGTCTTGTGTATGTGTGTGTGTGTCTATGTAGTAATGCATGTCTTGTGTATGTGTGTGTGTCTATGTAGTAATGCATGTCTTGTGTATGTGCGCACATCGCAGGGATGTTCGTGGCCACCCAGCGAACGGAGGGGATCTCGACCTCGGACCTGATCACTCGTATCGTTCGGGACTACGACATCTACGTCCGACGTAACCTGCAGAGGGGGTACACCGCCAGGGAGCTCAACGTAGGGTTCATTAACGTAAGTCAAAAGGTTCATAACCTGTGAGACAGCGATGAAAGGAAACGTTCAAATCGATTTTTTTCCCCCATCATTTTGGGTCTCATTTGAGTAATGCGGACAACCATTTTTGAAATTGGTCAAGTATGGAGCGAAAGCGTGTCAGCCATTGCAGCTGCGAAACGGGCTGCAGTGTAACGCTATGGGGCAACACAGACCACTGACAGACACAGATTGTTTTTATAAGTGTCTGACAACATTATGGAAAGGATCCCTACAGAGGAATGCAACTTTTCTCTTTACCTTTCTCTTGATACGGTCTGTTTGTTATTGTGTCTGACCATGTCTCGCTCAAGGAGTGTTCTCGCCAGAGTTGAGTTGTTGAGTTGAAATAACATTTCCCTATTGACATTTCCCTATTGTCATTACAATCTCAACTGTCCTTCATCCAAGTCTTTAAGATAACACTAAGCTATGCTTTCTGTAGTCCAACCCTCACTCACGTTTCAACCATTCCCTTCCTGCGTCAACTCAGCTCTCGTGAGACTTCAGAGCGAGTCAAAGTGTTACAGTACAGTATATAGTATATTATATTGCTTATATATATTCTTAAATATACAAACAATATAATATATATTAACAATATAATATATATAAGAATAAATATAAACTATATATATATACTATATTGTTTATATATAAATAAGAATATATATAAACAATATAACATACTATATATATATATATATTCTTATGACAAGGCCAAGCATATCCGTGTAGCATATTTATGCATTTATTTCTTTATTATTCCATTCTGTGAGGTCACCTGTACATATATTGTGTCATATTCGTATTAACTTTTAATAAATAATATTTGTATATGTTTATAAATCTCCATTCCATCCATTTTCTTTATATCCACTCCATGTATTATTTGACTATTTTACTGCATTACTAATTTGTACACTGCTACAGCTGATGTATAACTTATGTTCATGTTACATGACACAGAGTGCATTCATAGCTAAAGCATGTTTGTCCAACCGAGCTGATTCTGATTCTGAAGCGTACGCTAACTCTCGCTTCATGTCTCTGTGGTCCAGGACAAGAAGTACCGTCTGCAGAACCAGGTGGATAAGATGAAGGAGACAGTGCGCACGGTCGAGGAGAAGTCCAAACACTTTGTGTACCGCATGGAGGAGAAGAGCGTGGACCTGATCCACAAGTGGGAGGAGAAGAGCCGGGAGTTCATCGGGAGCTTCCTGGAGCTCTTCGGTCCAGACGGAGCCTGGGTATGGCTGATCTACGACCCTCACTTATCCTCCTCGGCATCATTTCAATCAATCTTTAATGAGATTTACTGTCCTCTAATTCTGCTGCTGTGACACCCGCATTCCTGAATAGGTTAAGATAAAAGATAGCATACACTTCTTGAATCGAGTTGATCCTATCTTATTTGATCACAGTAGGTACTAGGGCTTTTCAGGTCCTCATTAAAATAATTAAAACAAAAGATTGTTCTATATTAAGATAAGTTATAATTCTCTTTTTTATCATTCTAACAGACTGATGCTCACAACTAATCCCAGGGTGGCACTGAAAAAAAAAGAAGGTGTATTTCTGTCCCTCCTTCTGTCTCACTCTCTATCTCTCCCCCTCTCCCTCTACCCCCTCTATTCTCCAGCATGCCATCCAGGAACGTAGCGGGCGGATGCTGCAGGCTCTCTCCCCCTACTCCTCCCCCCGGGGGTCCCCCAGCAGCAGTCCCACCAGGAGACGCTCCCTCTCCCCCAAATCTCCCTCCTCCTCCTTCTCCTCCTCCTCCCTTTCCTCCTCCCTCTCCACCCCCTCCTCCCCCATCTCACGCCGGAAGAAGGGTGGCTCCTCCTCCCCCCCTTTGAATGGCTCCTACAGCAGGAACCGGCACTGACCTCAGACCTACCCGGCAACACGTCGACCAATCAGGAAAATTGCATTCATGAATTAAATACTAATGCTGTCTTTAAGGTGTCCAGCAAAGTTGTAATAATCAATGTAGAATAGATGTGGTTTGATAAAATGCGGCTTTTACAAACTGCTGCTGACAGTGATCTGCTGAAGAGCGTGTGGGCATATTAATGACATATTTAAGAAAACACAACAGTCTTAATGTGTCTGGTACTTAGGTAGAAATCGGGTGAAGATATGTGTATCTGAATGTGCAATTAAGTATATTGCATGACATTCACTTGACAATTAGTCTAATGGGAATAAAATATATCTTTTATATCTATATTTGTTTTGCTTTCTTGCTTGAAATGTAAAATATCAAAAAGTTTAAAATAACGTGTTGTAGTATACCGTACATTAGAAAGGACCATGGAAAAGTATGACAGTAAAAAATAATTTCAGCTATATACAGCTGTTTTTTTTTTCTTAAAAAACGTTAAGGCTATAGTCGAAAATAATGTCCCGAGCAAATGAAAGAATACGTCATTATATTATTGTACTTATAGACATCCTCTGTTAAACATATTTCCCTTAAGCGTTTGTGTACAGTGCAGTATTTCTTTATTTTGAAAATGTATTTTTTCTTCTTAGTACACTTTGTGTATGGGCTACAACTAAATATAAACATACACTTTGTACACACCACGCAACACCACACGGAGTCTGTCCTATGATCGGACCCCCCGACCTGCCCTCTCCATCAACCTTGGAGCCGGCCCTTTAAATATGTGACGTCAGTGCTGAATGTCCCGTCTACACGCGGATTAAAGATGGCTCCCTCTTATGTAGTGAAGTCCTGCAAAAAGCTTCTCAACTGGATACCTGTCGTTTTTATAAACCTTGTTGTTTTCTGGTCTTATTATGCATATGTCGTGGAACTATGTGTGTGTAAGTACATGTATTCATATTCATGTTGAGTAATCAAATGCAACTAATAGTTGGCCAGTGTTCCAAACTCTTGCCAGTTGAATGGAAAATGTTTTGTAGAACAAGTTTTTATTAAATTAACTTAAACATAAAGTGCATGGGTGCAAAGGTATAAACCTTCCACTTTGTCATGCCTCGGGATGGGGAAGTACCGTTTTAAAGTCTGTTTGGTATAATCAGTCATGTAAAACAGCATGTTTTAAATAGCTCCCTTGAAACCGCTCATTATGCCGGAGGCTAACGCCACTTTAAACCGATTTAACTGTTTAGAAAAAGTGGAAGTGCTGCATATAAACTTGGCCATTCAATTGTATAATGGTGATGCATTCAAAACAGTTACAGAGTCAAATTCAATAACAAGATGACTATAACAATTATTATCCGCTAACGTTACATATTAAATAGATACTTAAAATTGTTGCAAAAAGATAAATACACAAAATGTCTATCATCAAGTCTAATCCTTGCCATAATAGAAAATCGACCGTGTTTTGCGCAATGTTAATTTCACTAACAACGTTAATAAAATACCCTATTCATATGCAAAGAAATCACGTCGATATGCAATGTCAATAATACGTATGTCATTATGCATTTATGTAAGCGTCAGCTCAGTGAATGAGAAACCACTGTAACGTAACGTTAATGCATTGCCCTTGTTCTAGCCTATGTTGCATTGTATAATATATAGGTATATATATATAGATATCTAGATATATAATAAGAAAGTGTACCCGCAATAGGCCTACATATGGAAACAAACGTTTAAATAAAACAAACGTAACGACATTTTAAACGTAATTGTTAGTAGATTAGTAGGACTACTGCCTGTACTGGGCAACCACTACTTCTATATCGCCAGTGTGCGTTTAAACCGGGAAGCGGGTAGCCAGCATTACCGGCGTGTTGCTAGGGGACCGGGACAGTAGAACCAGGGCACCGAACAAAGCGTCCTCTGATTGGTTGGTCGAGCTGGTCGTGCCAGGCTGCTGAAGGGGACATGGATGGGGATGTGGGGGGCAGGTCAAAGATATTCTATAGCTCAGCCTTAATTCTATGGCTTTATTGTATAGCCAATGTGAACCCTTTATTTATTTCCCATCTCTAAGTTCATTTTATTTTGTTGCTTTGTCTTAAACAGATACGATCCCCAACGATGCAGAACGAAGTAAGTCACACGTAAATTAGGCCTTCATTAGTATTTTCCAAATAAAATGATAATGCATATATAACTAGTATTCCTTTCACTTTAATATTTGTTTTATTGCAATTCCTATTGTTACTAGATTTATCAAAGGCATTTTACATGTTAAATTCATTTAATTATATTGGATTTCCTCTTCCTGGATCTCCTCTTCCTGGGCTGGGAAATGGGCTATATTTTAATAATAGTTCATAGTTTTCTCTTTCTTAACCCTATTATTATCTGCTACTGTGTTTACGGCGTGAAGTCAGCTACCTGGTCGTTTTCCACGTCTTCTTCTTCCTGTTCATCTGGTCTTACTGGAAGACCATCCTCAGCACGCCAGCCTGTCCCTCCAACTCTGTATGTGTGTGTGTGTGTGTGTGTGTGTGTGTGTGTGTGTGTGTGTGTGTGTGTGTGTGCACATGCATGTACGTGCATTTCTTTTGCAAGATTTATGTTTGTACAAACAAAATTCCATGTAAAAAAAGAACACTCAAATTAATCTATACTATTTTATATGGATATAGGAGTTAGTGTTATATACTTTTTCCATGCAAGTTAATAAACAAGGTCAAAGAAATGCTCAGAATAGCACGGCTCTAGTAGCCGTAGTATAGCAGTACACATTTGCTAATTTTCTGTTATTTTCAGATTTGAAACGTAAATCCTGTATTTCCATTCAACACCTGTGATATTGTCGGTAATTGTCTGTTTGCTGCGGCCCCAGTTTGGTCTTCCCAAGGCGGAGAAGGAGCAGTATGAGAGGGAACAGAGACCAGAAGTTCAGCAGGAGCTCCTGAAGAAGGTGGTGCTGGAGATGCCGGTGTACACACGCACAGCAGGGGGCGGTAAGACCTATCAGTGGAAATAATATTACAAAAGCTAGAACATGTCTTGGAAAATTGTGATGTTACACTACAAAACAAATATTGTATGTCTGTGTGGGCTATGTCACCAACTAAAAGTTGCACAGTTGTCTGTCAACGGTAATGAGTTAGCTTGTAAGGCTTTTTGAGGAGATTCTCATATGAGATGGTAGTGAACATTCTAATGAAATATCCGTCACTGAAAGAAATACAACTTTACATTAAACACATTTTTGTAAGCTTTTGTCGTGATATTTATTTTGCAGATAGTTGCAACGTTCATGCTTATTCAAACCGATCATTTTTTGTAGTTAGTTCATTATAAATCATATGCTTTGGTTGTTGTCAGCCTCACAATCAATTTGGATAAAAGCATCTGCTAAATAACTTTCTTTGTAAATGTACTTTTACAATTCACAGCTCAACTTTCCCTGCTAGAACATTGTGTGTGTGTGTGTGTGTGTGTGTGTGTGTGTGTGTGTGTGTGTGTGTGTGTGTGTGTGTGTGTGTGTGTGTGTGTGTGTGCGTGTGCGTGTGCGTGCGCGTGCGCGTGTGTGTGTGTATGCTGCCCAACACCATAATAATTACTCTGTTACTACTTTGCTTCCTACAGCTGTGCGGTACTGTGACTTCTGTCAGGTGATCAAACCCGACCGATGCCATCACTGTTCCACCTGCGAGACGTGAGTAGGCCTCCTCCTGGTTCTGCTCCTTCTGGACCGTCTCTCAACTCAAACTTGTTTTGTATAGCCCTTAACCGCATTGACATATTCTCAAAGGGCTTCATGGGCCCACATTATGCAACAACCCCTAACTCAAAGGCTCTGGTTCTCCATGTTCCTGTAGGTGTGTTCTGAAGATGGACCATCACTGTCCCTGGTAGGACATTTTACTGACTGACTAATCTCGGATCCAGAAGTTGCACTATGCTATAGCAGAATGTCTGGGGGGAGACTGCACAGCGCCTAGGCCGGAAACCAGAAAGTGTGAGGGGCGTAGTAACGCAGTGTTTCCTGTTGTATTATTGATGTAACCTTCCGAAGATACATTTATTTGTGAGTTCAAGGTTGAGGTTTCAGAAGACGATTTTAACAAATGTATTTCTACAGTGGCCGGTCTATATGTGTGATTTAAACCTTTACAGACACTTTGTCTAAGGACGTTGGTGTCTGGACAGGACTTTTGTAACTTATCTTTCCACCGGCTACAGGAAAGGTTTAGTTTACCAGAGCTGGCCGAGTTTGCGATAGCTGTTAGCCAAGCAGGGTACCGACAATGGGGAAAATGATGCTATGGTTTTAGTTATCGGTCCTCTTCTGGATCCAAATCAATGGTCAGCCATATGACGTGTGCTGGTTCCACCGGTCAAATTGTTTCCAGTAGAAACTCATTCCCCATTCCCCAAGATTTACGCTTGTCTGCTATCAGATTTTAGATGTTAATCCAGTGTGTGATTTGTGAGACTACTAACTAACTATCTTAATGAAATGTTTTCTTTTGTTGTATTATTATGAATTAGAATGTTCTTTATTTCAGGGTGAATAACTGCGTGGGCTTCTCCAACTACAAGTTCTTTGTGTTGTTCCTTGGCTACGGATCCATATACTGTCTGGTCATCTCGGCCACCGTCGTCCAATACTTCATCAAGTTCTGGACCGTGAGTTCAAGACACGATCTCATGTTTGATCGCAGTGTAACAGAATGAAGGATGTCAATAGATCCTGAATCGAATGCACCCAAGTAGATATTTATTCAATGACGCCTATTCAAGTCTATATGAAACACAGATTAAAATGATAGAATAACATTTGTGACAAAGTAATCTCGGATCCTGAAGTCTGATTTGCGAGACTAGTGATAAGGCACAAGCATCTCTGCAGTGTTATGTTTTAAATCATACTATAACAAAAGGGATGAAATCACAACTAGGTTTATTTTTTGGGCTGTCGATCGCAAATCCTTTTCGAGTCGCTGTGAAAAATCGCTATCCATCTTTAGCCAGGATGGCTAAAGATTTTGCGAAACACCATTTTTTGTAAATAATTTTGACAGCCCAAATTGTAACTAGAGAGTCAGGTAGTCTAGTGGTTAGGGTGTCCCTGCCGAATGGTTTTGGGTGTGAACCCCAATGTCGGCAGCCTACCTGCTCTTTATTGACATGTATTTAAAATCGAATTCACTGTAAGTCGCTTTGGATAAAGGCATCTGCTAAATAACTTAAGAGTTAATAGTGCAAAGAAGAAAGAACCAAATCATTGTGTTCATGGAGCTACTACTGGAGGGCTCCATCTCATGGTTGATTCTTGGTGTGCGAGTTCAAACTAAGTCTCTCTTTCTCCAGGCCAACGGTACCATTATACTACTCTCAGTACCAAAGTACTCCTCTCAGTACCACAGCTCTACTCTCCTAGCCTCCCTGTACACAATAGCAGCTGTGATCCAGCTCCTCAGCCAGGGGACAGGATGAGAGCTCCTATTGTCCCCATGAAGAGCTAACTTTACACCCTTTTGTTTATTTTTATGTAGTTAATTTGACATGACTTATCTTGAGCCATCCTTGTCAATCAATACATCTATTTACAATTTAGTCATTTAGGACTGCAGTTCCCAACCTTTGACTTTAAGTGTACCACTAAAATGTAATCTAGACCTTTCGTGAATCACCTCAAATGATAGATTAAAAAAATAGATAAATACACATGCAGTGGTTGAGCAAAGAGTGCTAGCGCCCCCTTTATACACAATTATTATTACTGCAAGAAGGCCATGTCCAGTGGGAAACAGTGGAGAGAAAAAGTTAGCAATGCTGCTTATGCTCCAAATGGGTTTATTTAGCAAACACAAATAAACACAAAACATAGCTGAAACATTTATGGAATGTACAAAGCGTGACTTTTTTGAAATAATAACTAGCCATAATACTAAATTTACTGAACAATATTTATAATATTTTTTTTTACTATCTTTAGAACTATTTATATTATTGTAAATTTGTCTTTCAAGAATGAAATCCCATGTACCACATCCAGTACCGTCGTGTACCACCAGTGGTGCGCATACCACAGGTAGAAAAACACTGATTTAGGAAATACTTTTATCTCATAGAGTGAATACAGTGATACTTGTCATTAAGGACCAGGAGGGATGGACAAGGAGGACATTGGGAATCGAATCCAGTACCTTTTGTCTTTGAGTCCATAAACACCATACTTTCTGTGCCCTATCCTTAAAAAACAATCACTCAGAAGATGGACATTTATTAAAGTGCAATGTACTGCAGCTGGCTTTTAAAAATATATATATATATATTGAGAGAAGTTTGATTCAGTGAAATTATTTTGAATGAATACATTATTAACACGTTCTCCATTTATTTTTTACAGAAAAAACTGACAGACACCCACGCCAAGTTCCACATCCTCTTCCTGTTCCTGGTGGCGGCCATGTTCTTCATCAGCATCCTATGTCTCTTCAGCTACCACCTCTGGCTGATAGGCCAGAACAGGACCACCAACGGTAACCTAGCAACGCCTCTCACAACTAAGTAATGTCACCTCTGAGCCAATACTTGCGCCAAAGCCAATATAGGATATCTTATGAGGCCTTTTGTCTCTCAGTATCATATATGTCATTTATTATGGCAATTATGGCAAGACTTGATGGCAAGAAATGGCTTGTTTACTATCAAAACTGTAACAAGGTTTCTTTCAGATAGGTATCAAGGTTAGGAGACATACCTGGCAAATTAGATGCTTCCATAAGCATACTAATGTGTTTTAAAGGTATATTATGTAACATTTCCCCATCAAAATATCTAAATACGATTAGACCTATGTTATATGTTTTGTTGAGTTGTGTACATTATACAAAATGTTTTCAACAATGTTCAAACCCAGAGAAATCCTTAGTTTTATTCAAGGTAACGGTACGTTTCATTTGTTCCCCTGTCAATACCGTCATATCCTTTTTACCCTCTAACCTCTGAAACATGGGAAGCAGTTTTCCAGTAGAGACCTAATTTATTGACATGATATTTCAATATCGATCTAGCTTACTATGATAAGTGGCTCATGCCAGCCACCAAGCTAATGCGTGCAACATCGTTAACACGCATCAAGTTACTTTTAGTAAGACAGTTTTGACCACGTTACTTCACGACGTCATCAAACTACGTATTTTATTATTGTTTTGATTAGGAGACCCTTAGCAGCCGAAATGACATATTTTACCTTTCGGTTACTTTTGGGAACATAGTTGTCCCTTTTTAATGTTAAATAATCCGTCTTCCAGAGGCGATGAGGGCGCCAATCTTTCGAAACGGTCCGGATAAGAACGGCTTTTCTCTGGGATTTAGCCGGAACTTCGCAGAGTTGTTTGGAGACAGGAAGATACTCTGGCTGTTTCCTGTCTTCTCAGGGTAACTCTTCCTGCACGCCACACTGCGCCATGACCACTACATTTATAATTGTATATGTAACAATTACAGAAAAGTGTAATATTTAGGGTAGTTATGTCTGATGAGTTGATCAACATTCTTCAACCCTGGCTTTAAAGTATTGCTTTTGTATAGACATTTCCCCACAAAGTGGTGTATTTCCTTTAATCCTTTAAAACCTTTGTGTGTGTGTTTGTGTTTTACCAGTCTAGGGGATGGACACACCTTTGTCACACGATTGGTCCACATAGATCCTGAACAAGCGAATCAAATCCTCCAACAAAATGGAAAAATGTAGGTGATGTTGCCAATTTATATATAAATCTATTCCATGGTATATCTTTGTGTTTTATTCCATACAATATATTCATCATATTCAAATGATCATAAAAAACAACTGAAGCAATTTTATTTGTCTACATTTGGCTATTGTCCTATTTTCTTCTTATTTCAGTCCTGTGGACGGAGAAAACCATGCTAGCCTGCTTGATAACGGCGTACCGCACACGGTGGTTGTTACCTCTGAGAAATCTGGTGTGTAATCCTCACAGTGGTCACAGTGTGACATGGCTTTATGTCATAAAAAACCATTCTGTAACAATGAATGAATACATATCTGTCATTATAATAACCATAAATGTTGTGTCTTCCAGTTGCAGACCAAATAGTCTCCGTTACCATGGAGAGTGTATAACAGGTATGTGTGTGTGTTTGTGTGTTTTCAGTTAGATATTCAGAGTCATTTTTACAAAGTTAACATGGAGTCTTACACATTCAAGTATAATGTAAAATGCCTGATTATGTTCTCATCTTCTTCAATTTCAGGGCATGGCGCCATTGGATCTCACTGCTTACTACGGAGACCTCCTAGGGTCACATGGTGGAAAAATATGTGTAAATCTGTAGCCTCAATTTAGTCATCCGTGCGCACTGTTTATAAACTGTACCCACAGATTACTAAACCGTACACACAGATTACCGAACCGGACGTACAGATAACTAAACCGTACGCACAGATTACCGAACCGGACGTACAGATAACTAAACCGTACGCACAGATTACCGAACCGGACGTACAGATTACTAAATTGTAACCACGGACTACATTTGTGAATGGAATGAATGGAAACCAGCGTGCACAAATCTTAAATTCCTACACACGGGTTAGAAATCCAACATCACAGTTTGCGGGTACAGAATTACACAACGTTTATTTTCTCCCATGTGAACCCAGGGGGGCTCCGTAACCTGCCAAAGATTCCAACAGCTTTTAAGTCGTAGGTTACATCGCAATACCGCTTCTTTAACGTTCTTCAGCCCGGTAGTTTGTTGAAATCTTTTTTAGGTGTTTTGCTATCAATGTGATTTATTTTCACATTACCGATTTGTTCAAATTTGGCATTCTGTGCCATTTGTAAATCCAGTATTTAAAAACAATAAGATGGTTTACAAGAGTCCCTTTGGCCCACCGAGGCAGGCTGTGTGTCGGGGATGATGGAGAGGCATTAGTATGCATGGGAGAGATAACAGAAGTACACTGATTTCACTAACCTACTCATTTGTTTCTCACCGCGCCACCCTGCCTCAGGGATTGGCTCTGTGGTTTATTTACTTGTGCTGTCAAATCAGTTGGATTTGATTTGTTGCTCTTTAAAACCTTAGTCCACTTAAGTCATGCTGTTTACAATAATAATGTTTTCATTATATGCTACATTCCATATTTGATAAATTAGGCAAGGGATATCAACACAAGCCTTTTAGGATAATGGATGAGATGATATACACTGCTTTAACATCTAAAGTTGTTAGATTGCCATTGTTCATTGCACTACATATATTTGTTATTTGTATTTATTTTATTATTTATTTAGCTTTCAGTGTTCAACTGCTGTTTTTTGTTTTTTACATTGTTGCATTTTTGCTCACATTGGTTGTAAAGTGAAAGGTGTGTAGTCTAGATAAACATCAAAGCTTTAAAAACATCTAGTTATTTTTATAAAAACCAAAAAACAAGTATCATATGTGAATATGATTATATTCTTATGATTATTTTATAAATCTTTTGTTAAAAATGAAAGTAAAAGTTCTCTTCCATTCCTTATTAGGTTGTATACAATATGTGTAATTAAATAAGTTATTATAATTGTAAAACACAGTGGCTCTGTAATCCAAAGCCTTTGAAACTAAAATGTAATATGTATTTAAATTATTTTTCTTTAGTTCATAATATGAAGGTTGTTGTTCTCAATGTTTACTGCTTACATTTTTAAGACATTTGGTCCTAAATGTATACATTTATACACTTTTTTTCTGCTCCAAGCAACAGATTATCAGTTGCATTTAATTCGGAGAAATGGCACAGGTGTTGGTTGTCATGGTGAACGTTGGATGTACCAACTGATATATACTAAAACATTTAACACAAATGTAATTTTGTGTAACTACAAACAGTAAATTGTCTTCCACATTGTCTATAACAAAACATGTTTGGATTTCCTTTGCACTACATTCTGTTTTGGTGTGTATGAAATGTTTTCCAAAAACCTTTTTCACTACAAATGACAAATTACTTGTAGTAACTGTAATTTTTCAAATATGCTGTGGTCTTGGTCACAATCACAGCTGACCTAGTATAAATCAAGAAAACTATAGGTATATAGTTCATGGCAAAGGTAGCACATTTATGTAAATTGTTCAAAAGCCTAATTAAAATGTTTTGTTCTAAATACTTCCTTTTCATTCTATAAAAGCATACGCCTACTTTGACATACCTTACCACCTGCACCCAATGGTTTTAGTAGGCAATACGTGAAGAAAATAATACAAATATATGTTTAGATAGCACAGCAATTCATTGTGATATTTAAATTATTTTATCACTGTTTGGTTTCAGGTTTCAGTCAGTTTTCTCTGCTCTCTGTAGCAAACCGTTGCCTAACAAAGCTTTGCTCCAAGCTTTAACCCAAGGAGAATATAGAAGAGCTTTCAAAGGTGAACGACCTCAGGTCATTCCCCTTCCTGTAGCGTAGCCGCTGGGTTAAAGTGTAATGGGCCCCTACGATGGCCCCATAAAATGCAGTCATAATACATGACTCAAGCACTGATACACGTGCACCTTGCTCAGCATTGATCAATGGCACAATAATATATTTTCTGTGAAAAAACACAATGTACAAGCAAAAGTTAATTTTTGCCTATCACATCACATAACACAGGCCATATCCAGTAACTTATCTCTGACCTGACCTTGAGATAACAATCTAACGACTGATTGCCATCTAAGGTTGAACTACCATGGACGATAACCCCTGAGCAAATACGTTTGTTAAATTGAAGGGCATAGTCCCTCACCGGTTTCTCATCAATGTCTTGTTCACAGACTGTAGACCAATAGGCCTAGTTCAGATAATGGTTGTCTTTTAACAAAAAAAGGAAGGAGGCCTTTTATAAATCTAGTGATGAGCAGGGATTAGTTAATTGTATATGTTGTGTCTTATTTTATTATATTCACTCAGGGAAGAAGAGCAGTATGTTGTCAAACTGCTCTACTAAAAAAGACACGCAGAATTATCCAAAACAATGTCACACTAAAACTTTAAAACTTAACTGGCTGAAACCAATAAGTATTTTGAAAAGTTGACTCTGGTACCCACTGACCGTCCTAGAATACCTGGTAGGTGAATGAGGGGGAGAGAGTCATTGGAGAATGTGACCTCATAAATGTTCATGTATCATCATACCTTTATTACCTGAAGTTCACTTTAAGGAAGAGAAAGACCAGCTAAAAGCTTTCTCAGTCAGACCAACTGCTCCCCAAGATACCTGTTCAATACAATGAGGAAGGTCTATCCATATTTACTTTTTATCTAATAACTTTGATGTTACTTAAACCTGTTCATTCATGTTTTTAATGTGGATAGATTTTTGTACTGCACTCATCAAATCGATTTAGCCTTCAATTTGGGAATCCTTTACTGAACGTTTTTCTCAAGTATTGTGAGAGCCAAATCTTCATTCACACACTATGGAGGACGAACACAACGTCACGGTTGATCCAGCTTGTCTACAGGAACCACCATTAGCTATAGACGTGATAAAGGGTAAGTGACCCATATTTCTTTATCTCTCTTTAAAAGATAGTGGCCCATTATCACTGTTTGCTGTTTGCTGTTTTGCATTCAGCAAACAGAAGCTTCCACCGTTCAAACCACTTTGCATGGGATCAGTTGTTTATGTGTGAATGGAAACAATGGAATGAATGAATGGACTCCACCTTTTATCTCAAAACTCCTACTTTGTGTACGTAACATAGTCACATATTATATAGAATATCCACATGTCTGATCACTTCACTATTGTGAAGTGATTTAAAGTGTGATTTAAAGTGTTTTAGGTTTAATCTTATTTGATAACTACTACAAATGCTAACTAACACATTTAAACAAATTAAAGAATCTCAAAGTGTATCATGGAAGATCCATTCAAGGCCTGATCTAAATATTTAAATGTGAACGTATATTAAATTTTTAAACTTAAACTTTTAATATTATTCCCATAGCTGCTATGCATTCTGTCATATTTTTATATAGGTCATACGTGCTATTTTGGATGTATTTAAATAATTATATTTTGATTCTGATAGCTCAAAAGACCTTCAGTCTCACTCGTGAGTTGCTTTGGATAAAATTGCTTGGTTAATTAAAAAATCGATATACACTAATGAATCAATCAACACATTAGTCAGCCAATCATAATTGAGTTGCTTCTGTCTCCGGACAGAGCTGGGTGTGTTTGGCATCGGTCTTTTCTCCATGCTGACCCTCATGTCGTTGATGTCCCTGCTGCTGTACCTGGAGCAGTGTGTGTACATCTACAGGAAGCTGCCCTACCCCAAGAAGACCACTATCATGTGGATCAATGGAGCCGCGCCAGTAAGAGCCTTTAATGGATGGAAATATTTAATCTACTAGAGTAAACCACTAAACTTTACAGGGACAATTTGAATGCTTCTGCTGGCTTCCTTGTATGGTATTGACTATGGAAGACAATACAATACAACAATAAACATTTATTTATGGGATACATTTCTAAGGAGCTGAAATAAATAAACAACAGTCCCCTGAATGTACACGCTTGCCTAAAGTAGATTAGTTAAAAGTAGATTAAACGAGAATACATTTGACTTCCTAATGATGTTAACTGAAAGGGCTTATGGTAAAACATGTCTCAGTGATCTTAACTCATTGAGATGATGTTCAGACATCTAAATGTTGTTAACTATGTGTTTCAGGCCATCGCCACCATGTCCTGCTTCGGGATGTGGATCCCCAGAGCGGTTTTAATCACAGATATGGTTTCCAATAGGTAAGTTCTGTTTTCTGACACTTTAATTGGTCACAGTAGTTAGAACGGGCCTTATATAAATGACCCATCAGCAGATGCTGTATTCCATATTCAACGCGTGTGAAGACAATGGGCTGTTAGTCATCATGTTAGTCAATCATCTTATCAACCTAGTTCTGTTCTTCAGTTAAACATTAATGCTGGGGAGGGGGTGTTATAACTTTACATGGTATAACAGGGTTTCATGTGTAATTACAAGGATATGGTACCATTGGTTGTTAATGACATTCATCATATGATATAACATGTGTCTATAGTTATAACGTGTGTGTGTGTGTGTGTGTTTGTGTGTGTGTGTGTGTGTGTGTGTGTGTGCGTGTGTGTGTGTGTGTGCGTCTGTGCGTGTGTGTGCGTCTGTGCGTGTGTGTGCGTCTGTGCGTGTGTGTGCGTCTGTGTGTGTGCGTCTGTGCGTGTGTGTGCGTGTGTGTGTGTGCATGTGCGTGTGTGTGTTGTGTGTGTGTGTGTGCGTGTGCGTGTGTGTGTTGTGTGTGTGTGCGTGTGTGTGTGTGTGCGTGTGCGTGTGTGTGTTGTGTGTGTGCGTGTGTGTGTGCGTGTGTGTGTTGTGTGCGTGTGTGTGTGCGTGTGCGTGTGCGTGTAGTTACTTTGCGGTGGTGGTGTACAAGGTGCTGGTGCTGCTCATCGAGGAGTTCGGGGGCACTGATGCGTTCCTCAAGCGTTACTCCGGAGAGATGTTCATTATCAACACGGGACCCTGCTGCTGCTGCTGTCCGTGTCTACCACGGGTCCCCCTCACACGGTAACACCCCCCACGGGGCCCCCCCACACGGTAACACCCCCCACGGGGCCCCCCCACACGGTAACACCCCCCACGGGGCCCCCCCACACGGTAACACCCCCCACGGGGCCCCCCCACACGGTAACACCCCCCACGGGGCCCCCCCACACGGTAACACCCCCCACGGGGCCCCCTCACACGGTAACACCCCCCACGGGGCCCCCCCACACGGTAACACCCCCCACGGGGCCCCCCCACACGGTAACACCCCCCACGGGGCCCCCCCACACGGTAACACCCCCCACGGGGCCCCCCCACACGGTAACACCCCCCACGGGGCCCCCCCACACGGTAACACCCCCCACGGGGCCCCCTCACACGGTAACACCACCCACGGGGCCCCCCCACACGGTAACACCCCCCACGGGGCCCCCTCACACGGTAACACCCCTCACACGGTAACACCCCCCATGGTTCCACATATAGACTGCTGGCTGGGCCCTGCAGAGAGCTGGTCTGAACCTGTGTGCTGGGCAGCTCGTACGTGTATATCGCCCCTTCTCAGAAATGCCAGCGAGATGTGATGCCTTCTTCCTTTTTTCTTATTTTTTTGGATTTTCATTTGAATGTTTTTGAAGTGTGATTTCTTCCTTTGTAAAGCACTATGAATAGCCCTGTGGTTGAAGGGTGCTATGTAAATACACTGGCCGTGTCTTTATGACAGTAGGTGCTTATTCTGTCAGTAAAGGGTGAAGTTGGAAAACAGTACTTAGGTGGAAGTCAAAGTCTTGGGGTTTGAGTCCCACTGGGGCCACCCATGCGAATAATGTAGGCACTCACGATATTATAAGATGTTTTGATAAAAGTGTGTCAGCCAAATGGTTTGTATTTCTCTATTAGACATTCCATGTAACAATACGTATACATCAAGTGTTTGTTATCACATTACCTTATGGAACAATACTTATACGTATTTGTCCTGGTGGTGCATTCAGGAGGATGATATTCTGGATGAAGCTGGGGACCCTCCAGTATGCCATCCTGAAGACAGCCATGTCCATCCTCTCTGTCATACTGTGGACCAACGGAAACTTTGATCCGTCTGATGTGAGTTCCTATGTCTCTGCTCCTTCCCTTCACATCAACAACATTCTCAGGCGTTAATGGTGGGCCCCTATTTTACCACCAGGTGGCTAATTAACGTTGCATCTGGGTAAAATAGCCCTTTCACATCTATCCTCTATCTTCTCTGTGTTTAGTTGTAGATCACCATTACATGTGTCACTGTGTTCTCTGTGTTTAGTTAAATGTTTACATTACATACATTCTTCATGTCCGAGATCTCCATCATATTTATTACCTACTCAGGTATAGAGATCACCACAGCACGTATCACTATCATCACATTGTGTATAGTTATATATCACCATTACATGTATCACTATTGTCACATTGTGTATAGCTGGATGTCACCATCACATGTATCAGTATCATCACATTATGGCTAGTTGGATATCACCATCACTGTGTGTCACCATCATCACATTGTTTACAGTTGGATATCACCGTCACTATGTGTCACCATCATCACATTGTTTACAGTTGGATATCACCGTCACTATGTGTCACCATCATCACATTGTTTACAGTTGGATATCACCGTCACTATGTGTCATTATCATCACATTGTTTACAGTTGGATATCACCGTCACTATGTGTCACCATCATCACATTGTTTACAGTTGGATATCACCGTCACTATGTGTCATTATCATCACATTGTTTACAGTTGGACGTCACCAGCCCTTCTATTTGGATCAATCCGTTTGTCGGCGTCCTCACCATCATGTCGCTCTGGCCCGTCGCCATCATGTTCATGAACACCAACAGCAAGCTTCGCAGTATTAGGATGATCCCCAAGTACGCCATGTACCAGGCGAGTACCCATACACCATACATATACCCGTTTCTGCCCATACACCATGTACGGCGTTGTCTACAAAATCTCCGCATTATGTTGAGTTCCGAAATATAATTTGTGGAAATAATACATAGGGGGAAAATGCTTTCACCTCACATGCACAAATGTTGAAAAGTCAAATAATTACACGCTTTACTACTCCCTCAACTCATATCTTTGGTAAAAATATATAAAATATTTCCTTTCAACGGACTGAATATAGTCTAGTGGTTAAGGTGTTTGACTCCCAGCTGAAAGGTTTTGGGGTCCAACCCCTACCGGCTCATCAATGACATGTATCTAAACAAATCACTGTAAGTTGCCAGGGCAGAAATGTATAATGTATGAAAATGATTCCATCCATCCAGATGATATGCAGAGAAGTAGACCATTCTGTCTGCTAACGTTTAATCAATACTTTATGATTGAGCTAAACATACAGTTCAGCTCAATCATTTTCATTATATCTTTATATCTTCTAATGTTTATGCGACATTGTATGATTAAGCGAAACATGGCCGTGTTCCTCAGCTGGTCTTGGTGTTGAGTCAGCTCCAGACCTCCATCATCAACATCCTGGCTCTGAACGGGACCATCCCCTGCTCCCCACCCTTCTCCTCCCAGGCCCGCGGCGCAAGTCAGTTACTCCCCTGCTACACACACTCTGAAGCAACTACGATAGCTCGAATGATACGATGGTGGTTATATGATGGTTGGTTGGTGGTTGGTGGTAGTTTGGTTGTTGGTGGTTAGTTGAATGGTTGGATGGGTGTGTGGTGGTTGGTTGGTTGGTTGGGTGGTGGTTGGTTGGTTGGTTGGTTGGTTGGTTGGGTGGGTGGTGGTTGGTTGGTGGTGGTTGGTTGGAGGTGGTTGAATGGTTGGTTGGGTGGTGGTTGGTTGAATGTTGATTGGTTGTTGGTTGGTTGAATTATTGATGTATTTGTTTACTTGTGTTGTCCAGTGCTGAGTCAGCAGATGATGATCTGTGAGATGTTCATCATCACTGTGGTCACTCGGTTCTTCTACCGCCGGACGTACGCCCCACTCCCCCGCGATGAACAGGACGACAACCAGCAGAACCATCAAATCTGCCTGCAGGACGCAAAACCTGACCAGGAGGTCTGAGGGAGACATCACAGACATACCTTACACTACTGTTTCATATGGGCATGTTCACCGTGCGGCCATTTTGATGAAGATGTGGAATTCCGCATTCATTTCCCCCACCCAACTAGTGGCTAGAACCAAGATGGCCGCTACGTTAAGGTGCCCAGATTTCTGAATTGAAAAACAGAGACATTTGTAGTTTGGTGGTCCATAGATCAAAAACATATCTGAAAAAAGGGTACATATTTACATTTTGCCTATTCTTATCATTGTAAATGTAGTACTGTAGTAAAATATTGGGACGTACATGAACAATGGTTTAACGTGCTGTGTTTTAAGCTTAGGTGAACCACCCAAAAAAGCTAACATTATTTATTTGAGATCCCGCGTTTGCGTAGGTTTTGCTATTACAAGTTGTCATTTTCATTTGTCTGAGATATTACCCTGGGATATTAATAAGTATTATTCAGACCTTTATCAGCTGCAGTAATCGTTTCATAACCCTCACCCGTGATATTACATGAATGAAGGGAACCATTGTCTACTTTAATAGTTATGAACCTCTACACAGGTATGTGATAAGCATGTAATCCTAGCTTCACTATTAAAAGACAACAACAAAGAATAACAACAGCTGTTGTGTATAAACAATTAGGAGTCATCCAGCCATCAAAGTTCTTGTTTCCAACACACACACTGTGTGCGTGCACACACACACGCACGCACACACACACACACACACACACACACACAGACACACACACATGGGTGCACACTCACACAAACCACACACACAAAAAAAAGTAACATTATTTTGTTGTCTTTTTGAGTGTATGACCAAAACTGAATTAACTTAACTCATTACTTGGTCAATTCTGTTAAACAAGAAGACCAGATCATTTATATTATTTTGAACTGACAAATACAACTGATGTTATTTATTTCTCATTAGTAGATAGTAGTTAGTAGTAGATATTGTATCTTGGTAAAGTCTCTATTGGTTGATATTTCGATATTTTATGTATAGCCCTTTATGAAGCCCTTATCAGCCTTGTTAATAAACAAAATGGTGGTCATTCTGGCGGACATTAATGGTGAATTAACGTCAGTCAGACTTATACAAAAATATCCTAAATATGAGCCGGAATGGAATCCAATAACTACTACTATCACTACTAATTATAATGATAAAAACAAATTAATACATGGAAAAAGTAAATGCAAAACCATAACGGCAGATATACAACTAAATACACTATAATCAATACACTCAATAGTGTATGGATACTATTGTAGTGTTACTGTTATATATCCTGTTTTGTCCCAATCTCCTCCTCCTCTGTAATAAGATTAGATGTGTGTGGTCATTATGAATAGTATTGTCTGTCTGTCATTGGTTGATATTTCAATATTTATGTATAGTTTATGCTTACAGCCTTGTTAATACAAAATATGTTCATTTACAGTACATAAGTATTTTAATGTTATACAAGATGGAATATTTTATATTACTAAATCACTAATAATATCTGTAAACCCTTAATACATTATGAAAATAAAAAAAATAACCCAGATTTATATAAATGTAATACACTATATTATTTAACTTCTGTTGGATACTATTGTATGTACTGTAATATACCTGTTTTTATGTCCAAACCTCCTTCTGTATGGTTTAATCATTATGAATTATTTTGTTCCCTGTCAGATTCGGTTTATAATGTAACTTAACTATTAACATTTATGAAATTAGTTTATTATCCTGACATTTTTATAATTTATGATTCTGTTTATATTAAAGTCATTGTTATGTATATAAATACAAAATATAAACACAAAGTTAGTTTAGTGAAAATATTATTACATATATTTTATAAAATACTTTGATATAACAGAAAAAAAGTCAAAACATAATCAATAAATATCAGAAAAAAAACATTTATTACACATGCTGTTGATTGCTAGCTAATTTAGCCTTTCTGTTTGAATGAAATATAAACACAAAAGATTAAGCGAATGTAGATAAACATAGAGAGAAAAGAGAGACAAAGAGATAAATTGATGTAGAGAGATAGACGAGAGAGACAGTGAGCGGTAGAGAGTCATAGAGCAATAGAAAGGGGAGAGAGAGTGGCAGAGAGACAGTGAGATCAATAGAGATAGACAGAGAGAGAGAGAGAGGAGAGAGAGGGGCGTTTGGGGGAGGTCTGACGACATGCCCCTGGCTCTGCATTGCTGACGAAAGCTGCTTAGCTCCTCAGTTGCCATGGCAACCACACAAGACCAGCCAGAGGAGAGAGGGGAAAAAAGGGAGCGAGGCAAAAGGGGAGGGGCATTGAAGGAGAAAGCAATAGAGGAGAAAGAGCAGGATGGGAGGGAGAGAGCGCGAGAGAGAGCACGATTGAGAGGGATAGAGGGAGAGAGGCAGAGACAAACCTCCAGTGAATGAGACAGAAAGACGGAGGATTCAGCGGCAGCAGCGTGCGTCTGCAGCGGGACAGAAATAGATCTGAGAGGACTGGCTGTGCCGTCAGCTGACCGGCGACCCATAACGGCAACAAGCAACGTTGGCGTTCTCAGAGAATAAGAAATAGAGAGAGCGACGAAGGAGGGAGAAAAACAAAAAACAACAACAACAACACAGACAAAATGGATGTACAGTCAGACACCACGGACCCTCCGTCGAGTGAATCCCAGCCAAGCGGGAAGAAGAAAGGCTTCAAGCTGTTCGGCAAACGCAAGCCTGGCAGCATCTTCTCCATCCGCGGCCGCGGGGAGGAGAAGGACCATGTGGCGGTGGCGAGGAGCAAGGCGCTAGAGGGATCACCAGAGAGCGCTGCGTCGAATGCAGAGCAGGAGCCCGAGATGGAGAACACATCGGAGGTGCGGGGTCCGGGGCCGAACGGCCAGGCGGATGGGGTGCTCCAGGACGAGGGAATGTTGATGATGGCCGCCGCCCCCTCCCGCCCCTCCATTTGTTCCACGGGCTCCCTCAGGTCTCTGAGCTTCCTGTTGCGGCTGCAGAGCGGCAGGAAGGGCGGCCGCGGGGAGCGCCAGGTGCAGACCGTGTCCCAGCCGCCACCCGGACGCCAACGGCGGGGCATCAAGGGCCTCTTCAGCAATGTCAAGTTCCCGCAGAACAAGAACTACCAGGAGGACAAGGTGGGGGTGCCGCCCAGCCCGCTGCTCATGTCGTCGCGCTCCAACAGCGTGGAGATCATCAAGGAGGACATGACCCTCACCCCGAGACCACCGCCGCGCAACCACAACAGCTCCTCGGAGAGCGAGGGCTTTGAGCCGGTGTTGGGTGATTACGGCTCGGTGGTCGTCCCTCGCACTCCCGTCTCGCTTGGCGCCGGGACCCCGCTGGAGCCCGGCGACGCAGGCCTGAGCTTCCTGCTCGCCGACATCTCCTCGCTGTTGACCTTTGACTCCATCACAACGGGCGGTGACATCATGGCCGACGTGGCGGCCGAGTGGGACAAGGCCAGCGCCGCCATCAGCGCCAGAGACACCGAGGAGACGCCCATGACCGCAGCCCCGTCCCCTAAACCCGTCCACTCTTCCCCCGCAACGTACGCTCCTACCGTTAGCGCTGCGACGTCAACAAGAGCGCCTGCCTCCGCCGCCGTCCTTGCCACGAACCCTCCCTGGTCCTTCACTGCCACGGTAAAGCCCGGGGCAGCTTCCTCTTTATTCACTCAACCCAGCGCCGCTGAAATCAAATCTTCCTCTCTGTCTAGTCATCCGTTTAAATCTCCCTCAGCTGTAGTCTCAGTGTCTCCAGCTGCTATCCCTAGCACGTACATAACCGTTAGATCGTCTGCTCAAAAATCCACTGCGTCCCTGGTGACGTTAACAAGCTTTTCGACCCCGCCAGTCAAGACCTCCACTCTGATAACAACAAAACCGCCACTCTACCCCACCTCGACCACCGACCCAACTCCTACAAAACCCCCAGCCCCCGTAGTCACACCCCCATACAGTAGTCCACTAACCCTGAGCTCGACGACGGTGAAACCGACTGCAGAAGCCACTGTTCCGGCTGCCACTCCAGCGCGGGAACCCATCCATGCCGCTCCAACACCTTTTTCCTTCACCCCAGTAGCCTACAGCCTTCCCTCCAACCTTCCCTTCACTCCATCCGATAAAGTGGATTCTAGAAACGCCCCAAGTTATCAGAGCTCCTCGGCTAAACAACCTCCTTATGTTCTCTCGAGTTTCACTACAGGGGAGTCCAAGGCCTCTGTATTGGTGACCTGTCCCGTTCAGGGCAAACTGCCATCCTCTGCACCGGTCGTTATCTCTAAGACGACAGCGCTGCCCACAACCCCTTTACCGCCTCTTCCTGCATTGAACGTGACCCAGGCAAAACCCCCATGCACTCCAATCCTCATCATCTCCGATAAAAATGCTCCGTCTTTCGCGGCCCCCTCCGTCGCTTCCAGTTTTTCATCCACGCCAACTCCCATATCTTCCACTAAACCCCTATCTATCCCTGCACCTGTCCCAACCGCTACCCCGATCACTCCATCCGTTAAACCTGCTGCTGTCCCGGCCCACTTGGATAAGATGCCATCTGTCCCTGCTTCAACTCCACTCCCAACATCACAAGCTGCTGTCCCTGCTTTGACACTTTCCTCCACCGCTCGCCCGTCAGCCCAAGCTTCAACTGCCCCTACCCTAGCTTCTAAAACCCCACCACTACCCCTACCCCCACCATTCTTTACACCTACACCAATCAGCTCTACCCCGTCTTCTGTCACCCCAACCCCAGCCCCTATGACCTGTTTGACAGCTTCTAAGGCCCCTACCTCATCTTCTGTTATCCCTAGCCCTATTACCCCTACTCCGTCATCTGTTACCCGAACTCCAGACCCCAATGTCGCTAAACCAACCCCTGCTGCCCCTACCGCATCTTCTATTACCCCAACCCCAGCCCCTATGACCTGTACCCCTGCTTCCAAAACCCCAATCCCAGCTTCTGTCATCCCTACCCCTGTTACCCCTGCCCTGTCACCTGTTTCCCGAACTCCAGACCCCATTGTGACTAAACCAGCCCCTGCTGACCCTACCCCAGTGTCAATCCCAGTTTCTCTTCCAAAGACTTCTTCTCCAACCACTCCTATCACCCCTGGCCCTGGGCGTGTGCAAGCTTCGGTGGAACCGGTATCAGCGAGCCTGGCTGGGATGAATGGCAAGGGACCGGCCAGGAGAGAGGAAACCATCCCGCGAACAGCAGAGTCTCAACAGACAAGCCTCCCGGGTCCCATCAAAGACAAGAGGCCGCCCCCGGGGAAGCTGGTGGGACTGAGCAAGATACCCATCGTGGGTGGGGGGCGGGTGGGGAAGCCGCCTGTCCGGGACATCCACCTACCACCGCATGAGGACGACGGAGACAGGAGCCCCGACTCCTCCACGCCCGGGCCTACGCCCGCACCTACACCCGCACCTACGCCCGCACCTACGCCCGCAGCCTCCCCGGAGGACGACAGGCCTCGTCTCAGCCCTCAAGACGGAAGAGGCAGAGTGGGGGCTGGCCTCCCCACCTCCAGACAACCCCACCACCCGGAGGAGAGTCAGCTGGCCCAGCACCCACAGCACCCGCAGCCTCCTCGGGCCATCGCTAGCTCGCTGCGTGACTCCAAGATCCCCGTGAAGCACGGTGCCCAGCCCACATCGCAGCCCCGAGAACCCCCTCGCTCCAAGATACCCACGTCCAAGGTCCCAGTGCGCAGGCTGGGGGCCACCAAGCCTGCAGTTGCAAGTACCACCACCCCCCAAATTAGAAAATGAAAAGAGATGATGCTGCTGTTTACGGTGCATAGGATAACACATATCATCTGGTTCTGACCACTTTCTCCTTTTTTTCCCTTGGATGATACACCCGCACACCCTTTGCTAGCTGAACGTTCCTTGTTGTTTTTTTATGATTTTTCTTGGCTTCACTACACAACTCAACACGCTGGTGGAGTTTACTCAAGCACAGATCTCCTTGATAAGAGACAACGCTGAACAACATCAGCTGTTCCTCGTGTTGCTGGGTCAACCGGACTCGCTCTCGGGTCGTTTGGGACGGACCTGTCCTGGAAGTAGGGGCAGTGGAACTATTATCAACTTTTCTTCCTTTGCAAGAAATACTACAGCACACACACACACACACACACACACACACACACACACACACACACACACACACACACAACGGACATGTACGGGCAAGTGCCTTTTTCAGGGTGCTTTTTCCTACAGACTCAAAATACGAAATATTTTCTACAGTCCTTTCAGCTTTTGTTATTCTCACTTTTTTAGGGTCGGACCTTTTGTCTTTTCTTTCCAGCAGAACTCTCTATTTGACGACAACAACCTACTATGACTCTCCTTTTCTTGTCATTTGTGATCGCCAGGCGATCAGCAGCACCTCTGCAAGCCAACGCAGCAACCAAATGTCTACCTTCTATCCCCCCTGGAGCTATGTAGCAGAAACCGAGCCCACTCCAGCAGGAGGACGTTTGCGTCTCTTAGCCTGGTGTTTTGAACCACTTCTTTATTGCACTATATACAATATAAATATATTGAATTGTACAGCGCCTGTGTGTCAGCCTGCTCATGTGTAACATGAAAACAAAGCACACTGTGAACTCTGAGAGAGTGTGCGTCCCGATGAGGGGCATGGATAAAGCGGGTTCTATGGACAATAAATGGCGTTGGATGACAAGGTGGTGGGGGGGGGGGGGGGGGGCGCAAGGCTGTGGGTGCTGTCATTGGGTTTCTCATCTCATAGAGTACATGCAGTACAGGGGCCAACCCTCCAGTGGCTCACACGCACTCTCATGACGATCATGCAAGGATGGCAACGCCCATAGCTACATGTCTCAATGTGTCTCATCTATGTTGTTATGTTTCCTATTTAATCAATAAAAACTACATGGTAACTCCTACGGTGAGAAGATTGTACGTTTTAGCGCAATTATGTTGATTTTACATTGGTAATATCTCTGTGTTTTATGGCATGCAGTGGGGAATTTAGAATGTGACAACTCATTAGCTTAGAAATGGGAACACAGTACACACATATGCATGCATATATCCATGTGCATGTGCATGCATGTATGTACATGTGAATATAAGTGTTTGTGTGTGTGTGTGTGTGCATGTGTACATTTTGTGTGTGTGTGTGTGTGTGTGTGTGTGTATGTGTGAGTGTGAGCTGCTTGTAGGATAGTATAAGAGGGGGCTATAAGCATCATGCTAGAGAGGATATACTTAATTTGAAATGACATCATCTAATAACAATAACAACAATAACAACCACAGACCACTCTGGGGAATTAGAGAGGGCTGGGGAGGGACGTTGAAAACATCTCTCTGTTCCCTAACGAGCTGCAAACTGGTTCTCAATCCAACAACAGTGGTTCCCAGTTCAGATATGAGGGTCATGGTCGTAGAGAAAGACCCCCGGCTCCAACTACTGCTCATTCCAAGCTCACTGACCCAAATACTGACAGCACGCATGTCACCGCAGCTCGGCCAATCAGTTTTCAGAGAAAAATACGCTCCATGCAGTGCACATGTTATCATGCAAAAATAAAGCTTGAATGTGTGTCATCATGGTTATTCTTACACTATCTGATACAGATACATGTAATACATAATTAATTACACCCACAAACCCAGAATTTTAAAACAAACCGTTTCTTCATTCAAATCCATCTTTGATTTCAACCACAATTTTTTATTTTTTTAAAGGAACCGAGAGACGTCGGGTTGTGAAGGTGGAACAGCCGTGCAGGGTTCGTGGCTGATCTCAGTCATGGGGAAGCTTGTGGTCGCGACACAACAACGGCCCTGTTTCCTGCTGGGGGCCGGGGGGCGTGGGGCCGCGGAGGAGCCGGCTGTCAGAGCAGCACGAGGGTCTGGGAGCATCAGATGGTGGCTGTGGCTCCGTCTCGCTGGAGAAGGAACAATGTGGCCCCTGGGGGCCCGGGTTTGACGATGTGACGGGAGATAGCGCCGCTGGGTGCGGTGGAGTCAGAGGAGGGGAGGCGGGGGTAAGGGGGCCAACAGGGGTTATGGGAGATTAGGGGGGAAAAGATTAGGGGGGAAAAGCTGAGGCTTGTAGAGATCATGCTGAGCATCAAGGATTGAGAGGATTCATGTTGTGTCATGCATTAGCACACACACATGCATGCACCTACGTACTCACACACACACACACAAACACACACACACACACACACACACACACACACACTATAACACATACACAGACTATAATATTCAAATTTTAAAACAACACCTATAAGCAGAGCTTTATGTAAGATATTATTATTACATTATATTATATGTTATATATATATTGTACATTATATTATGTTCGATTTGTAGATCTGTATGACATGATGTCACACTTTGATTGTCTTTGTTTATTAATCGTATCATTATACTGAAGTATGTGTGTGTGTGTGTGTGTGTGTGTGTGTATGTGTGTATGTGTGTGTGTGTGTGTGTGTGTGTGTGTGTGTGTGTGTGTGTGTGTGTGTGTGTTTTGTGTGTGAGACACCCTTTTTTGACCTTTTATAATTAGCCAAATATTTTGGGACACAACTTTGCACTTTTATAACCACCCAGGTGGAAATAAAAAACATGTGTGTGTGATTGCTGTTGCTGTGTGTGTGTGTGTGTGTGTGTGTGTGTGTGTGTGTGTGTGTGTGTGTGTGTGTGTGTGTGTGTGTGTGTGTGTGTGTGTGTGTGTGTGTGTGAGTGAGTGAGTGAGTGAGTGAGTGAGTGAGTGAGAGTGTGTGTGTGTCTGTGTTTGCATATGTCTCTTGAGGCAGGATGTGATTCTTTGAAACCTAATTTTATTTCACGCTTTATTCCTTACGTTTCCATGCCAACCACACTAGGTCAGCCAATGGAAGGCTTTGAATTCAGGGGGGGGGGGGGGGGGGGGGGGGAGTTTGTCAACACAAGGACTAATTAGTGTGCATGCTTAGTGCACACAAGAACTTCTTACCTAACAACAAACTAAACTGTGTTGCGTTGCTTTTCGTGTGTTGTTTTCTGGGGATTCAAATCAAGTTTCAACAGCCAATATCTCATACTTTCCCGTATAGTTATTTATTTTTTAACCCAACCAAAACGAACTATTTTAAACCTCCTCTACATCCTTAAAGCGCTCAAATGTTTTAGTGTGTGTATTTAGTGGGTCATGTTTGAGATTAATCACTTTTTCTTTACAAAGCCTCTTAAAATCTCTCCACTCACGAAACAGTACCCATGATGCTAACGGGCTAGCATTGCTCGTAGCTTGATGAAACTAGCTATGTCAACCCAGATGGGCATTCCAGGCAACTGAAATTAGGCCAGCAGTTCACACACGCCGAGGGATGGGGTGTGTAATTAAGTACATTTAACGCTAGAGTACACACCACTGTAGCGTGTAGCACCTGTCTCCACACTTCTAATCTGATTATATGTTTATCCAGCAGAGGAAAAAACATGTGATTACACAATACTGCGGACAAATATCAATACTTATTTGTGGCATTTTGTGGAATATTTCTCATAAATACATCTCAAGGACAATGGCATGGTTTGAATAAAAATCTATTTATTCATATTGTTTATATAGCATCTTGAAAGTCTTTCAACAGTAAAAAATGGAATGTCCTTTAAAATAGTCTTTGTATACAAAACATTTAATATAAAATGTAGACAAAATATAGAACAATTGTAGTGTAAGGAAAGTGGCGTTCTGGGGGAGGGGGGGGGGGGGGGGGGGGGGTTTAAACAGGCCACTAGGGGCCGTGTTAAGGGCCCTCGGTAGACCAAGCACAGACAGCCCTGTAACTTGATCTGTTCTCTCTCATGAAACCGCAAGCTTTGTGGTCTGTGGAGAGTCACAACGCGAGTCACACGATGTTAAAAAATACCTCTAATGCCTGAAGGCATATTAGGAAACAGGCTGGGTTTGTTTTTCTGCTTTGTATGAGTTGGCATTTATGCAGCATATTCATTTGATTTACTTGCAGAACAAAATACATCACTGTAATGTCATGCATTAATTAGTATTAATAGCATTATATGACGATATATTTCAGTTATTTTAAATAGATATTGACTATGGAGCGGCAACCTTAAACAGCATGACGTCATGTGAATGACACGCCCTCTGCGGGTGAAAAGGTGTAATGGCATGCGTTTTGCTGAGCCTGATATAGGTTATATTCGTTAGTATTATATAAAATCTCCTCTTCAGTCTCTCGTTTAGAAGTTAGAGTGTGTTCTAGAAATCTGGTTTCCTCTGTCAGAGTTTCAGAGTGATTTTCCTTTGATACAATGACAATGATAAGATGCTTGGTGCCTATTGCTTTGGTCTCGTAGATAAAGGTTTTCTGTACATCAAATACATTTGATGTCTGAGATGGTTAATGTTAATAATGTAAATAACTAGAAACAAGAAATAATATATAATATAATGCTCTATAATTTTTTTAACAATGAACTAATGTTGAATGTTGAGTGATCAAGACCTTTATGTGAAACAATAATAAACAAAAATAGTGATAACTTTGTGCACATTTGATGATTCTGTGCGCCGGTAGTTTTTCAGTGGACAGGCATGTTTGAAATTTCTCAAATTCAGAATGATGCTAATAGTAACACATTATATACCATTAGGTGGACACTTTCATACAAAACCTTCTGATACCATGAGTGCATACATTCCTTAGAATGGGTGGACCCAGTGGGAATCGAAGCCCTAGCCCTGGCAGTGTTAATGCCAATATGCCATAACCGATGGATCAGGGCAAGACCACACATTTCATAATACTGAGAATTGGATAAATATAAAATATAAGTATCATATAATGTCCATGGCTAATGTCTGGGCAATTAATATCGCTATGATTTAATATTGCTAATTTGATATAGCTATGACTTTATATTGCCTGGAGTTGAGGTGGTTTCATAGATAAACCATAGTTCAAGGACGGATATGGATCTGACCCAAAATATCAATTGAGTGCGTGATATTTCTGCACTCCTTCAGTAAGCAAAAGAGAAGGGAATAAGCTAACAGCTACATTGCTGATTAGATATGCAAATAATAGGCATTTTTTATACATTAACAACAACATTTGCGGAAAAAAACACCACATTCATTGTCCTTCCGATTTTAGCTTTGTGACATTTGGTTCTGTAAAATTTGAGTTAATACACGTCTGTATGGGTACACTTTCTTCTTTACCTGATACTGATCCACTGTGGAAAGAACAGTTTCCACTCCTAATTTCCCAGTCAACAATAGCAGATGTTGGTATTCTCTGACGTCACAGGGGTACTCCAGGTTCGTCTAGTGGCTGGAATGATTCTTAGCTGATAGGCTTTGTGTTCGACTCCCGGTTGAAAGGTGGGGTGTTTGATTCTCATCTTAAAAGTGGGATGTTCAATTACCTTCAGAAAGGTTGAATGTTCAACATCCAGCCGAAAGGTTCTTTGTTCGACTTCCAGCCTAAAGGTTGTGTGTTTGACTCCCAGCCGAAAGGTTGAGTGTTCGACTCCCAGCCGAAAAGTTGAGTGTTCGACTCAGCCGAAAGGTTGAGTGTTCGACTCCCAGCCGAAAGATTGAGTGTTCGACTCCATGCCGAATGGTTGTGTGTTCGACTCACAGCTGAAAGTTTGTGTCTTTGACTCCCAGCTAAAAGCATGTTGTGTTTCGACTCCGAGGCAAACGGTTTTGGGTTCGACTCTCAGCTGAAAAGTGGTATGTTAGACTCCCAGCTGAAAAGTATATTTTTGACTCCCAGGAAAAAAGTTCAACTCCCAAGAAGACTACCTTTTATGGACCCTGCATCTCTGCATTTATCGTCTGTCACATTGGATGAAAGCGTAAACAGTAACAGTAATCCTAGGGGGCCAGGACGTAGCCAGCACCCGGGCTCCAGAGCTGCTCGGCCTACACCATGAAGTGCATCTGTCCCTCGGCCCCGGTTACTATGACATCCATCCAGATCCTCATGGCCTCAGGGCTGGGGGCCACCATGTAGTAGACCCGGTCATGGGTCTTCACACTGAACGTTAGCAAGGGGTTGGGACTCTGAGAGAGTGAGAGAGAGAGAGATCAGAAAAACCAAAGATGTAATATGATGTAAATGATGGATACAAACAAAGAGAAAGAGCTTTATTTTCCCCCACACACAACATGCAGTCAAAAACTAGATTATGATGGAGAATTTGTAAGTAAGTATGGCTTTGTTTGTACAGCACCTTTTCAAACAAAAACTTGCAAAGTGCTTGACAGAAAGGATGCATAACTATACAAATCACAATACATAAAACCATAACATACAATGATAAAAGAACAGGAACAGGATTAAACATACAGCAGTAAAAACAAGGTAAAGAAAAAGTAAAGGGGAGAGATAAAAGGACACTCAGTCCTAATACAAAGCCCATCTGAACAAGTGGGTTTTTTGAAGTTTTTTAAAACCCTCAACAAAAAGGGAAGACGGCATTGGATGGGAGGAAGGCGGTTCCACAGAGATGGGGCCAAAGCAGCGGAGGAACCATCACCTTTGGTCTTCAGTCTGGCACGAGGGGACAGACAGAAGCCCCTGGTCAGAGCATTGAAGGGATCAAGACCTTCTGAGGGGAGTTAGAAGTTCTGAAATATAAGTTGGGGTAAGACCAGTAAAGCTTTAAAGTCATTCAAAGTATTTAAAAATCAACCCTTTGTTTCACTTGCAGCCAGCGTGAAGTGCAGTGAAGTGACATTAGCGCAGGCTGGGTGTGGCAACTGCGCCTGAACTGTGTCAGCAGCCTGGCTGTAGCATTTTGGACCAAGGATCCAAGCGAAAGGTGAGGTGGTCAGTGAGAGAGTCAATGCTAGTAAGTATGGATTCAGGCTCAAATACTAAACACTAAGTTTTGTTTGAGTTTAGCTGCAAAACTTGTGTAGCCATCCAGTCCTTGATTGCAACAGACTCTGAAGAAGAGACAGATGAGCTTAGTTATTTATATTAAAAGAGAGGTACAGCTGGATGTCATCAGCGTAGTGATGGTAGGAGATGCCACCAAAATGGCTTATAATGTGTCCCAAGGGAAGCGTGTACAGGCAGAACAGGATTGGGCCAAAGATTAAACCCTGCGTTACACCACAAGACAGAGGGGCGTGTGAAGAGATAAAGTTATTCATCGCTACAGCAAATGTTCTGTTGGAGAGGTAGGAGGAGAACCAATTGAGGGCGCTTCCTGATCAGCCAACCCAAACACAAAGCATATCGAGTAAGGTGACGTGGTCGACTGTCTCAACGGCTGCACTCAGATTGAGTAGCACCAAGATGGAATGGTCACCTGCATCCGCATGCATAAGAATGGCATTAGTTACTCTAAGCGGTTTCGTTGCAATGGAGCTTCTGAAAGTCACACTGGAATTATTCAAAGATGTTATTTACTATCATCACCTGTGGTGGATTTTTTTTAGCTGTAGTTTGGAGATTGCTGAAGATGGATGGGTCCAGCCCAGGTATTTTAAGGAGGGGCTGAACAATACCAAACTTAAAAGCCAGTTGTAAGCGAGCCATTCATAATGGTTGGTAAAAAGGGTGCAGTACCAGACAGGACTTCCCAGAAAATGTTTGAAGGGAAACTTTTATGTAAAATAGAGAGACACACAATAAAAATAAAAGAGAGTGACACACAATAAAAACTAAGTCTGTAACTCAAGGAAAAACCACTTTGTATATACAGACAGTGTGTGCAGAGAGACACACATGGACAAACCTACTTTGTGTGCGCTCTTTAAATGGTCGTAGTAGATCTCCTCGATGGCCTGGAAATAGATGACCCCTTTCATCTTGGTCTCGTGTTTATCTGCATCTCAGAACACACACACACGCACACAAACAGACACACACACACATGACACAGACACACACACACGCACACGCCCACCCAACTTTGTTGAAAGCGAACAGAAGAAAAAGGCACGTCCATCAAAGCTTACATTCCTCAAATAAACATTGAGACAGGCAAATGATGTCACAGCTTTTGTCTTCCTTTTAAGGTATTGTTTTTATTTTTGTATTGCTTTGGTATTACTTATTTTTAGATAGCGTTTATATATTACTCATTTTTTATTGCTTATTTTTACTAATATCTTTTGTCTGGACACAGAGTGCCTGTCAACCAAGTTCCATATAAGTGGAAAGTATGTTTGACCAATAAAACCACTTCTGATTCAGTTATTGTAACTCTTAAGCCACTTTTCCAAGTGGACATTTCAGACAGAGTGACTGCCTGAGACAGAAAGGGGTTGTGTGTGTGTTCACCTGCGTAGTAGGTCAGGGTCCTTCGGTTCTGATCGAATACGAACCAGCGCTTCTTCCAGGTTTTGATCTTGCCGCCCATCTTGACCAGGAAGCCCCGGCAGGTCTTGTCGGTGATGGCGAGGTGGAAGCAGGCGTCAGGGTTATGCCCCGCCTCCTCGATGTGGCCGTGGAGGTCAAAGTCGTCCTTCCTCACCGGGAGGTACCGCGTCAACATCCTTGACTGCTGGCGAAGGAAGGTGACGATCAGTTGAACTACACCGAACACTGCTCTGCTCAAAAAGTTTGAAATCCAGCCATTAGATCCAAGACAACCAATACAGGATATTGTAGTGGCGAGGGTGTTCAACTCCCAGCCGAAAGGTTCTGTGTTCGATTCCCTTATACACCTGTAGGCATCCTTGAGCTAGAAGATCTTTATGTAAATAAATGTTTGGTCACTATTTATCACCGAATGAGGTAACACAATGGTGATTGAGCCCATGGCCCACTGATCAAAGCCCTTGCATTTGCTGTATTATGAATGTTACAAAGTGAGTGTCGGTGTCAACACTGTTTGAATCTCTGGTAAAAATGACTGCTTGTCGCCAAAGAGAATGAAATGGAAATCTTCTCGATTGCCACTTTAAGGAGCAGGTAGGGGTTAGGTCATCTTACTCAGAGATGCCTACAGTCTTTGAACAGTGGGCTTTGAACCCAGAACTTTCCAACTGGGAGTCAAACTCTATAACCACTACACTATTCCGCCCCTACTAGACTATAGTGCTGGATGATTGTAGGGTATAATATTGTAGGGTATAATATTGTAGGGTTAGGGTTAGTGAAACTAAGATGTACCTGTGATCGTTGCTTCTCTCTCAATTTCACCTCCCTCTCAATGAGCCTCTGCCTTCTGGTGGTCTCCTCCTGCAGTCGTTTCTCCAGGTCCTCCCTCCTCCTCCGCTCTTCGTCCAGAGCCAGCCGACGCATCTCCATCTCCCGCTCCTACAGGTGCCGTAAAAACAGAGTGATTCCCTCATAAACACGTAAACACAACAGCTAGCATACAATAAAATGAATCATAGCTTATAGTTAACTTGATGGTTACTTTAACTTATAGTTATCTTAGTGTGTAATTATAAGCTTATGGGCAGTTTATCTTATGGTTAGCTTGGTTTATAGTTAGCTTAGCTTATCAATAGCTTTGCTTATATCTATCGTAGCTTATGGTTGCAAGTTTGATACCCTGTACTCCAGGAGTCTCTGCTTCTCAGCCTGGGCCTCTCGTAGTAGCCGCTCCATCTCCTCAAGCTTCGCCATGTTGGCCGTGCTCGCACTTTGAGATACACATGGAAGTCATCGGTCAAACACAGCAGTCATCAGTCAAACGGGCTGTATGATGGAGAGATCCACCTACCAGCCTACCCAGTGGACTGTAGTATAACTGGTTGGCTTGTAGGTTGATCTATCCATCATCATGCAACCAGGTTGACACTCATTTGTGATGTCACTAATGGGTAGATTTTGAAATGGCTTTTACGGGCTAATCAACATCACACCTGGTGGTAATAAATAGTGGCAACTTCAACGCCCTCCAAAACCTTAATCAACAACTTCTCCAAGTGACTGGGTTACCTTCCCACCGTTTATCCCCAACAGTTGAGATTAGCTTTGGATCTACGCTTCCCTTAGCATCGCGTTGTCCTGTACCTGGAAATGTTGTCAGGAGACCCTGCGGAGAAGCTGGTCTCCATGCTGTCAGAGCTGTCCACGCTGATGGTGTCTGACGCATGGCTGTTGACCGAGTAGGAGAAGGGGTCCAGGAACATGTTTGATTCCGAGACTGTCCGGCTGCACAGGTCACTCCGTCTCTGTCTGTCTTCGCTCATGAGCATGTGGCCATTGTTGCCTGATGAAGGGCATAGAATAGATTAGAATGGAATAGACCAAAATAGATCATGATAGAAGATGAAAAGAAATTGTTTCTTTTATCTGGAAAAGTGTAGGCCAATTTGGCCAATTAGGCTAGAATAACATACTTATTGTTTCCTCTAGTGGTAAAAATTATGAATGCTTTTATTATTTTAACAACACACATTCCATATAGAATATACATGGTGAGGGTGTCAGTGTCTGCAGACGACTGCAATTGAATAGGCTATCCCAAAAGGGGTGCACAGTACCAAAAATGTTCAAATAAAAGTTTTTTTCTGAATGGGATTTCTTACAAGAACAGCGGTGGACGTGTTGGTGTTGACTTACCCTTCATGAGGCGCCGTGCCTGGCTCAAGTCCCTGGAGACGGAGAACACCTGGGGGACGACGCTACCACAGCTGTTGCTCTGAGACAAGGGGATGTGGACCTGAACAACACACACACACACACACACACACACACACACACACACACACACACACGTACATACATGTTTAAGGAACATGGTTCAAAATGGTATGGAACATACAGTAGTTCAAAACATGGTTCAAAGAGTTTGAACATGGTTAAAAGGGTGTTGAACATGGTTAAAAGAGTGTTGAACATGGTTCAAAGAGTTTGAACATGGTTCAAAGAGTGTTGAACATGGTTCAAAGAGTTTGAACATGGTTCAAAGAGTGTTGAACATGGTTCAAAGAGTGTTGAACATGGTTCAAAGAGTTTGAACATGGTTAAAAGAGTGTTGAACATGGTTAAAAGAGTGTTGAACATGGTTCAAAGAGTTTGAACATGGTTCAAAGAGTGTTGAACATGGTTCAAAGAGTTTGAACATGGTTAAAAGAGTGTTGAACATGGTTAAAAGAGTGTTGAACATGGTTAAAAGAGTGTTGAACATGGTTCAAAGAGTTTGAACATGGTTCAAAGAGTGTTGAACATGGTTCAAAGAGTGTTGAACATGGTTCAAAGAGTTTGAACATGGTTCAAAGAGTGTTGAACATGGTTCAAAGAGTGTTGAACATGGTTCAAAGAGTTTGAACATGGTTAAAAGAGTGTTGAACATGGTTAAAAGAGTGTTGAACATGGTTCAAAGAGTTTGAACATGGTTCAAAGAGTGTTGAACATGGTTCAAAGAGTTTGAACATGGTTCAAAGAGTTTGAACATGGTTCAAAGAGTGTTGAACATGGTTCAAAGGGTTGATAACATTATATAGAGTTTATAAAATGTGGGGTCCAACATGTTTAGAACAGGGGTCAAATAGTTTAATACAGGGTCCAACATGTTAAGAACATGGTTCAAAGGATTAAGAAAATAGTTTGTAGGTGTTTAGAACATGGTTCAAGGTTGTTTAGAACGTGGTTCAATGAGTGTCAAACATGGTTCAAAAGGTTAAGAACATAGTTCAAACATTTTAAAACTTGGTTCAAAGGTTTATAAACACGGTTCAAAGGCTTCAGGACATGGCACAAATGGGAACTGTTTGCATCTCAGGGGTTAAACTTGCTGTCTCACAACAAGAAGTTAATGGTTCACATCCAAGCGGTTAGGTGACTTAACTTAAGCTACTTCTAACGTTACAGTACTTAGCTTGTTATGGTATTAAGGTAATTATGTGTAGGATACTTAACAGGTAAGGTTACTTAATGTTTTGGCACCTATCCTGGCAGAGTTCTTAGCATGTTGGGATATTTGGTTTGCTCAGCATTCTGGGTAATATCGAGGTAAAATAAACCCCTTCAGTCCATTAGGTTCCAGCCCTTAATAGGAAGAACCTGTTTTGGACAGACCAGTCACTGTAGTGCTTACCTTGTGGGCCAGAGTCCTCCCGTAGGAAGCAGAAAGGAGCTGCTGGCTCCTCATGAGAGACAGACTGTCACTCAGAGCTGAGGAGGTGGAGTTTGAGGAGGTCTCATGGCTGCTCCTTCTCTTCTCCTTCAGGGCACTCAAATGCTGGAGCAGGAAGAACAAAATGAAACCAAACACAAAGGACAACACAAGGGTTATGTGGGGAGAAAGGGAGGAAGGTCTTGTGGTACCGATGTGAATCTGTATACGAGATGTCTTCAATGTTTGGTTCTTGCTATTACCTCTTTAATGGTGACAGGGTTGTTGGCGAAGGCTTGTCCACCGGACAGCTCGGCGTACTTCCCTTCCAGAGCCACTAGGTGATCCTTTTCCTGCAGACAAACGTCAATCGGGTACATTATGAATCACCCATTCTCAAACACATTATCAAGATCTGGACATACACTAGCGTCAGGTATGTCATTAAGGAGACGTTCGGTTGAGGTATGTTATGCATCAAGGATGCTCAAGGAGGCCAACAGGCTAGACTGTGGACATTGGGGGATGGAACCCAGAACCATTTGGCTAGGTGTCGAACACCCAGTAGCCACTACAATATCCTGGTAGGTGTCTTTACACACTCACATATTTATACCATGCAAGAGGATTCACCCAGCGACCATCCTCCTGTTGCCAGGCGACCATCTCCACCTCCTGGCACCTCCCTGAGGAGGGACGTGGTCTTACCTTGTGTAGCATGAGGAGCAGGTTCTCCTTCTCCTTTTGGAAGTTCTGCCTCTCCTGCTGGGCCTGAAGGGAGATCTGATTGGACTGCTTCTTCAGGGTCATCAGCCTCTCCTGGGGAGAACGGAGAGCACATTTAAACATACAAACACACATACATACATACATACATACATACTTTTGTATACGTTTATATGTACAAGCATACTTATATATTCATTTAGATATACAAACATACACATATATATATATATATATAAATACAAACATACATATATACATATATATATTCATTTATATATGCAAACATACATCTACATTTAAATACAAACATACCCCAGGGAGGTTAAAGTTATGATATGCAAGATTTGTGATTTCAACAATTGCTCCTCACCCCTCCCTCTCCCTACTCCCTCCTGACATCATCCACCTTCAAAAAGTGAGGCCCACAAAAAAAATGTTAACATGAGATTTCTCTAAGCTGCTGCGGTCAGAGCAATAAACTTAGATCCCTGTAGCCTTAGCGTCTACATGACAGAATGTGTTTTAGAGCACATTTAAAATGAAAATACATATTGTACCTTTAAGACACTTACTACACCTACAATAAAAGCCCTGTGCATGTAACACAGTACACAGATTATTCGCCTGATCAGGAATAGAGGCTTTTAATTTGAATGTGCCAGACAGCAAGCTGAGGTGTTTTTAATTAACAAGCTGCAGGTGGTGTGAGCAGGGAAACTATATTTATAGAATGGAACGTGTTTTCTCTCTCGATGAAGACGATAAAATAAAAGTCTCCATTTCAGAATTCATTTTTATGTGATTTATATTACATTAAAATGATACATCATTACTTCTATTTATAACTTTTTACTTGGCAATTGGGAAAACTTCAGTTTATGGATAATTAAATGTTTTAAATTTCTCTGGATAGTGTATTGTGCTTACCATAGCTGGTACTGATGTTTGCTGAGAGTAGTTAATGCTCTATGCTGCAAATCTCACAATTATGCAGCTTTAATTTCATGCACAACCTGATTAATAACAATCAACCACATTAATTATTGAAATACTAAACAGGAATCAGATTAATCAGATGATGTGTGTAGCTTTGTAGAGTTCTGGTTTCTAGCTGTAAAAACGACCTTCATGGTCACACATGCATTCCCCAATGGTGCATCACATGTTGGACCTCTGGGCAGCGCAACCATACTGAAACAGTTTGAATCTGCTCTCTCTCTGGTTTTTCTTTCTCTCTTGCTCTTTCTTCTACGCGCCTTTCCTCACTCCCTCCAGACGCAATCATTCCCACTCTGTTTCTCGCTCTCACCAGCTCGGCTTGCTTGCTCTCTCCCTCTCTCCATTTCTGTAAAATATCTCTCTCTCTTGTCACTTTCCTCTCTCTCCTCTCCCTCTCTCAATCTCTTTCCAGTCTATTTCTGGAATAGACTGGGAATAGACTATTCCCTCTCTCATTCTCTTCATTTATCCCCCCCCTCTCTCTCTCTCTCTCTCTCTCTCTCTCTCTCTCTCTCTCTCTCTCTCTCTCTCTCTCTCTCTCTCTCTCTCTCTCTCTCTCTCTCTCTCTCTCTATGTGTGAACAGTTGTTTCCCATCTGGTTTGTGTCACTGAAAGGTTCTGCTAGCGTTTCAACGTGACTCATTTCATGTTGACACTTTTCATCTGCCTGATAGGTAAATGTGTGGTTATGTTTGAGTAAAAGCACTGTGAACACTGTAGATGATGGGTTTAAGATTCATTATTTTGCATCGCATCGATGTATACAGAATCAACTATGATCAGGTAGAGCTGTCGTTCAATTTGTTAATTTGTGTTCAAAACATTTATCACCGTTAGACGTTTTATTAGACGTAGAAGTATTATTATTTTGTTTTTACTAAACGTACTCATGCAAAATAAGTGTGTGTTTTTACAGAGCAAAAAAAAAAGACTTAAAGCAAAAACAAAAGCGAACCACAGCCGATGGGGAATAGCTGGCTAAAAATAACATGAAGACATGCACGACTGACAAGTAAGGACTGTGGACTCAAACGGGCATGGCATGCGTGTGAATGTGCACATGGACGTGGTTCTGCACCTTGCGTGTGACGGTGCTGCGCTGGCACTCAGCGATCTCCCTCAGGAGCGTCTGAGTGTGGTTCTCCTTCTCCTCCTCCTGGCTCAGCTCCTTCTCCAGCCGCTGGAACTCCATGTCCTCCTGGGCCCTCACCTCCTCTCCCTGGTGGAGATACATAGACACACATAGACACACATAGACATGAATACACACACGGATACACACACTCCATGTCCTCCTCCTTCACCTCCTCTCCCTGGTGGAGATACAAGTAGACACACAATACACAATAATACACACATAGAAACACACACTCCAGCCCCTCATGCTTCACCTCCTCCCCTTGGTAGATAAACACATACACACATAGACATTAATACACACACCGATACACAAGTAAATGTAAATACACACTGATTAATACACATTCATATGGACATTAATACATATTAGTACACACAGACACAAACAGAAATACACACACATAAATACACATGCTTAGAAATACACACACATAGATATAGAGGAATACACACACATCAATACACACGCACAGACACACACACATACACACACCCACACACATAAACACCCACAGAATCCCATTCATTCCAGAAACAACAAGTACACGAATGTCTAAACAAAAGTGAACTCCAGGTTACATAACTATGACTAGAACAGACAGAATGGCAATGTCTACATTCTACATGTTATTGAGTATCTCTAGCCTAGTGGGCAGGGGTTCCAGACCACCCCAGGACTGCCACGCTCTATAAGCAGCATACATTCTACCACAGGACATTCCAACATCTGGTGCTTTCATAATAGTGGTGGAGGAGCTGGAGCCACAATCTACAGCGAGAGGGAGCTCCGTCTCTTCATCTTTTATCTGTTTGAAACCATTCAGTGGCATCATATTCATTTAGTCGATGCCATCTTATGAAATAAATTCATGACATCATGAATATGGACACGCATTAGAAAAATTTAAAAACATTTATTAAGGTATTGCTAAAATGGCTGAATGCATGTTTTTTTCAATTTGCTTGAGTTAATTTAATAACTTAAATGAGACTTGAGGGGTATTTGGGTAGCATTAATGCTGAACAGCTATGTTTTACACAATAACCTTTTTATTTATTGAAATTGTTTAGGTTAGATATCTCTTTTTATTCCATTACGTAAAACCCTGCTTGTGCTGTGAACAGCAATTTTATTTATTTATTATTGTTTACCAACTTATCACTAAAGCTGTTAATCATCTTTAAACCCAAATGCTAAAAACAACCTACCCTTCCTAAATACACTTCCAAAAACTTTACCAGTCTCAAACATACATTCATATATTAAAGAGCCCCTATTTTACCACCAGGTGTGATGTTGATTAGCCATTTCAACAATTTCAAAGTCAACCCCCTTGTGACATCACAAGTGGGAGTCCCCACCCAGATGTATGACGTATAGATAGATCAAGCAACCAGCATACCTTCCCTACTTGTGTCACACCCGGTGGTAAAAAAAAGGGGCCCTTTAATATATGATCGCATAATGTGTTAGACTCGTATGTTTTTTAAAGTAATATTACTCCATGATGCTACCACTTCATGCTAGGTGTTGGCCAGCCGCTACAGACTGACAGTGTCCTTTAATCTAAAGCCTCACTGAGACCCAGAGGGAACAGCTGTGTGTGCTAATCGCTACACATGGAAGTCATTTCAACGTCCAGGCTAACTGACACCAGAATAACTGACACCACGGGCGTTTCTCGAAGAAGGAGAGGACAACATAAACTGTAACAAGGTTGAAATACAAGGATAATAAACAGTAGGAAATAATGCTGATAAGTAAGGGGTGACCAGACGTCCCCATTTTCCGGGCACAGGCTGGATCTGACCACGGAAATGGCCCTGTTTTATAACAAAATAAGATTAAAAAAATAGATTTTGAAATGTCAGAAGTTCTAGCTTGTTCATGAATATACATTTCTAGACAGTTGGTATTAGTCTCGTGTCTATCTGAGGCTGTGATCCAACCTCACTATGCTGGGGGCAATCTATCAACTCTATAACATAAGCAGACACAAACTATCATAAACAATATGCTATCAATACAAAATAGAACGATTCCCTATTCGATAAACCTGCCTGTTTTTGGCTTGTTTACCAAAGCTTAAAACACATCATAGTAAACTATTGGGCCCAATCTTTTACTACAGTACTGCATTAACCTAGCCTGGGGGCCAGACGAATCTGCGTACTCATGTTTTACTTGCTCTGGCAGATGGGCTGGCCCCCCTCCCGTCCAGACAGATTTCCAGCCATCCTGGCCTGGGTCGGGCCATTACAACCGTTTATCTAATATGGGGCTGGTTTGATACAATGATTTCATGAGCAAGATGGCAGCCGTTGATGTGGAGCTGTCTGTTGAATCCGCTATTGCGACAGCATTTAACAAACATGATGCGGTATTTTCTCTAAAAGAAGATTAAACTGCACCTTTTTTTTTTCATTTACCAACGCAGAATCAGTGCTACGTACCACGTTTCGTCGCTCTGATTGGTTTAAGGTATGTCCATGCGTCCAGAGGCATTTTGGTACTCACCCGTTGATAACGCCCCTTGGAAATTGACAATTAACTTACATTTTAACGACTAACATTTACCATGATAACAGGCAAAACATAAATATGTTTTTTCACTTCTGAAAAAATAACTATATTGATATGTTGTTGATATATGGACCGCCAAACTACGCATGTCCCCGTTTTTCATTAAAGAAATCTGGTCTTAACAAAAAAGGGGACTTTGAAAGGGGGAAGGCTATTTGTAGTTTGTTGACTTGGTGACGGATAGCTCTAAGCACTGAAGCGAAACTTAACCACTTAACACCTCAAGGCTTTTCTTTTCTTGGAAGTCATAGTTTCATACCATCATTTAACATTTCATACCCTCATTTAACATATCGCAGTTAACCGTATCAGATCTATTTTGCCCGCTCCTTTGATGAATATCTCATCTTGAAAAGTTTATGGCAGCGGTTTTCAAACTGTGGTTACAGTGCTTACAGCTCCCCCCTTCTCCAGCAACATGATTGATCCAAACAAATATGAAGCTAAAGAAAGTGAAAAGCCCCATTCCCCCAGATTTGAGCTTGTCTGCCATCAGACTGATTTGAGAGACTAGGAAAAGGGGAATACTGTATTGTTATATTAGTAAACGTTCAGCAACACACTGTTACCCGATTCATCTCGATGCGGTTCGTCTTCTCGATGCTGTGGATCTTTCCGTTGAGCTGCTCCAGTGATTCCTTCTCTTTCTGCAGCTGGGCCAACTCAGAGTCATGTTCCCCGTCAAGCAGCGCACACTCCACCTCCATCTGCACGGAGAGCACCGGCACACACACAACAACACTTGAAAGGAGATAGTGGCTGTAGACCTACTATCTCTGTTGCATCTAGAATGCACTTTGTTGAAATGTACTTTGTCTGATGTAACTAGCCAACTAGCACTACCACACAAAAATAGTATAATAATTAAACACCTCATCTCACTGCTTTCTAAAGCTACTCTCCACTCTGTCCAGTTGTTGGTTTTAAGAAACTAGATTGGACAGCGCTCCTCCGATTTTAATTGCATGCTTTGATTGTTTTACTTGTGAGTCGCTTTGGATCAAAGTGTCTGCTAAATGACTAAATGTAAATGTGAAAAATCATCTGTTGTTTATTTCAACAAGACCAAATGAAAGTGAGACAGAGGCTATGATGTAAGCCGCTAAGACCCTCCTCATACATAATGAATGAACGTCTCATTACCCGGAAGCATGACCTTTTTCTTTAAATAGTGACCCGTGTTGCTCTCTCCACTCCACTCATTTACATATAGTTGTTTAGTCGTGTAGCAGTCGCTTTCATCCAAAGTGGAACTTTGGCTAAAGTGAGGTTGACAATAATCAAAACATACCTACGAACATAAGAATGTTAAAGTGCTTCCCGAATTAGTTTAATGGGAAAGCTTTTAATTTTAAACTTTTAATTTACGCAAACCGAGCTCCACGAAGACATGGCGATGACATGAGACTACCTCTCTGATGGACTCGTCCATCTGGTTGTCCAGTTCTTTGATCTTCTGCTCCAGCTCATCGATGTTATTCACCACCTGAACCCTCTCCTCCTCCATGTGGGTCACTTCCTGGTTCAGCTGCATGCTCCCCAGGACCTGAGAAGTCAAAGGTTTCCATGAAAACGTTAAGGTTAGATGAAGATACATAAATGCTGTCCAATATGTCTATGGTTAGCAAGTATTGTCTGATCTATTAATCTGTGGATGGTTTTATTGTTTTATGCATAGTTTCTGATCATGGGTTTCCCCAGAGGGAAATCAAACCCCTAATTATCCTAATTCCCCATCTGGGATTAATAAAGTGCATCGTATCTTATCTAACCCTGGCAGTGTTGTGGTCATGCTCTACTAAGCATGTAGTAGACTGAACTACACAGGACCCTAGCATAGACTAACATGGAGGCCTGGGTTATTTTATATAACTCTTCATAGTTGTTATAGTTCTAGTATCAAAAGTATTACCAGACACAGATGCACCCTGTTGAGATCATCTTAATGTGTGGTATCTCTTCTATTAAGATTCATATTTGTATGGGCATTTATTATGCCTTCATGGACAGGGCAGGGACAACGGGCAGGGAAGTGAGTTGAAGGAGTGAATGACACGTAGCGTAGGACCGCAGGTCTGAATGGAACCACGGTGGGGACAAGAAGCATTACAGGCGTGGCCTCCTTCACTGTCTGGTATCTCTATTAGGGTTCGTTCATGTCTACGTAAGCTCTTCCTCCAGTTGGCGACCGATGCTGTGGAGCTATGTTCAAAATGCATATATATTTTTACATGAATATACACCCAATAATGCAAGGTACAAACCCACATATTCCCACAAACATCACCCCCCCCCCCCCCCCCCCCCCCTACACACACACACACACACACACACACACACACACACACATAAACATAAAGAAACAAGCACCCACACATGCATGTGTCTGCACTCAAACACACACACATGCAAACACACACTGATTCCTATGGGCATAAAGTAATTTCCTTTTCTTCCCACCCTTCGAGAATCTGATTGGCCGATGGCTGGAGTGAGACTTTTAGAAGCAGAACTTCTTCATTAGAACCAGACACAGGGTTCTGTATACTTTTTTTTATTAGCCCAGAGTGGAAAGCACCAACACTTTAACTCAGAGAGATTCAGACAGCAGAGGAAGAGGACTAGGTGGAGGCTGATTCGCACACACACACACACACACACACACACACACACACACACACACACACACACACACACACACACACACACACAAACACACACACCAGAGCAATGTGAAGTTAGATGCCTCAGGAGATCTATAGCTTGCCCATGGCAGGACTGCAAACGAAAGCCAGGACCTCATTGGATGAATTGACAAGGCCCCTCCCCTTACAGATGTTTCATTGCAGTAAGCCTATGACATCAACGCTAGCTCAACTGTAAGCCTATGCTACCACCTCTATCGAGACTCAATGACAATTATTTTTACTTCTTCTTACCTTATGTACGTATGTACACAAGGTTTAGCTTAGGTTTAAACCACTGACCCCTACTAAGTCTCAACAAGCTTCTTGGCCTTGGCAGTGCTTAGTTGTACAGCTGTTGGATTTTGCTGGCTTGTTAAAAAAAACTTGCTCTTTGGAATTTTCGAAAACAAAGCGCTGCTTATAACTAATATATGCAGCGGATTTGTGAGTGTCTGCAGTTATGAGGATCCGTTACCATCTGCTTTGCAAATTGAAATTTCACCTAATCTGAGTGTTCATTTTATTTCTTGTGCTGAGGCCCAGTTCATTTTATAAGTGTTATAAAAAAATTTAACACACACTATTAGTTAGGAATGTCTTGGACTAGAAGGACTGCATCATGGCTGATAACAGGCTATAGAAACAGCTGCTTCATCTCTGGTCCCTGCCAGCAGAGACCGGGAGGTGTTTAACTGGACTCCCTACTTGTTAAGACTTACGGAAGAAAATATAAAGATAATATAATCTGCATACCAAAATACTAGCAGCTAAACAACAGCCCATTTTGTAAAATATTGGACTGACAGAATCTAGTAAATGCCCATTAGAGAGAGAGAGAGAAAGAGAGAGAGAGAGAGAGAGAGAGAGAGAGAGAGAGAGAGAGAGAGAGAGAGAGAGAGAGAGAGAGAGAGAGCGAGAGAGAGAGAGAGAGAGAGAGAGAGAGAGAGAGAGTGAGAGAGAGAGAGAGAGAGAGAGAGAGTGAGAGAGAGACTGGGCTCCTACCTTGTCTCTGTGCTGGGAGGAGGGTGAGGGGGCAGCATTGCGTAGGCCCACGGCAGGCGTGTGGTCCCGGGGCTCCGGGTATCCCCCGGCCTGGCGCTGGCCTACCTGCTGGGGCTCATCCCCGCTAAGATAGTCCCTGGCTTTAGGCCCGAAGCCACTCTCGGAGCCGGTGCCGTTGGGGGAGTCAGAGAAGACGGACTCGTCATCGGACACCTGCAGCTTCTCCAGCTCCTTGTTGATCTTCTGGAGGTCTGAGACGGCCGAGCCGGGCTCCCTCTCGGGCGGCCCTCGCCCCGTGCACATCGTCAGGATGGTCTCCAGGCGCTGGCTCTCCTGCACACAGCGAGGAGGACATGCAGGATCAGGTCAGCAGGAACATTACTCACATCACGCACATTACTAACAAAACAAAAAGCGTCCTGTTTCTAATAACCTCATTTTAATGAACCTTCGAGTCCTTTGATTCATACTTAGATCTACATAGCAGTCTACTGTCAGGATAACTAATCTACTATTTTCGGAACAAATCTAAGTTAACTTTAGTCAGGGATCAAACCAGCAACTCAATCTGATCAACCTCCTGTCTGTCAAGTCAGACGTGCCATGTCAAGAGATCACGTGACATTCAATGAGAAAGGTCCAGAATGCAACTCACCAGCCTCTGCACCCTCTGCTCCCGCAGCCTCTCGTCCCTCTGGTGCTGGTGGTAGTCCTTCAGCTCCTCCTTCCCGTTCAGGGAGCTGATGCTGCCCACGCGCTGCCCCGCCCCCAGCCCCTTGGTGAAGGACAGCCTCCTCTCCCCGCCGAGACCCAGACACAGGTCCTCCAGAGCCTCACAGTCCAGCTCCAGGCCCAGGGAGCTGAGCGAGGCCATGCTGGCCCTCCTGGGGGGGGTGCTGGGCGGCGGCAGGCTGGCCGTCACCGTGACATCCGGCGGCTGCTCCAGGGAGGACATGCTGCGGCGGGACAGCGTCCTCCCGTCCCCCCGGGGGAGACGGGAAGGCAGGGACAGGGCGGGGGCCTCGGCGGCGCGGTGAAGACGGGGCAGGGACCGGCTGTGGGTGCCCAGGCCGTTCAGGGACCCCGTGGAGTACTTCCTCTGCCGCTGGGCCTCTCCACCGCCGCCGCCGCCGCCGCCGCCGCCGCCGCCGCCGGCCCGGTTCTGGGCGTAGAGCCGACGGCCCATGCGGGGGCTGGAGGGCACGCTGGCCGCCCCGCTCCTCCTCTCCCCGCCGGGGGAGACAAGCAGCGTCCCCCCTCCCCCTCCGTTGATGGAGTGCAGCAGGCTGTCCTGGGACTGGTGGCGGGCGTGGCCGTGGCGGAGAAGGCCGCCGCCGCCGGGGCTGAGCGGACGCTCCCGCTGGCGTGGGGAGGGGGGCACGCTGCTGCTGGCGTAGGGGTAGGGTCTCGGACCGCCGGGTCTGGGGGCGCAGGGCGGGCGCTCGTTACGCCCCGGCGTGGAGACGGGGCCCTGCAGGAGCGGCCGGTTGGAGGAGGAGGACGACGAGGTGGCGGACTGCGCCGGCGGCGAGGTGGCGCCGGAGGGCGGCGAGCCGTTGAGGTAGTTGCGGCTGAACTCTGCGGCGCGCAGACTGGCCTCCAGGGCGCTCTTCCTGCGCTGCAGCGTCTCCATCAGGTCCTGGAGCTCCGCCTTGGAGCGGGAGCCGCGCAGCACCGCCCGGCCCGACGACCCCCCTCCACCGCCGCCGCCGCCGCCGCCGCCTCCGCCTCCACCTCCACCTCCACCTCCACCTCCACCTCCACCTCCACCCGGCTGCATCTTCAGGCAGTCTGGAGGAGTAACATCAGTATTTATATTAACATGACATGTAGTGATTAAGCATTTAGACGCCTAAACCCAAGGTGACCTATAAGTGAGGCTGAGAACGACGCTTAATCCATCAACTGGACAGAGTGCATATTAGCTATTAGCTAGAATCAGAGCAAGGTTGGCATGGTGGTAGATCCTGTTTTTTTTTTTCATAGAAACGCAGAAGATTTTCATCAGAGGTAGGACATTTAAATAATGGTAGCACCTGGGTGCCACGCTCTTTGTAATATAATAATAAGCACAGTTCCAGTGACTATCAGTATACTCTCTTCCCCCCCCCCCAGGCCCCCTGCAGAGCCTAGAGACACCAGACCGCTGCTGAGTAAGGTTAGAAGGAGCGAAACCGTCTAAGTATGTCTACTCTCTGGCCGTTCCAAAGCCAAATACAGCAAATACAGCTGTTTCTAAATAAGGAAAAACGCTGGCTGGCAAGGTCTAAAGCCTACAACGACAACACAGCGATATATATATAAAATATGCTTGTAATTATAGATACACTTCTAGGGACCCGGTTATGGTGGGTGGGACAGCGTAGCTACGGCGAGGGTTTTGTGTTGATATTGTGAAGCAGTTTTCTGGGGTATTACCAGAGTCGTAGGACAGGGTGGTGAGGGAGCTCTTCTGAGGTGACGTGTTCTTCATGGAGCTGACGTTTACCCTGTGGTTTAGATTAGAGAGATGTCTTTAGCAACACATTAACATACTAACTAACTACCTCACTAATTCCCTAGAAAACTTAACTAATTTACTAATACATTAATTCACTAACTGATTTATGACACAGCTATGTCGAATACCAATTCTGATTGGTCAATTGGGACATTCAGCGGTGTAATGCTATCAATAACAGACTGCTGCTATGCATGCTGTTTCCAACCATCAAACCTTACAGACTTTCATTTTTAAATCAATGAAATATATATATTTATATTTTGTGTGTTGTGGGATAATGTACAACAAGCTGGTCACTATCGCAAAATATATCCCTGCAGGGTGATGCTGCATCAGGGTTTATTTAGTTATAACTAACAAACCAACTAACTAACTAACTAACTAATTAACTAATTACTTAACAAACTATAAATAACGTATTCACTTACTAACCAACAAATAACTATCTAACTATAACTAACTATTTTTAACTATAACTAACAAAGTAAGTAACTAACTATATCTGACTATTACTAACTAACTCACTGACTAACTATAAAACCAACCAACCAACTAACCAACTAACTAACTAACTAACTGACTAACTAGCAAACTGTGAAATGCATGTGTTCACTGTGACCACCTTGCAGTTTAGACTAGATTTAATGAAATAAGAGTGAAGTAAATGTTTCAATATGAAAACATCAAAAGAGAATGTGACATCAAAGCAGGGGCTTCTCTCCCCTTTTCTCCCTCTCTTCTCTTTTCTCTCATCTTTCCTGCGTTCTCATCCTGACGTGCTTTCAACATGCTGCTGTGTGTGTGTGTTTATTCAATTTAATGCAACGGTGAAAACCAGAATGTGGCCGTCCAAAGGCCCCATATTATCTCCGAATAAGTTTTAAATTCTCAGGAATTTGCAGTAAATGTAAAGATAGAGAGAGAGAGGAGTTTGTCATTCACAAAACTGTTTTATGACCAACTGAATTGAGATGAAAAATACTTTTTCTGTCTTCCATTGAAGATTTCACACTAAAATCTTCTTTGAGACCTCTGAGCCAAACACACACCTACACACACAAGACAAGCACACACACACACATTCACAAATGCACACATACACATATACACACACACACACACACACACACACACACACACACACACACACACACACAAGGTTTCATACAGAAACATCCTGTATGACTTTACTATAACACATGGAAAACCCCAGCTGGAACCAAGCTCAGAAACAGATCCAGAGGAGAAGAGAGGTGGGGGAGAGGTGTGGGGGGATAGAAGAGATGGAAAAAAGTCCTAATTTCAATGAGAAATCTATTTTCCCACACATTATCTGGTGCATGATCTGCAAGACCCTAACTAACTAATAGAAATATATGGGAATATATGGAAATATATTGGAGGGGGAATGTGTGTGTGTGTGTGTGTAATTGTGTGTGTGTGTGTGTGTGTGTGTGTGTGTGTGTGTGTGTGTGTGTGTGTGTGTGTGTGTGTGTGTGTGTGTGTGTGTATGTTTGTTTGTAGACGCCAATGAGGTTATTACAGTCGCCTCAAGTTTGGGTCCAAAACCCAAACCTCTCGAACCCGCAAAACAATCTCCCCTCTCCCCCCCCCTCTCCCCCCCCCCTCTCTCTCTCTCCCCTCCCCCCTCCCCCTCCCTCCCCCTCCCTCCTCTCTCCCTCTCTCTCTCTCTCTCTCTCTCTCTCCCCCCTCTCCCTGTCCCCCCCTCTCCCTCTCCATCCCCGCCTCTCTCCCTTTCCCCCCTCTCCCTCTCTCCCCGCCTCCCTCTCTCTCCTTCTCCCTCTCTCCCTCCATCCTCCCTCCCTCCTCCCTCCCTCCCTCCCTCCCTCCCTCCCTCTCTCTCTCTCTCTGAGAAGCTAGCGGTACTGGCTCCTCCGGGTAAGTCCCTCCAGTTCCAGTGGAAACGTTACTCTGCTAATGTACCCTGCTGGTCGGGGTCCAGGAGTGGATGCTTGTGCGCTGTTGTAGCGCAACAAGAGACCGTCAGAAAAGAGGAGGAGGAGGGTGGAGGAGGAGGGGAGGGGAGAGAGAAGAGGGAAGAGCTAGCTGGAAAGGAACGAGGGAGGATGTCTCTTTCTAGGTTTCCTGGATGGAGAGAGAGAAAGAGGGGGGGGTGGAGGAGAAAGAGAAGGGGGAAGAGAGGGAGGAGTGGGAAGAGACAGCTGAGAAGGAGAGGAGAGTGTCTCCCTAGGTTTCCTGGATGGAGAGAGAGAGAGAGGAGTGGGGGGGGGGGTAGACAGGAAGTGGAGGATCGTTTTACACAGCCAGAGGAGGCCCACAATCAATCAGCATGACTTCACTCTCCAGCCTCCAACCCCCCCATCCTCATTTCATGCAGCTCTCCCCTCCTCCTCTCTTCTCCCAGACTGGGAGACCCAGGGGGAGACAACACTGGTGCAGTAGAACATAAACAGTTTGAAATAGTTGAGCAGTACGCGCTGCTTGCGCTTCAGTTTTGCTAGTGAAATGTGTGTTGGTGGGTGCATGTGATGACCAGTGCACGCACGCACACTTCCATTGATGCCAGACTTCCGAGAGAAGGCGACGACTAGACAGAACTGATAGCATCCGTTTGTCTTTGAGGGTCAAAGGGTTAGTCAGACGTCTTCATGCGCCACTGGAGTTAATCAACATGCCTATTTAAAACTTCCAAACTGTAATGAATAATGATTTCATTTTTTTTCCTGATTGAATCACACAACTTGATAAGTGATTTCGCCGCCACTGCTGATACTTTTACTCCCATGGGACTTTTCCCTCTTCCAGTGCTTGTGCCCGTCCTTTCCTTATCCACGTATATTAAACCGTTATGACCAAAAATTGTTTTTAATACCGACAAATATTTAAGGGACACACAAGTTATTATCTAACGGTGCATCAAGGTAAGAGGGGGATCCTACGGCACATTATCAACTTTAGAAATGAGTGCTGTCATAAGCGCGTAAAAGGACAAAAGCGACCAACCGTTCCGTCCCATTGCAGATGTCGCTCCTCGGGTCCGGAGTGGATAATTGGCGGACAGTCGGTTGTCTGCTCCGGCACGTTCACCGTGGAGTGATCCCGGAGCCGCGTGACAAAAGGACGGTGGTCCCGCTACCCCTCCTACCTTGACCCGCTTCAGACACTCCCCCATATGTGTGTGTGTGTGTGTGTGTGTGTGTGTGTGTGTGTGTGTGTGTCTCTCTCTCTCTCTCTCTTTCTTTATCTCCCGCTCTCTCCCTCTTTCTTTCTCCCCTCTCTTTCTCTCCTTCTCCCTCCCTCTCTCTCTCCCTCTCTCTCTCTCTCACTGGCAATCACTCTGTCTGCTCATCAGTCGCAATCGGAGCACGCGTGCGTGTGAGTTTGTTTAATTTGGAACGAGTCATGAGAATGAGAACACATTGCTGCCGCCCTCTGGCTGACAAAGAGATGTCCTCAAAGAAAGGATAAAAATGAAAAATGAAAGAAAGAAAGAAAAAGAAAGAAAGAAAGCATTGTCATCATCCCTGTGGAATGGGTCTGTGATACATCCACAGCAGTTTAAAGCCTTGACAGATATGTTAAAGTGCTCTGTTATCGCTGCTGATGCAGGCGTTGCAACGTCTTGTGCAGACCGGTCCCTGTGTGAAATATGTTGCGCCTCCACCGTCACTATTCATAGCCTATTCATAACCTCGCATGTCTTCTGTTGACGCAACTCGTTAAAATGCATTTGTTTAAATTATTTTTCTCTTCTATTGAGTTCATAGAAAATGTGTGCGGTTTCTGGTCTTATCTTTCTACCTCTTGATTTGTTTGGTCTCATAAATAGAGGCGATGGCGTGTGAATATGCAGCACACATTTGAAGCAATCAAAGCCTCACTACAGTGTTCACAGGTAGTAAAATTAGCAACATATTCAAACTCATGTTCCCATGTATCCAATCACTAATAATGCTGCTGAATAAAAACAATGAGTCTGAAACTTTAACAATAAAAACATTCACTAATAGTGAGACCACTGATTACGTCAGAGGAGTGGGGAGCTGGGAGGGGGGAGAGGGGGAAGGGATTCTGGCTGATTGCTTCCAGACTGAGTTCTGGGGTCTTTGTTGCAAATCCATATGTGGTTGCTCTTGAATAAACACACACACACACACACACACACACACACACACACATACACACACACATACACAAACACACACAGACATACACAAATTAACCTTTCCACTCTCGCTCCCACGCACCTAAACACACACAACCTTGTGCACAGGGAAACAGATATACACACACACACACACACAAACACACACACACACACACATACTCCCACACACACGCACACACAAACACACACACACACATACACACAGACACACTCACAAACACACACACACACTCACAAACACACACACACACACAAACACACACACACACAAACACACGCACACACACACACCTCTTTCTCAGACCCACACATTTTCCCCCTCTCTCTCTATTTCTTTCACTGCCTCTCTCTCACTGTTATAAAATGACATAAAATCCAAGGTTTAGAATTAAGGGAAACAGTTATATGACTACCATGTGTGACGGCTGGTTCTGCATGCACCAGGACCGTAGCACAGGAATGTTGGCTTCCCGGTCTGTTGTGGAGGAGGAGGTGGAGAAGAGAAGAAACGAAGGTTTGACTCCTACGTGATCAATGTCACTATCTACACAAACAAAAAGTGTGTGTATGTGTTTGTCTATGTGTGTGTGTGTGTGTATGTGTGTGTGTGTGTGTGTGTGTGTGTGTGTGTGTGTGTGTGCATGTGTGGGTGGGTACGGATGTTACAACAGCACACTTTAAATCACTTGGAAGAGTATTCTTATTCTATATACGGAGGGACCAAAATAATTTGTTACTTGAGCAAATGTTATACAAAGTCCTCTTTGCTAAAGTATAATGAAGAAGTTTGTGATATCAAATAGAACAAAAGTACCCAAAGTACAATAATTAATTATGATGACCTCATATGTTGATGTTCATCATCAGACAAATCAGAGGGCGAGAGAGAGAGAAGGGGCGGGGGGAGAGAGAGAGGGAGTGAGAGAAAGTGAGGGAGAGAGGGAAAGAGAGAGGAAGGAGAGAGGGAGAGGAAAAGAGGGAGACAGAGGCAGACAGAGAGAGAGAGAGAGACAGAGAGAGGGGGACCAGGGAAGATGAGAGAGTGGGTGGGTGGGTGAAAGAGTGGGTGTCATATTCTAGTGGGAGTGGGTGGGTGTAAAAAGCGGCAGACATAATCGGAACGTCTGACTCACCGCGCAAAACATTTCCCCCAAAAGGTTCGCCTGCCATCTCAAAACCGAGCCGTTGACACATTCACAATATGGACTAGCTGTAAAGACCCTATCACCGCAAAACCCTATTTTGTTCAAGTTGAATCATACGGATTGGAAAGATGTCTTTCAGCAATCGTTGATGTTTAATTGACTTTCCTGATGTTTTGTCTCAGACTCTATGGTCTCAGCTCATTCAAGCTAATGGAGCCGGTTGGATTTCATCCTGAAATCACACCGCTTACGTCATCAACCACTTAAAGTTATGTGGGACTTATAAATGACTTAATAACTCTGTTTATGAGTCCTAACCTGGCTGGGGTTATATAATATGTAACCTACTTTGGCTTATTGACCATATTTATTATACAATTTCCACTCAAGATGTGACATGTAGGGTTGTTTATAATGCAGCTTACACTAGACCTACTTATTCTTGACAAATTCATCATTAATTCAACAGAAGGAAAATAGATACAATCTATTGAGGAAAGAAAGCATAAATAACTACAAAACGAAGATATACCTAACTTCACAGCTAAAACCAAAACCATGTTTACATTG